>CAJVRC010000863.1:1606692-1686869 GCA_911456345.1 Penicillium egyptiacum | reverse complement strand
TTGCATTGTTCTGGTATCGAAAAATACATCTCTGAACTGTAAAAATATATATATCTTAGTCTCCAAGTCATTAAGTTTCTTGAGACTCCCTAAAGAGACTAGATATCATATGAAAACTAGTAGGCTAGAATGAAAATTCCCTATAGACCACCGTTGTTGAGATATCAAGTTGTAATTTATCGCATTTACTATATGTTTTGGAGATGGCCACTCGCTTGTAGTGGCCACTCGCTTGTGAAATACGTTAGTTAGTTACCTAGTTAAAGTCTATTTAGGAACTCACGATAGATCTTATTAAGAACCCAATTAGATAGGACTAGAAGTAGTAATTTAAATAGCTCCGCTAGGAAACTAGCGAGACTAAGTAAGAGAGAGAGGAAGAGAGAATGTAAGAGGAAGGAGAAGCCTTCATCTCCACAAGCAAACAAGCAGTACTAGCCTGAACCATCAGGCCGCTGAGCGACATAGGTCACGCGACCAAGGTTCCAACATTTTCCCCTCAAGTTCTAGCACCCCAGTCTTCAAACCAATCCAAACAAACCCTAGGCATTTGGATAATTGAGTAAAAACTAGCCAGTAAAGATTTTCCGTGGCATGGAGGTGGTGAAGAAATGTCGTGTTACGCGCCTTCACACGTTGCGTAGACAAGCTGACTTTGCTGGGCAAACTTTCCCTCTCCCTAGGGAATCTTTGTGCTACCCAAGTCTTCTGGGTCCTGAGATCGAGATTGAAATGCATATATCTTGAAGAAATTCGACCTAATAGGTTGACCACACGTATGAGTATTGAAAGGGCTAAATTCTTTTGGTAATATAGTCATAACTGTCGTACTTCCTGCAACCCATGAGTAAATGTTGGAATGATAGCCATGGTGGTCAAAGACAAGTACCAATGTGCAACCTGTGTAAGATACCCACATACATTCTCCGCTTCCAAGGCAGCAGTCCCAGCTCGGCCAAATACTCGGGACACGCATCCAACGAACCCCCAATTTTCACATCCGCCAAGCCTGGAAACTTACTTATTTAGGTACTGTGAATAGCTTCAGGTTTGCGGCTCATTACTGCCGTTGAACCTTGCAAAAGGTGACAGGTAGCATCTCTAAGCAGAGATTTCTGCCCGGCGGATGTCATCATATCTCAGGGACAGAGATCGGGTAGTGTTTGCCTATTTGCTTGCTTACCCCGCCAACAGAGGTTTTCCCACAGCAACTCTCTTCCTTCTTTCATCTGCATGACCTACGTCCTTTACATCGTCGCTGCATCCTGTATCTCTCTTTGCATCTATCCTGCATCCTCAACGACGTCGATCCTTATCAACCTCGTCGACCTCATCGTTCTCAGCGTGTCAACAAGCCTCGGAATCGGCCAGAACGACCTTTCGGTAGGGATTATCAACATCCCAAATCCTATCGGGGACCCACAGTCCTAACAGAGCTTTTACACTCTTGGATACTCATCCATCGGATATTCATCCACTGGGATTTACGGCTTCCCTAACTGCCTACCTTGTCGACACTGACCTGCTCGGATTTCTCGACAAACCTCCTCGTCGAGATTGACATCATTCAGCTTTATGATCCA
Source organism: Penicillium egyptiacum (assembly GCA_911456345.1). NCBI lineage: Eukaryota > Fungi > Ascomycota > Eurotiomycetes > Eurotiales > Aspergillaceae > Penicillium > Penicillium egyptiacum. Next base: position 1,685,286 of record CAJVRC010000863.1, on the reverse strand, counting down.
CGTCGACATTGACCTCGTCAACTTCCTCGACAGACCAGACCACTCGGTTCTATCATGTTCGACTTTTCGTTGACCAGCTGGGCCTTTCGCCCAATATCAATTCGTCTGGTCAACATGCAACTTCATTTGTATGGAAAAGCCTGTCGCTTTTCATCTGTATTCAATTCGGCCTCCCAACCTTCTCCCTCGCCCATTCCAGAGCCCATCTTTTCTGAATATACTGCAACACGCGGCGTTGTGCGATGGAAGCGAGTAGGGCTCGATCGCCAGCCAGCCGGTCACTACCGCATCTCTAGAAAGCCTCTTCAAAAGACAAATGCAATAAAAACATATGTCGACGAAGCCTGCGTACCTATAGCCAAAAAGTTAGTTTTATCCAAACTGTCTGAGCAGCTTGTTTGTACTCCAAGCTCATGAGGGGCAGCCCGAGCAGATCTTACGGCAAACGAGGTGGAAAATTGTGGTAAGCTAATCATTGTCGATCCCTCTCACAAGCTGAGGCTTAGTGGTCTTTTTATACGTTCAGTATATTTAAGAAGCAAGATATTTCAATACTGGTGCTAAAATTAAACGTCAGGCTCTACTTCATCCACAAAAGGGACATTATCCATCGGCGTCTCGAAAAATTCCGTTACAAGCCGCACACAATCCCAGATGGCCTGCATGTCCTCCTTGGAGAGTCCCAATCTCATGGTGCCCCGAATATGCCAATGGCTCGGATTCTTCAAATTCTGGCTCATAATCGCCGGTAACACCACCATTTGAGTGTCAATATCGCCTAGAACTTGCATATCTGATAGAAACAACCCATATGTGATCTCCTTGGTTAACCACTCAAAATCTCGGTGTGCGGAGAATATGTCAATAGTGGAAGCGGCATTCTGCGCGTAGACCTTCTTGAACCAGGACATGCCACGGACATGGTTGAATGCGTTGCACTGCCAGCTCTCGCGAGTACAAGTATAGTCCTTGTCCTGCTCTTGTTCGAGTCGACTAATGGATAAGATTGCTACAATGGGCTTGGGGACGCCGACAAGGATAGTAGACTTAAAGAGGGCTTCACGGAGGCGCCGGATAAGATACTGGCGAGCACGTGGTGTGGAATGTTCTTCTCGGGAGATCAGATGTCGGTAAAGCTGATCGGCAGACTCGGGATGCGGGCCAGCTACAATGGTGGACACTGCAAGCAGATACCATTTGTCGCTTGAAAGACCAGCGGTGTGTAGCCGGCTTTCAAGTTCTCGGAAAAGGGACTGGAATCGTGGTTCCACTTCCTGTGGCGTAGAGGCCGCTGTGGGGCTGTTGGGGTGCAGCCATTGTCGATTGTTTTCGAACGTCCGAATTAGGGGCGTGGTTAAGAGATGGAACTCGTTGTAAAGATTGAGAAAGGAGGTTAAAATATGAGGGTTTGATTGTGTTGATATGGTGGTAAAGAGTACGGTACTGACGGAAAGGCATATTGGACGGTTCTTTACTTTCAGATAAAGTGTTGCCAGAATGTGAGCACAGTGTCGAGTTGAAATTGGTCTCAAGTCCCCGTAGCAGCCTTTCTTGGAGAAGAGTCAAATCCAAGAAGGAAGATATTCTTATAGAATACGAAGCCCAAACCTAGTCAGGAGAACATAGTCCCAATAGGGAGGATGCATAAGAGGTTGCTCCACAGCAGCAGTTGTATATGTGGGTATCTTCTTTCAGTAGTGATGACGACTACCCAAGACCCGAGCGTGCTTTGCGACAAGGTGAGCCGCGTCCATTTATTTATGAATATGTAAACATATGGTCTTTCAATTAATCTTCGGTCTTGGTGAGAGTTTAGATGTTTCATCCTCTGTTTGGCGTTCCATCTGTACGTAACCCGTTTCATACTAGTACTCGGCATATAAACAACCGTAAGTTGAAGTCAACTATTTTTTGTAACTCTTACTATCATTGACGTCAGTCTGGCTTTGTGTAACTCATGGCTTTAAATCCATAAGCCCATAACATTTCACGTGGAATTTGATTTAGTTTCATGAGTGATGTATTACTATCTAGAACCTTTTTGGGAAAGACACTTGCTAAATCCGGGGGCTCTAATTACAATCCTTTAACACTCAATTATTGGCTCAAAATTATAAGAGATCCAGCATTCTGAAACCGGCTGATCACATTGCTCCGGTTATACCGCAGATGAAAAAACGAGTCTCATAATTGAAAACGTGAAGATTGGAGAGAAAGACTTAGATCGGGACGTAATTGCGAGGAAGGAGCGCGCTGTCACTCCCACAACAAAAGGGTGCCGCTGGTGAGGACCAGCTACATAGGCAACACCTCCGTGAGGGTAGGAATAGAAAAAACAGCCGAAGCAATCTTAAGTCGTAGGCCATTCTCTCAAGAATAGTCGAGCGAAGGCTAATCATTCCTTCAAGAATAGGTCAAGTTCGTCAGTTCATCAAGAACAGGTCAAGCTGAAGCCAGCCGTTACTGCAAGAAATGTCGAAACAATTCCGGTAGTTCATTAGATACAAACTCTTCAATTCTGGCACGTGCCAACTCTCTACAGGATGCTCGAAGCTAGAACTGCGCCAGTTTTTCGAACTGGTTATCGTTCGGCACCGCAATGGGGCGAGGATCTCACCGTACTTGTTAGCGTTGCGTAAAAGACTAAATGTGAAGCCCTGGGAAGCAAGGAATCGCCTGGCACAAACCTGGTTGACGGTTATCGCACCGTTAACAGACCTGGTGTTACATGCTAGTTTTGCAAAGAAAAGAGTGCATTTCATTCCAAATGCTAAGTACCAAAGGGGAAAAGAAAAGGAACAAAGGATTGGGGTTGTCGTCCAAGCGACGCAAACATGGGTTAGGAAGTTTTCGGTTGACTTACGGTCAAGGACGGTGAAAACTGAGGGAACAGATAAGGGGATAGAACTGACATAGTCCCTTCCAGATCGTCACACCTAGCCCAAAGTTCCCACTCCAATAGTTCGTTATGGTCTTGTTCAGCGGCTAGTCGAACCAGCAGCTGTCGACGGGCATAGTTCAGCCTTTCCTTCACGCCCATAGCATGTGATAGCAAGTTCTGATAGTGGGTATAGCAGCTTCGACGTGATTTATTGCACGACTAGCTGACGCGAATCCGGAGCTGTGTGAGCCGTTCGAGATGCCCATCATTCGGCACCGGAATGGCGCGAGGTTTGGCCACTTTCCCTTATTAGCTTTGCGTAAAAGACTAATCTTGAAGCTGTACTAGTGGAGTGTGAAAAGAAAGGATCCATGAATGCATAGCGGTAAGCTTGTCTATGAACCAAGGAATTGCCTGGCACAAACCTGCTTCACATTTTTCACGCACTTAGCCGATCTACTCGCACAGTTCGCGCTCCAATTGTTGGCCGTCTGCCTCTTCCTCATCTATGCGGCGTAACTTGTCGAAGCCGGAGACGGCGCCATCGTCCTCTCAGACGCTCTAGTATAGCGTCGAAATTCGGGATAGCGGCCGTTGCCGCTTCGAGATCGGCGATGGCTCTAGCCACGGACTCCTCAATCCTAGCGCGGGCCGCCTCTCGCTGGAATACGCGGAATTGTAGCTGTGCCAGCTCTTCAAGCTGGTCATTGTTGGGGACTGGAATTGGCCGAGGGTAGGCCTCTTTGCACTGGTTAGCTTGGAATTCGAAATAGGTCCGGGGATGGGTTTTATCTGACTGGTTTGAGATGATTCTATGGGTTGTGTGACAAAGTTGTAGAGATTTTGATGGCAGATGTTCATGGTTGTTAACCTGTCAAGTAACAAGTCTTAGCTCATTGTCTCGTTGTAACTCTTGAGTCATGGGCCATACCCTATCTGGTCGATAGGAAATGATTGTCGAAGAAGACAAAATGGAAGAAAATGAGAATAGTTGTTAAATAGCAGTGAAGTAACTGCGTTTTCACGAGGAAGGGGCGATTATCATCTTTAACTAAGCCTGTCCAGACTTATGAGTAAGAGACCATTTACGATGAGCATACAGGAAATTAAATAGTTTATGTGAAAGTGATATTTCATAGATTATAGTGCGATAGGCTCAGTGGAAACTAAGAGCGGAGTGGGGTTTGGTGATAGCAACTGCGGACTGTTACTCAAGAATGTAATGTAGGCCTGAGGAACCAGATTTGTGACGGCCTACTCCAGCTAACATATACTATTACGTTCTCGTATTCTATGTTTGTCTTCTTCTTCCACCCCCCAACCGCATATATAGGTAGACATTATCATCTCTCATTTTCTCCTTACTTTTCATCAAGATCGTTTCTCACTCACAGCTATATCAAATATCAATTGCCCATATTATGGATCATCTTCTATATCTGAAAGTATTTACTTAATTCCTGACTGTGCTGTTGATATCAGTGAATCATTGATCGTACTTCATCAGTCTTTCTCTTTGCCTTTGAAGGTGACAGTCAGAAATCCCTTGTGAAGACACAGTCTCTCATTATACTGGCTATTTAATAGCCCACCAACCGCTCTTCTCGCCTTCACTTCATCCATTACAACAGCAGCAATGTACATACCATCACCACACTCTTTCTACCTAAGGTGAGACCCACTGATCCAGGACAGAACTCATGATCAACCAAAAGACTGAAGCTTTTGACATCCCTGGGTGCTTGATTCTCGATCTCGTTTCCACAAGTCCAAGAGACATTCCGATGCTGCACTCCACTCGTGGTACTCCGTTCATGACTACAACTCAGCCGCACTTTGAAGACGAACCTGACAACAATGAAATGGCGGACAACCACCTAATCCTCAGGCCAACGGACGACGAAGTAGACGAACGGGCTCGGTTACATACCAGGCCTATCCAGCGAGCTCGTGCGCGTGCAATCGTTATGCAAGAAGCACAACATATCCTGGCTTGCCGACTCGTTCTGGATGCATTTGAACCAATACGTCCTTTCACCATTGCACCTAGAGACATCTCACCTAGAGACATTGCGCAATGTGCTGGGCCTTTTCCATGGGCTACACGCCGAGGAAAGAGAGCGACGAAGAGATGCTGGGGATGGGGGAGGAGTAAGAAGCTCCAAGGCAAATCACCGGGCTAAGTGCGACCTTACTCGCTAGAAATGACAGATCAAACGGATTAAGCATGATCCGTATCGACAAAGTTGCCGATTACAAGCTTCCTCGACCGAAGGAAGAAGATCCTAAATACGACCTACAGGAATACTGGTCAGGCATTATCTACGGTTAGATCGAGAACCTGCGCAGTACTTTGCTTGCCAGCACAATTGATGAACAGTACTGGCTTTGTTTTATATCAGTAGATCTCTGGGAGAAGGTTGATAGTTGCACCTTCCTCGTGAAAGGTGCGGTCCCAGAATTGCTATTTAAGATCCTCCTTACCCTTACTCTTCTCCTCTTCAACAACCACACTGACGATTACCCACAACCTTGGAAATTTTCAGGTAAAATCCCTTGGCCCATCACCAGGACTTTCAAGACGAACCAATCTTCGTTTTCCTTCTTCGCCGAGGAAAACAAGCCTACTATGCCTACCATGCCCAATGAGCTAAATGTCGCCGTCCAAAATGCTGACTCGTAAAGGTTGTTTGCAGTTCAACATCCACTATCACTCCATATCCTTTCAAACAACACGCTCACAGTGAGATAAAACTCCTCTATGCTCCGTGCCTAAATTCCATATCGAACACAAAGCTGACAAGATAGAGATGGAGCAAAATCAGCCAAGCGAGTCGTTCACAGACGCGGAGCTCGAGGAGTTAAACCCGCGCACGGGTTAGATTTGCCCAGCGAGCCCGGATTTGCTCACTCCTCATGCGCGAATCTCAGGCAATCGTTCACTGGGACATTTTCCTAAGTCAATTGAAGCAATACGTACTGTCGCCATAGTACCTACGATATCTCCGGGATTTCCTTCGCCGAACCTGGAGACCATGCTAGATGCACTGGAGCAATTACGTCTTCAGGAGCACGATAATGCAACGATGGGGTTATGGCAGGAGTAGGAAGATAAGCAGGACATCACCTGTCTGTTGCACCTATGAATAGGTGTACTGCACACTTTGATGGAAGTTCGAACAATAATACCATGACACCTTTTAGCTTCCTTTCATATTAGTAAGATTAGCATCATTGGGCTCTAGCTATATAGGTACTTGTGACAGCACCACCCGATGAACCTCATGGGTGCTGAAAACTTTGTCCTGTAGCTTTTTTTGAGCCTAACCACGCTGGGGACAGCCCAAAGATGAAATCACAAATCCTACATTGCTTCCCTTTGTCACACGTACCTCCCTATGTTCTAAGGCGAATCAAACTCTAAGACTATGGTCATTGTAGAAGGTTATTCTGCCAAAGGCTTATATTATGCCTTTGAATCTTTGTTACATAGGTCTCACTTTGTTCTTAGTCGGTATTGAAAGAATTATTATTTAGCCCCGTCCCAAATCTCAATTTGATACCACCAATGACTTACTATATAAAAATCTGATACCCATAGCTAATATTCAATATATAAAGATACCAAAGATATTGGTCATGGCCATCATGATCAGGGAAGAATTAGTTGCACAGGCTTGACTGTATAGCCAAGCATATTCTTCCCATTTTGAAGGGGACGACCACACCTTCCTCGTGAACTGCGTACTCCCTTGATTGGTATTTAAGATCCTCGCTCGTACCCGTTCCTTTTAGCTTCTCCGACACCCGCACTCCTTCTTCGCCAGAACCTTTGAGCCCTCTCATCAAAGGTGAAATCACCCGTTATATGACTGTGGTTTAGGGGATCCCAAAGGCTAACTAACTCTGGCTCTTTTACAGGCCTCGGCACGCCCTCAATCCACAGATATTGGACAGGTCATCCTCTCGATGCTCCGTGCCCAACTATCTTTCAAACACAAAGCTGACAAGGAAGAAATGGAGCAAAACCGCTAACTTTAGGGCGACCCAGCGACCTCGGCTCCGTCCGTGCACTACTCCTCCGAGTAGCTCAGGACGTCTTGGATTCGGGTATCTTCCTCGATGAGTTCAACCAATACGTGCTTGCCCCTTGGTACTTTGCAATGCTACATATCACCCTTGGGCGGCGATGGGGGTCCTACTGGACATTTTCCGTGGGCTCGCGCCCTTGAAGAGTGGGATGAGGAGATGCTGAGGCTCTGGGAAGAATGGAACCGTGAACAAGAGATCATCAGTGAGACAATCTTTCACCGTCATCGCATCTACTGGAACCAGAATTCCAGTGACATATAACCGCTGGATTCTCGGTGCGCAACCACATATCCAACACAAAGCTGATAAGGAAAGAATGACTGAAAAGCGCCGAATCCTCGCTCCGACGGACGCGGAGCTCGAGGAGCTGGCTCAGTTACGAGTCAGGCCCATCTAGTGAGATCACGCACGCGCCGTACTTTCGCGAGAAGCGCAAACAATCCTCCAATTGAATCAATACGTACTCTCGCCATCGTACTTCGAAATGCGTGTACGTCTTCCTGAATCAACTACTCAGTCAAATCCCTCTAGGCGGCGACGCCGTCGTCCGTGCAAATACCCAGACATGTCTCCGAGCGAAGCATATGAATGGTACAACTCCGAACTGTCAGACCTGGACAGGACGGGATTGTGGACGTATCCAGTCGAACATGAATTCCGCTGGTTCGCTACTCTGGAACGCCGCTGGAAACCCCGGCCACGGAAGCCATTAAGCAATTCATGGACAGCTCCTACAAATGGTCCGACGTCCAGAATGTGAACGGAGAAGAGCACTCCCGGACGTTCTCCTGGCAACCACCAGAAACGACTCCTGATCCCCATACCCCGAAAGCTTTCCTGGTGCAAACGTTGCCTGTGCATCTCTAACCGTGACTGGGAGACCACGCTACCATTTTCGGTCTTCCTTTCGAGGTGAACTATGTTCCTGACACGTCGGATCCGTCGGATCCATCGCTGCTGAAATGAGTGGCGAAAAAGTATTTATAGAAGAATTATTCACTGTACGATAGAAATCTGCACAACCTGAGGCCGGCTCAATGTTACCGCGCAGCGACTGTTGATGGTAGTAATGCCTTCTTTGTAGTTTCCGAGCATGAAGAGAAGAAGCTTGCGGCAGAAGGTCGAGTTTTAAAGGGGAAGGAACTTCTAGGCATCTCAAGTCTTAGCCCGGGTAGAGGATGAAAGGGATCCATGGCGATCATGAGATATCCCTTTAAGATCATGAATAGACCCATGTTGCTTGAACAAAACCGTACTATAGACACGATCTATGACACCTGGAGAGAAATCTAATAGAAGTGATGTTGGGCTGAGAAACTGCTTCTGTGTCTATGACGGACCTATGTAGAGTATCCTGCAAGTGGTAACATGAAAGGACGTTGACAACAGATTATTTTCAGCTAGCTCATGTCAGGAGTGAGGGTCACTTAGAAGGCAAAAATAAGCGAATTCTTTCGAGAGGGTTCGGCTCATGGGAGAATCCTCCTGAGAGGAAATCAGTCGCAGTAGGGCCTGCTGAAGAGCACAGGCGACACAGAAGGCTACACGTCATATGTACTGGCTCTTCGTACTACTTCTCTCCTAGTCCAATCATTCTAGGTCTAGACCAGTCTTGAGATAGTCTAGAGGCGACCAGGGAATGCGAACGGCGATTCTCTGCCAGATAGCCACGCTGTCCCAGTAAGGGCTGATTTCATTGGCTTATCAGCTGTGCTGAAGGAGTGGGTCCCCGCAGTGGCCTTTGATTCGGAGGTCTTTGTCCAGCGCAAGGGCCCGTCATCTCTAGTCTTACGGACTGCGAACTTTTTGAATAGCCGAGGACGCAAGAAGTCAGCCGACTCTTTGAGATCCTAGACAGAAAACACTCCCAGGCCGAAGGACCCAGTGCTAGCACGGTTAGGGCGGCTACTCGAAAGTGTTTTGATAATGTTTACACATGCAGGTTGAGCACGGATATGATGCGGAGCACGTACGGAGGCCCGTGGCATGAGCTGATTGGCCCTCTGAATATAGAAAGACGCCTGTTGAGCGGCAGGTTGTAGAGCCTCAATCGAATGGACGTACATAGATCTTGGGTTTGGGCGTCAGTGAATGAGCCGTAGAGCATATACTGCCCAAAGAAATTACAGTACCAACATCAGCGACATAGCCTCAAGACGGCTTGACATAACAGGTCATCACTAGTGCTTAGCTGTTCACATACAAGATCTCGAACTTCCTTCTCAGATGTCGCAACCTCGCCCTCTTCCTCCAGCTCGAATACCAGCACGGGGGTCCGTGGATGACGAATCGCAAATCGAAGTCGATCGACCTATGTCCTTCAGTGATCTCGAACATCTACAATCTTCAAGATATGCACGAAATTGGATGGCTAGACATTTTTACTTTTTTCCTTCAACACCATATTTCCTTAACAATCTCAAATCACCGCCCCGTGTTGAAACATCGTCGCTCCCATATACAATCCCAACCAGATACCGATCGAATGATGCACGAAATGACCAGTCCCGTTTTCGATCACTCCATGCATCTGAAAATCATAACAGTAAGGTCAACAAACGCGGTGAACGTGACCAGGGAAAAGGCAAAAACGACAAGGAAAGCCTCAATACAACAACTTCCTCCACTTTTGATATCAAGACGAATGAACACAAGCGCCGAATAGAGGATTTGAAAGAAAAACTGAGATATCTTCTTCCAGAAAATGGATGTCCTGTGGTTTTAATATGTTGGGGTAAGCCATCCTGTTGCTCGATCTTGCCTGTGCCTGTCTCCAGTCAGGAAGATGAAGTGACCACATGGAGAGAGATCAAAAAGACCTGGTACAATCGTAAAGGGAATTGGAGAAAATTCATACCTGGATTGAGAGTCGCACGAGTTGACAGCGTCGAGGTAAGATTGACGATATAATTCTTCCAGAGGAGTCTGCTCATTAATAACCTTAGCTCTGGATACTGGGGCTAAAAGACACCACGAGAAAATCAGAGGAACGCGAATATGTTGGAGCATTTTCTGAGACTGACATACCTTCGGAGAAGAGAATACTGGAAAATATCATAGACAATTGTGATGTCACACCCGGCTGCATTTACGATTGTTACACAGATAGAGCAGACTGTTCTTGCATGATTAATGAGCGTTCTCCGGACCTTGACGATAATGCCGTTTGCCCAGCTAAAGTACTACATGATGCTAGACGGAGGCTTTCACTATTGACAATACCGGCTACCATGAGACATGTCTTCTCAAACCCGAGCCTTGCCGCATCCAATGACTTTCTCAAGAACAAGGACCTGATATACAGCCACCAGTAAGCAAGCAGGTAATCAAGAAATACAAATTGGAATATACCCTGATCCATCTTTCATAGGGAGATCTTGAGTTATCTCAATGCTCGGTACATTTCACACTGTCCGAGCCTGATAGAACTCCCATTCACGGGTATCTTCATCAAGGAGGGTTGGACACTAGATAGGCCTCTGGTCTTTTTGCTTTTAGCAGCCATATCCTTGGTGGTGGTCATAGCTGCTCAGTTCATTTTCGGCTGGGACACGGCATGGACCGTAGGTGCTTTCTTTGTCGCCTTGCTTTCTCTTTGGGCGTTAGCATCTTCTATGGTTGACTGAAATTCTTGTGGACTTCATGTCATAAGCTTCGGTCTATGGCTTGTCACTGTGCTTCAATTGACGTGCTCGTTTCTCTCTTGTTTCTTATCTACTGGGGCGTATGATAGTGATTTTTTTTTCGCGTAGATTCCTATGGTTGCGCTCGAGTTGTTGGTAGGTTAGCTCTTCCTCAAGGAAATGCCCCTCCTACGGCAGTGTATAGCCGCCAGTGCGCCATATCGTATTGAACTACCACTGTCGTATCAACCCCCCTGACGACTGTATCCACTGCCCGCAGTCTCAGAGAATCAGAACCCGCCAAAAGGAGGAAGCTAAATGCGGGATCTGAAGAAGCTGCCAAGACCGCAGGACGTGGACGGGGATGAGGTCGAGGACGTGCCACGGGCACCGGAGAACAGCGAGATCAATGATAACTAGAGAAGAGGTTCAAATTTAGAAATTTGGAACAATGGACGATGTTTTGTGATCAGAGTGCAGGTTTCCTTACTATGTAATCAGGAATTAATGAAGCATTGGGAAAGTCCGATATGGCGCACATGTGCCTACTGCCTACTGGCTCTAGATTTTCAGTTCTCAATATAAAACACGAACTATGAGAGTATCGAGATTTTACTAACGTTGAAACTCCCCATTATTGCCAATAAGTCAATAGATGTTTATGCGAGAAACGCCCATATCCGTAAGGATGATACGAATGTCCGTCCCGGCAAGAAGCTACAGTGAGAAATTGGAGCTGAACCCTGCTTCGGTCCAATATACAAGACTGCCCTCAGATCTCTACTGATGGAATATAAAGATAAATCAATCCATGGATTTGTGAATGCATAGTAATATTGGTAAACGAAAGAATGTCGAGAACAGATCCGGGCAGTAAGGCATTGTCCAGTACAGTAGGCTGACTGGACTGGTCCCCGTCTTCAGCTTGCTCAACAAACCTGGTTCCAGATATCCTGTTCTCTGGCGATCAATTTCCCCTTCTGTCTCGATATCGCTCAATCCTTCATAGAGACACTCCGATTCTTTGTCCGTGGCCTCCAGCTGGTTTTGATGAGACAGGTAGTAGCACGGACCAGCGGCCATCATAGCTTCCTTGTCCCCCTTATGCGTTATCTCCTTATCAATCCGTTTGCGCTCACGCGCTCGGCGATGAGCGCGCTCCGTGAGCCTCGCGAGCTCTTCGAGCTCCCCGTCGTTAGGCGACGGGATGGGCCCGGTATCGGCCACTTTATACCCGATAGCTGTGTTCGAAGCGCTGCGATCGGGGTGTATCTCACTGGTTAGGGACTAGTGGATTTGTAACTGGGAGAAGTGTCGATGATAGTTAGCCTGCACTGTAGCCATATCTGTAGTTAGCTCATTGCCTCGTCTGGGATGTGGGTTATGGGCTAAGGGGTCATACCTTGCTGGTTGTGGTTCTCGGTTGTAGTGGATATGCAATGAGATTGTTGAAGAAATCGAAATCAGAATGCTCTAGGTAGCGTCTTAAATAGCAATCAGGGACCATATAGTTGCCGCTCGACGAAGGGAAGGACCAGCCAGAGATACCGTACGAGCAACTCGCCCACTTCGCGTGGAAGATACCGGTGGATTAGCTTCGTGTCGTTCCGGGCGTAGAAGGCTTTATGGTAGCTGGTCGCAATCACAACGAGCCCGTCCTCGATAAAGACGTTCCGGTGAGCAGTCTCGGTGTTACGGTGTCGTACGGAGAGAAGCTCGGGTGCCCGGCCAGGCTGTCCGGCAGTGACATGAACCGCGACACTGAGCTTTTGGAGTGCCGATTGACATCTGAAAATGAGTAGAACAATGCTGGTGCAGCCTATATAATCAATACCTCCCAGGCAGCGATAGCCATCAATAACCCTGTCAACACTTCAATATATCCAAATCCAGTGACAATATAATACCATAGCAGACTAAGCCACAGTTTATATAGAAGCCATATGTCAGAGAGGGCTGATATAGCAATGATCTCAACGAAAAGTAAGAGAAAAGTGAAAATCGGCAGTGCCTAGCCAGTTATAGCTGTTGAGGCTACTAGAAACTGAGCATCTGAGCGACTAGGGGAAAATCAAGAAGAAGAAGCTGCTGCATCAATCTATCAAAAGAAAGGCCTTTTATACAGGCCACAAAGAGCAAACAGGAAACCCTCAGTCTGCAAAACCAGGCATCCATGCATAGAGGATAGGATCATCCAACAATAGCCTACTGAACGGTCGAGAATACAATGTGAGCCTAATAAAATAGGTTTATGAGTGCCTAAACTATCTACTCATCAATGAAGCAATGACTCGGGCCCCCTCCTCATCTTCTTCGCCAGAGACATTGGCTTGTTCTCGCCTTCGATTAGACCGAACTGGTACTCTAATCCTGGGTAGTGGAACCCCCTGTGCGGACTACTTGCAGCGTGGTTTAACATCTCGCGTACCTGGTAGCAGAGCAAGTAGTGATATCGATGCGTGTTTCTTCTGTGACACTCCCTCAAGGTATGTACGATGGTGCACTACCTCGTCAGCAGCTCACATCTCACAATCAAGAGATAGGCTGATAGTTCTGTTTTCCGCTGGTTGGACGCAGTATCAGGGACACCCTTGGATCTTCGAGCCCTTGTAGGGAGATTATGGGCGTAATGCTCGAAACACCTAAGAATTGGACGCATACCTACATATGCAGGTAACGTTAAGAAATAATCAGGGCAATCGCAGGTTCCACGTACTCGATTTCAGTGGCGCAATGGTATGTCAACCTTTTTTTCTAGTGAGGTTAGCGAGATGGCCGTCAAAATTGGCAAGGGAAGATGGAAGATCACGATTGAAGTCATAGGATAGGGCTGCTAGTGTTTGGAGAGAAGATCTTAACAGAGTTATATACACGGATCAGTAAAGAAGTTCTTATTTATATTTCCATAATATGAAAAGTCACGTGTAGCGGGGAATAGAAATGTATGTGGATTTTGGTAGAATAAAATTGACAGTCCACTCAGTGGAAGAAAGTAGGAATCAAATCAAATCAAATCGAAAGCAGCGTTGAGTGCTTTTGATCTCAGATAAAGACAGAGATCTTGAAAATAGGTTTCTGTACATCGTACCCGCCTGCTGCTATACATCGGAGTTCAGGCGGAGCACAATCAGCAGCAGGAAAAAACACTCGTTCTCAATGCCTATGTTTTGTGGCGGATGTTTGAGAACGAGACGAAACGACGAATTGCCGTCCCAATAGAGAGCCTTTATGGAGAAATGGGAAGAAAAAGACACCATAACTCCATTCCCCATAATGACCCAGTGTGCCATGATATCGGGCGAAAAATGTTATCAGAATTTAGCCAGAGAAGTGAAGAAAAGGAAAGGGTATCGCAGAGCGTAGAAGAGGTGGAAGAATCGTGTCAAGCGTGATTGACACTTGGAAGCCAACAGATTTCATTAAACTGGGGGAAAGTCAGCAAGGCTCCGTCAACACGTGTGGACATGTCAGAGTACGTACAGTGAGCAGCTCCAGGCGTCAGAGAGGAAGGGATTGCAGAGTCAGTCTTGGGGGAGGGTCGACGAGCGAAACGGGGATCCACGTCTTCGTAGTAAGTGACACCGTTGTTGTTGGGTTGCGGAGATTGCCCCTGTGGCCGCGGGGACACAGTACGATGATCATTCCCACCCCAGCCGGAGCGAGGAGGAACATAGGAACTAAACATAGGGGGTTAGTCGTCAATTTTAGGGACGCTATTTGTAACATTTTGACTTACCCAGGTCGGCTGTACATGCTTGTCGGGCTTTCAGGGACCGCACTGTTATTTTCAGCTGAGAGCGTTTGTGGTACGCTGCTCATTGGTTGAGCCGACTCATGCATATCGTACTGCGCCCGAGGTTGCGGAGTCATCTCAATGGCTTGGCCTACCGTCTCCGGTGACACGGCCATGCCAATTGGCCCGGGAGATGGCTGGCGCATCTGACCCGGTGGTCCATAACTATAAGTGTCATCCATGGGAGGCGAGACAGACCGACCGTATGCGTCAAACCCGCGATTGGAGCCGTCTGGACCGGGGCCATAGCCGGCTGGTCCTCGAGACGGCATCATTCCACCGCGGCCTCCTCGGCCTGGCATTGGCCCCATGTAGCCACCACGTGAGCCCGGGGAAGGGCCGCGAGGAGGTCCCATGTAAGGTCCTCCACGTCCACCCCGGGCAGGATATCCACCCCGCCCGCGTCCATTGAAGCCAGGCGGAGCTCCTCCTCTTCGGGAACCCATACTGCCATCGGAATATTGGGGACGTATCCGTAGATCGGAGGGGTTCCGTGACATTGGACCAGCGCCGTACGGACCCGAGCCCTGAGGCGGGATATTGCCAAGTTCATCCTGCGGAGCGCGATAGGGGCCACCGCGGTGGTCCGGAGGTGCCGGAATATCGCTCATGGGAGTCCGCGAGTTTAGGGGTGTTCGATCGTCATCGCTATCGCGTGTTTCCGTGCGAAAGGTCGCGAATGTTGGGCCCGAGTCGGAGTTGAGAGAGTTCGACATAAAGGCTTCCTTGGGTTCGACAGGAGCCGGAACAGGGGGCCCAACCGCAGCCGCAGCCGCATTTTGTCGGTTGTAATAGTTCTCTCCGCTCATCTCAGCATTTTCCGCGATCCGGCGTTTTCTTGCCTTCCTGCTCACAAGGGTTCGGCGCATGGCACATGTGACCACTCCGCAGGAGGTGAGGATGATGGTCGCGACCAGCACGATCCAACCACCCCATCCTAGATGTGGCACAAATAGCAAGATATCGACGAGAAATGCGAGGAGAGTCACGAGTAGTGTTGGCAGTAATAATATGAGCAGCGCCAACAGGAAGCGCGGCGAGTGGGAGGGCGCATGGAAGTGGGCAGCGATAGCCAGGCAAAGGCAGATGAGAGTCAGGAGGGCGGCGACTGGATGGATGATGAGGATCGAGGATAGCGACTTTCGAGGACCGGAAGGCAAATTGAAATCATCGCCGGTGCTACTTATATCATCTGCATGGAACTTAGCGGAGAGCAGGCAGAACCGCAGGGGGAGACTTACTGCTCGTGTATCCCACATGGATATTGGTACAGGTATCACCCTTACAATATCCAAAGACACCATAATCGACATCTCTGAAAGTCGCTAGAGGAATTCCCTTAACAATAGGAGTTGAAAGACATGAGAGTAGCAGCAGCACAAAGGCGATCAGCAGCAAGATGCTGAGGGGTGTCGCAGGCTTGAGCAACATGGTGAGGGGAGACCCTGGAGGTCAACCTTGTGTCTGTTTCCAGGCCAAATGAGAAATCAGATAGGAACAAAATAAGCGATTATTTGGTGGCCTAATAGCACACGCGACGCAAGAGTTGAGGTTCTAACACCGCATTGGCAGGGGACATCTGACCCGATATCGAAACAAAAGCTTTCAAGGCAAAGAAGTAGAAAAGAAAAAGAAGCAAACGAGGGGAAGAGCCAAGAACTTAAGAACCAAAGGAAATTTAAAGAATCAAACCAAAGAATAAAGGAATGACAGGAGCGCAGATAAGCCATTGGAGGAGAATCCGTGGAGGTTTGGATTTCGGGCCTCAGGCATCAGTCAGATGATCCCTATTTCTACGTCTTGCTCTATGTTGTACCATCTACATTGCTCTATCATTTCTCTATTATATGAAGCTTTCAGTCCACTCTTGGCCACCTATTTCGATCCCCCTTTCAACGTGACCGTGAGGCTACATAATATGCCCGCTGCACGGTTCCCCTCTCTGGAATGCCGGGGTTGTTGGCGCAGAGCTGTTCTGCCTTCTCATTCGCTCTACCTGGTTCGAGTGCCGTTTCGGGAGATATCGCCAAGCCCGGCCGTCGGAGTAATCGCGACTGGGACAATTTCGAGCTTGGTACACATGATCATTGGCTACGCCCGCTGGCTAATTTGCCATCTTCTTTGATCCCTGAATGAAATAAGACTTTTTCTCTGCCGTGCTCGATTGGGTCTCGCGTTTGCTACCAAGTGACAGTGAAGGTCTTCTCTGCTTTTAAATTAAAGCCTTCAAGGAGCCAAGATATGTACTCTGTGCATGATTTCAGAACCCTCATCCTCTTAATGGTGAAACACGAGATCTGCGTTTCTGAAATGCTTCCAGATGGCATCCAGAAGTCATATGTTGCGATCCATCAACGAACACACCCTTCAAACGCGGGTCGCAATCTCGCCAGACATGCTTTGATCCACTAACGCGGCACAGCACTTGCTCGTTTCAGTCAGGTTATTTGGCCCCAGAAGACGCTTGGACCCGAAATCTGGACTCTCGCACCGTTGGGGACCCACAGTCCCACTTTCCTTTAATATGAAACAGACAGTCTCCACTTCGAAGCTCCTACCCGATTCTCAAACTTCATTCCATTTGCTACAGACCAGATAAGGCTGATCGCCTTTTATCATGACCAGCTGATGTTCTTCTGTTGGTGCAAGGTACTGCACAGGCTTTCTCTGACGGCAGTCGATATCTTCAAGTTATAAAGCTTAAACTTGCACCTCAAAAGACCAGTAGCTTCCTAGTAGGGTTTCACGTTGTGTGACCACTTGCAACCCGGACACACCACTATATCATCTAACCCCTAAGGGACTGCTTGCGAGAATCAAAGAGATGTCTATCAATGGTGATGTTCCACTCTGCTTGTGGGTATATAGATCGGAAGTCTCCTCTCTAAGGCTCTTCTCAATGCAACCTAGTTTCTGTTCATATCTTTTTCTAGAGCTTTAACAAATTGTACAAAGGCTACGGGAATCGGTTGTTACACATAGTGGTGAAGTTGCAAGCCTTTCTTGAACCTGGGTGCATGCGTGTGGTTATTAGCAAAGGCCATCCACACCTTACTCAAATTTCGACTACGTGACTAAACTATCTCCAAGATGTGGCTAAAATTATCATTTATACATGCTAATATCTCGTAGGTTCTTCTTTTATCTTCCTATCTTAATATAGCGGTAGTCAGCCTTGCTGTTTCGGGGAAATTGAAGCTACACAGGTCGTACAGTGTCTGCGTAACCCATCATGTGAATCACGGCAACGAACTGGCTAGTTAGGTATATAACTATGTGGCTATTACTCCCGAATGTGACAGATTTATGCAAAAGTCGCTTAAACCCGGCGGAAGCCTCGACCCAAGCGTAAGTCCAATCTATCAAGACCTTAAGAGCCAGAAGACTAATTCGGTAAACTTCTCGCTCCAAAGTTGTCCATATCATATATATGAGAGAATCAAGATACGAGGGAATATTTTATCTCTCCTTGCCAGAACATGCGTTGCCTATGGAGGTTTTTCAGTCGGCCGAAACGGCAGAAATCCGAGGAGGAGGAGGAGGGCCAACTGCCGTTGGAGACCTTTGACAGAGTAACTCTGCTTCAGTCATTGCAGGCCTCTCGGCCCGATGAGGTCCAGGATAGGCGGTTGACATCCGGTTTCCAAGAACGATATGTGAGATTTGGAATTGGAGGTGCTGGCAATATGCGCAAGTTCTGCTTCCCTCTCCTGCATGCTGATCAGCTCTTGATTCTGCTATATTTGCCTCCTACTGACATAGCATGTGTGAACAGAGTACTTTCCCATAATGGACGAGAAATAAGAATCATTTCCCGTTGAATGGCATTGGCATTGGGTATCAAGATTATAAATGATAGAATGGTATATGAGCATCAAACGCACAGTCGCGGAGTGTAGCGAGGCCTTGCCTACTTCCAAGGTTGTAGCAACAATAAAATAAAGAAGATGGTAGTATTCTTATCTCCCCAGGACTTTGGTCGACAGTTTCCCGATGGGCTTAGGAGGATCGAAGACATTGTATACAAGTTGAAAGCCAGCCCACAGATGTGAGTGATGAATTAGGTGTATATATCGCGAATCTGATAAGACGCACCTGCGCATGTTCTCCGTCATCTTGGCAAGCAGAAAGGACTATCATATGAATACGGCAAAATGTCGCTCATTGGATAACGTCGGCTGAAACCGCTGGCCCTAGGCCTGCTCTACCGTGCTATTTTCCCGGACGACGTGTAACTAGATCACTCGGCATCACTCTTCAAACGTTACAACAATGACTATACAGCTCCTCAAAGCCTACTACTACCAATTCATAGACCAAACCATGTCTCGGTACAAATAGGATTTAACTGTTTGTATGGCCATTATTGTGTCGAGGTCAGAGGAGTGATATCGAGTGATCTAGTTCCACATCGTCTGGGAAAATTGCGCGGTAGAGTAGGCCTGGCGCCAGCGAAGTGTTGTTAGTGCCGTACCCAAGGCATCGTCCCACATCTGACCACCAGGCAAATGGACTCTCGTCTATATGGGTTTGGCGAAGACCGTGGGCCTCCCAACTGATTTAAGCCCAACACTGAAACTGTAATAGTCTTCATTAGTCGTGCTCTATCCAAAGAAGGATTTGTATTCTCCCATACGTACTCCTGTAATCAGTGGGTACTATACATAACATCAGGGATTGAGGTTCATAGGTAGTAAATTGATATATGTATAATCCTCCTCCATTCTAGTGATGTCTTTGGGAGGCTATACTGGTTGGCTGTGCAGAGAGATTGTTGAGTATGAAGCACACCTGCTACCATGAGGCTATCTATATAGCCTCATGGAGACTAAGACAAACCCCAGGAAAGGACGTCTGTCAAAAAGAGGACAGGCAAAGCCTCGCAAAGAGAAAACGATAAGCAAACGAGATCTGAGACATACACTGCGCAAGGCCCCAAACACCCTAGTGCAACAAGTTACAAAGACAATTGGAACGTCCAATTACCTCTGATCACTATACATGAAGATCTAAACTCCGTTTGGGGCCACAGCATACGATTTGGTCGTGCAGCCAGCCACAAGATGTTACGTCATCAAACTGACTCGTACTGAACTGAGTTTGACGCTGTGAAAAGGAAGAACCATTCCATCCGGAAAATTAGGTTCTATAACAAAAATGCGATAGGGACAACCTTATCGCCTTATTCGACCAGGATGGCTTATCTGTGGAAAATAGCGAAGGCCGGGCCTATAACCTCTATGGGATAGGAGGAAAATGCGCAATGAGCCTAGGCACCGATGTGATGATCCGGGTTATGCATATAGCTCGATGGCGGCAAGTAATGGACTTGGAAGCCCCCAAACAGAGTTGATGGAGCCTAACACCCTATAAACTAAACTTCCTTCAATTGGTATGTCGCAAGCTTCAAACAGAACCGGAGAAGCACATGTGGTTGTTGTAGAGAAAGACAACTTCCAATCCAGCGCCTAATAACACCTAATAACAAACGGAACAATTATGTAGATTAGTCTCTCTGTTTAACTCCCAGATCCGAGGGAAAACCAACCACTCGTAGCGGATCCGACCTATGTCAGTTTCTGCCAATTTATTTATCCATAGTAATCGATCTCAAAATCAGAGAGATCCTTTCTGACCATGACAGAAATGAATATCTCAAACACTGTCTAATGATAAGTAATTGCCCTCGATCATATGTTTCATCCTCCCCTGGATACAGCCTTAATGTTTTCATGTGATGTTCGGGCCGCGAAGCCCTAGTTCCAGCCACTTATACCAGCAAGGGAGCAAAACAACTGCGAGACGCTGCATCATTGAATTGGAATTGTCAATTTTTCTGAACACACCCTGCTTTATATTGCGTACAGCAGCTATCTAGGGTAGCAATTGTTGGCAATTATTGCCTTGGGGCGCCAGTGTGGAACTTATACGGGGATGCGAGGCAGAGTCCAGATTGTTACATTGTAGTTCTGATCTGGCAAGAACGTGCAGGGCTATAGTTGAAATGGTTACTATGGAAATTAACCTATGGAAATTGAAACATTGAAACAGAATATGATCTGGTGTGAGACTTGGTGAGACCTGAGACAGCAAAAAGGCCAAGCTTTAGGCGATGGATGTGCTGGTGATCGGGCCGCGAAACAACTCAATCGTATCTCCATAATTGTTCCTCGATATTTCATTCGATATCATGTTGAGTGTGATTTATCAAATCTATAGTGTCTGAGTTGAAAATCCCTATTTTTATTTCATCCCTATTGGCTTGTTGGGTGTAAACCTCAGTGTGGTGGCTGGGGTGGCTGGGAAACGTCACCCAGCACCATGGCAGACAAAAACCCGCTGGGCAGCGATTGCTGGTCCTCAAAAATCCCTTCGCATCTCAAGGGCGTCGAGGAATGCTTCTAGGTTAATTACCGTTGCGCGTGGGATCAATATTCAGCCAGCATGACGAACCCGACGAGAAACTTCAGCCTGCGCAACGTCAACAGTACGTGCATATAAGAACCCCCGCCCCGTTGTCTTTTTAATTACAGACATTGCACAGCTTCTACAACAGTCAAGTCAACTGACTCCTATATAGCAAGCAAACCGCAGCTTGCCCGGACAGAATCTCAACAGTCCGTGGCTGCATCAGACGACTACTATTCATTCTCAGATCGAGCTCCTTCTAGCCCTGAGAGTGTAGCGACTATCATGCGGTTCAGGACTCCAGACTCGCATGCACCATCACCTGCCATGTCGCAGATACACCTTGCCCAAGAAGATCTCGAGTCTCAACGCCCACCAACATCCAGCACTGTCCGGTTCGCAGAAGACAGACCGGCTCACATCAGTCCTATATCCGACGCGGCAAGATCAGATGAGACTGCTCACCGATCTCCCAATGATTACCCGGGACCAGCCCCGACCCCAGGCATGGACGACTCCCCATACGTCCGGTTTGCAATCGACCAGCTCACCCAGGACAGAGCTCGGGGAGTCCAAAGGAATGACTCGATTTCCACGACGACGACAAGCGACTATCCAACTGATAGGCTGGTATGGGATGAGGGACTCGGTTATTTCACCCGCACGCGCACCCCCATTCGACATGACACGCCTCCAGTGAGACCGTCGTATACGTCTCCTTCACCGCAGGCTTTGCCGCAAAGGCCAGCCTCCGTCGACCCTGAGTCCTTTATGGCCATTGATGCGCCAGAGCAGAGCTTGTTGTATCCAGCTTTGGACTACTTGCCTCTTGTTCTGCGGCCGTGGGCTTTGGCGCTCACGATCTTTTGTTGTCTGCTCATGATGGCCGGTATAGTGTTTTGCAATGTTTGGTCCCGTGGTGAGGACGGGCTATGGAACTACGTGCGTCAAGGTGATTCGAGGTACTTTGTGCTTCAGTTCCTACCACAGATAGTTGCTGCGCCCATCATCATCTGGTTGTTCGTCATTCAGGCTGCTGTATATCGCATAGCACCTTTTTCTATGATGTCGGCAGAGCGACAGGAAGGTCTAGTAATGAACCACCTGCCTATTCTCTCAAAAAGCTTTATCTTCCCAGACTTTTCTCATTTTCGACATGGAGAAGCCTTGTTCGGATTCTCTCTGTTCACAATTTGGCTTTCAAACTTCTTCGCCATCCCTCTCCTCAGCTGTCTCTTCCAGGCAAAATATTATATCATTGACGGACAAGGTGTCTGGAGATGGGCTTCGGTCCAATCTGTGGGCTGGACATTGGTGGGATTATATGGTGTTCTGACACTAGGCTTGATCATGCTTTTCGTCCGTTTCCTTTGTGGCCGGTCCGGCTTGATGTGGGATCCCGTCAGCCTCGCGGATCTGATCTCAATTATTCAACGGTCAAACATCCTCCACGACTTCGAGCACTCCGAGACAGTACCCTCAGTGCGAGAATCGCTTGATCCCCGAGTCCTTCGACTGGGCTACTGGAAACTCTCAAGCAAGACCGAGGTGTTCTACGGCATCGGCGAAGTAGACGCTCCTGTGCGCACCCCATCTCTCCATCAGACTGGTAAAAGCCGAGAGAACCAGTCTCATGGACTATCCAAGGTTTGCTTTGATCTTGAGCACAACGGTGCATTCGCCAATGGCCCAAAAGACCATCACCTATACTCGCCATCCGCGCGTTACCGCTGGACACCTTGGTTCCTGCGCAAAATCCCAGTATTTATTTGGATTGTCATTGTCTTCGCCCTCTTCATCGCTTTCGTTGCCGTTAGCTTCATCAACAGCGCCATCGAGGGCGGCTTCCCTCCCAGGCTCCCAAGTCTCCCATCGGAAAGCGCATTCTCCTCCTCAAATTTCCTATATAGCTTCATTCCCGCATTAATTGGCAACGTCCTCTTCCTCGCCTGGCAACCCGTCGACGTATACTCCCGCGCTCTCCAACCATACGCCGAGCTCTCATCCCCCAGCGGTGCATCTGCCGAGCGGAGCATTCTACTCTCCTACCCATCCTCGTTCCCATTCCAAGTCACTATCCAGGCTATCATCAACCGCCACTTCAAAGTCGCCTGGATCTCTCTCATGAGCCTGCTGTCACTCGCTATCCCCATTCTCGCCGGTGGCGTGTTCACCGCCCTCTGGTTCCCTTCTCAAGACGACATCCGCATTTCTGCCTTTTTGCCAGCATTCTACGCTTTGATCGGCTTCTGTGGTATATATGCCGTATCCTTCTTGGCAATCTGGCCGGGTCGTCGTCGCTATCTCCCACACGATATCACCACCTTGGCTGATCTAATGAGCTACCTTTACCAGTCGCCTCTTCTATCTGATAAGATCCTGCGCGAGCCGAGGAGCAAGACTGACCTCGTCACTCGTCTTATCGTTGCTCCGCCATCTGAGCGCCAGCTGCCTTTGTACGGCTTTGGCATTTATGTCGGTCGTGACGGTAAGGAGCATCTTGGTATCGATCGCTTCCATCGGCCTGGTCGGTCTGATATGCTTATTACCACGGGTAATATGAAATAATTTCCTTTATGACCTTTTGCATAACATCCTCGGCGCTGTTATTATGATTTGCAATTTTATTGAGCATATTGATGATTGTTTCAAAGCGCGCTGAATTATGAACATATGAGAATGATTTTCGATTTTTTTGGATAGATTTCGGGTTGGGCTATTATTACTACTGTTTTGCCTACTGTCAGTTGCATTCTAGGCGTTACTTCATATGCTTCCGATTCGATTGGCGCTATGTTTTGGTGCTAAATAGAAGACAATCCGTTCAATGCTGGCCAGGTTCTACAGTTTCCCTTTGAATTAATCGCACAAGGACAGCATTTATGTCAAAACTTGGATTTCCATGATGAACTCAGCTTTCCGTCCTGTATTCTCGCAACTGTTATGCAATAGGCTTGTTCAATAAGGTATCCAAGTCAGCCGACCATCTGGCCCTAACAACTCCGGTTATCATTCGGTCTCATCTACGGAGTACAGTGCCATTTGTTGCTTCGCGCGGTCCAAGAATAGGGAATTCGTGGCCAGACTGTCCATTTTACTAGCAACCGCGTCTTTCCGCGGAAGGATGAGTTTGATTTCCACCAAATTGTTGTAATGTCAAGGCAGCCAACATTGGAAATCCTTAGAATTGGGTCACGTGTAGATCTGCGTCGTCTCCGCCTCCACGCGGATTTGCTTGATTCACGCGAGCAACCGGACAATTGCCCCAGATACAGTGCTTTGAGTTATCCTCGAGGAGAACCATACTCAAGCACCCTTTCGATTCAAGTTTGCGTCTCTCGATCCTTCGCCATCTGCCCCCTTTCCAGACCATTCAGCTCTCCTCGCATTCGCTTCACCAAACGACCCTCGTCTGTGAGCTTACACACACCGCGCATAGCAATGGTATCACTATTCGGCTGGGGCTCAAGCCCAAAGCCCGAGTCAAGCCAGCCAACACCTCCTCAAGAGAAGCCGACCCCTGATGAATCTGCAACTCCAGCACCATCAACACAAACACAAATAGCACAACCACCCTCGCCCCAAACAAATACAAACCTCAAACTCCTCTTCGGAGGAATGACTTTCTTCGCGCTCTCGGTATTAGTCACACGGCGCGCCTTCCATAAGAAACGCATTTCCTGCATCCCGCCGTTCTACACAAGCTCGGTGTACCACCAGCCGCACTCGAACTCCGCGGGCGATGCGTTCGAGGCTCTGAATTTGGCTACTCTCAATGTACTCTCGTTTGGATTGATGGCCGGCGGTGCGGTCGGGTATGCTTTGAATATTAATGGACTTGAGGATATGCGGAGATTCGTGCGGAATGGGTTGCAGGGTGGTAGTGATACGCCCGTGAAGAGTGATGAAGAGCTTGAGCAGGAAGTTACCGAGTGGGTTTCTAAGATTCTCGGTGATAAGTTTGAGAAGCAATTGGAAAAGGAGAAGATGAAGAGGGCGTTCCGGCAGGATAAGGTGGATCAGGATACTAAAGAGAACTGATCGTGGACTACTTACACGTACCAACTACACTCTACTCATGATTTGATACCAGCTGTACATTATGCATTTACTGGGCATGGTTCGCCGATTACAATGGAAATACACCCGAAGGGGTGCGAGCGAGATTACATTGTACAAGGGTTCATTAGTTGTCATAATCTTACATGGAATTGGCCATCCAGTTATGGCACACGAGGTGGTCATCAGATATCCCCTCAGACTCCGACCACCCCCACCACTTCCACCCGTATCGTAATAACCGTCCTGAATCGATCAGGATCGGTCCATCTCCTCGTAGCGCTGGCGTGCGGCGTCCTTGGTCTTCTCCAGGAATTCGTCGTACCGACCCCTAGTGTTCCGACCCGCTTCCTCAGTTGCGTCACCCAGTCGACCCCCTTGAGCACCCAGTCCCACACCCTGGGCATAGATTTCAGTAGGAATCGGCTCGGTCACGCCGGTTCCTTGAGCACCAAGGCCAGATCCTTCCGACCAGCCCATCTTGCTGAGAAGAGAAGCACCTATCGAGGTTGTCTGCACGGGTGGCTCGTCCTCTTCTTCTGGTTCGGAGGGGCGCTGGCGGGCATTAGCATCGTCACGTCCGAATGCCTGGCGGCGCTCCTTGGCGCGGTCTCGGTATTCTGGAGCCGCAGGCTTGATATCCTGCGCGAGACCCGCCTGTTTAAGCTGGTCCAAGCCATACTTCACCGCCTCTTCATCTTGCAGTTCCTTTCGATGGTATTCACTGACGCGGTCGTGTGCAAGGACCTCTTCTGGAGTATCGAACTTGCTGAAGCACAACAGGCACCAGTTCCGCTTTAGGTCTGCGAAGGATCGAGCGGATGGAGGGATGGAATATTCTTGCTCAAGTCCATCACGGTATTCATCCTTGCTGTCTTGATAGTTTGGAGTTGGCATAGGCACGACATGATAGATTATCAACCAGCATACGCCGAGTATTCTCAACTTGACATCCTTCAGGTTCTCGCGGTGGATGTCACTAGTGCGCTCGTGGTATCTGAGATGACCCGCATCCACCATCTGCTGCATGCACAAGAGGCAGCAGTTCTGGTTGAAGTCTGCAAATGATGGAGCCGGTGGAGCAGCTGCTTCAGTCGCCGGGGTTGCTGAGTTCGAGCCCTCCGCGGAGTTTCCAGCACCATCTCTGTTGATCCCATGTAGCTCAGCGTGGCGGTCACTCCAGAATTGGAGCTGGGATGGCATTGCAAGCTTCTTGGTATTCGCACTGGCCGGACCGTCGGTTTTCCTCTTTTTACCCTTGTCGGAGTCCTTCATGCCCTTGGCTTGGGCGTCTCCATGGTTGGAAGTTGTCTTGTTCGCTCTCTGCTCCTGCGCGGCATCGTCTTCCTCGGTTGACACCACGAGTTCCGTGACGAATGCTGCATCATCCCAGTACATCAATTTCAGCGATGGGTTGTTAGACGGGCTGAAAGTGAAGTAGCTAGCACCGGATGAGGCGTTCATGACTGGAACAAACACTCCGCCGTGAATGTAGGAGACCAACACCGGCTTGGAGGAGATGGTAAATTTTTCAAAAGAGTTGAGCCGCGTCATTGCAGCTTGTGCATCCTGAAATGTCAAGCGTTAGAAAGAAAAACAATGTATGTGATGAATAAAATAAACGTACGTTGATTCCTGCGAATTCTGCGAATCCGTAACCCCAGCTTTCATTGGTTCTGCGGTCACGTACAAGGAGCACGCGACGGAGAGAGCCTTCACGCGCTCCCAAGTTGCTGTCACCAGTGGTCGAGGCTACCTTCGATCCCTTCTTTTGATTGTCAGGCGCACTGTCATTGTTGCCAGACGGCCGATACAGTTTAGAAACTCCTTTCGCAAGAAGCTCCTCTGTGACAGACGCCGCTAGACCACGGATCAGGAGGAACTGGGAAGGCTGGCCCTCAGGGGCGACATCATTGTCACCTTCGTTAGCTATCTTGGGAGCCGAAACTCCAGGGGGGCCGGTATCCATATCTGCTTGGATGGTCAGTGCTGCAAAGAGTGTGAGTGTTTGTGACGGTGACGCACCGGGTCGTGGAATACCGCACTTGAAACAATGGGAGCGTGTGGAGAAGTTGACAACGAGACACTGATTTTGTAAGCGCAGAACAATACCTAGGTACCTAGGTAGGTCACCTGGGAGGTACCTATGCAGAGGTACCACCGAACCGGGAAAGCGGGTCCCCTGGGGCTACCACGTTGACTTACCTTCCTACAGTTCCAATCACTTGCGCCTCTTGCACGAGCTCGGTCTTCCCTCTCGCGGCTGTAAGCTATCCGTACTTGTGTGCTGCGGTCGTTTGTGGGACCATAAAAGAAGATGAAAGGGTGGTTTCGTTCAACAAAATCGCGCGATGCGTCAATCGTGGAAAAACGCAGGAACCCTAGTTGACGGGACAACTCTGTTGGACACAATCTCATGTTAAAAACAATGCACGCTCTTCAAAACTGTATGTCACTTTCACATACTCGTCTGTCGGTCTCGAATGACCCTAATGTCTTCCAGGCCGTCGACATGATAGGCATTGCTAAGTTCAGCTGAGATCTATTTGCTCATAAATGAGCGCATTGTCAGCATTTGTCCTCAGCAACGGAGATATTCAAACGCCTGATCCAGCCATTGATTTTGATAACTCACATGCTCTTCTGTCATGTCCACCGGAAGTCCATCCATCATCACTTCTCGGCTCACCTGTCCCATGTGGGACTGGCCTCGACGAGGGCTGCGAGTTCGGCTTCGATTGCCGCTCGCGCTTCGATAACCCTCTCGATCGCGGTCTTTGTACGTGTTTCTGCCCCTGTGAGGAGATGAACGCGAGTTTCGACGGCGATAATCATCGCGATCATGGCTCCGGTAGCCTTGTCCAGATTCTCGGTCTCTGGAGTACTCGAGTCTGCCGTCGGCCGCTAGTCTTCGAGGCGAGCATGCACGATCTTTATTTACCAATTCAGATGAGAATGTAATTAGCCTCAGTTCAATACCATGTGAAGAGGGAACTCCTGTGACCAAGATGTGTATTTGCTTATACACCATTGACGTGCGGGGAGAAACTTACCAGGCGAGCGAGATCGCGATCGATCATCATACATGCGGCCATCCCGATCATTTCGCGAAGGAAAGGGTCGACGAGACGAGCCCGAAGCAAATTTATCATTCCGATATGGAGGCGCCATGGTTTGAAAAAATGAACGAATGAGCAAAAGAGAGTCTACTGAATGAAAGCTGGAGAATCTGTGACCTCCCGGAGTATCGAAGCTACGATAACGATAACGATCTGAATCCGATACCGGCATAAGGTATTTCCGGTCCGAACTCATGGACCTTCCAAAAGTTGGAAGGTCACTCTATCATTGAGTAATCAAGGCAAAGGACCTCTGTATACTTTGATAAATGACTGTAGAAGTATACAGCGCAACTTTCAATTTGAAAATCCTATACTTCATGTCTTGAAACAAAATATACTCTGTATCTAATGATACTTCTCACATCAATTTAGATGGATCAGAAGGATGAATTTAAAAAAGGGCCAAGAACCCCTCCACCCCAGTTGCATCATCGTATCCATTATCATCCAGGTGGAGACGATCCATAACATCGTGTGGCTTCTGATTCAACAGATGCAAGTTGCATTCCAAAACAGCTCACACCTCGGGCCGACATATCAATCCTGAGGACCCCGATGATTGTCCGCATCTGCCCCGCGGTGGGATAAACATGAGCGATTCGCCATGCTCCAAGTGTCCTTAACAACACGTCTCTTACAGCAAATAAAAAATATATAGCCAGCACTGCTCCAGAATCCCAAATTCTCTCTCATTTCCTCTCCGAATATCCTAATCTCCTCCCTAATTGCCATCCGTATCTTAAACCACCATGGCTACCCCAGGAAATTCCAACCACCGTGCCTGGTGGAAAGAAAGCTCCGTGTACCAGATCTGGCCTGCTTCCTTCAAGGACTCAAATAACGATGGTGTCGGTGATATCCCCGGTATCATTTCCGAACTGGATTACATCAAAGACCTCGCCGTGGATATCGTCTGGCTTTGTCCATCGTATAAATCGCCGCAGGTGGACATGGGTTATGATATTTCGGACTACTACAGCATCGCCGATGAGTATGGCACAGTTGAAGATGTCGAGAAATTGATCGCTGGCTGCCATCAGCGGGGTATGAAACTCCTGATGGATCTGGTCGTCAACCACACCAGTGACCAGCATGAATGGTTCAAGCAGTCGCGCAGCTCCAAGGATAACGAGTACCGAAACTGGTATGTCTGGAAGCCAGCCAAATACGATGAACAGGGCAACCGCCAGCCTCCCAACAATTGGGTTTCTCATTTCCAGGGTATGTATTCCTATTTCTATCAGGTAATCGAAACCATTTAACCTATAATCTACTCCAGGGAGCGCCTGGCAATGGGACGAGTTGACCCAAGAATACTACCTGCACCTATATGCGGTTGAGCAGCCCGACCTCAACTGGGAACACCCGCCAGTCCGCAAGGCCGTGCACGATATCATGCGATTCTGGCTCGACAAGGGCTGCGATGGGTTCCGTATGGACGTGATCAACTTCATTAGCAAGGAGCAGAGCTTCCCCGATGCACCCATCAAGGACCCGCGGACGCCCTGGCAGTGGGGCGACAAGTGGTACGCCAACGGCCCGCGCTTGCATGAGTACCTCCAGGGTCTTGGCAAGATTCTCAAGGAGTACGATGCCTTCAGTGTTGGTGAGATGCCGTTCGTCACCGA
This sequence comes from Penicillium egyptiacum, assembly GCA_911456345.1. Taxonomy (NCBI): domain Eukaryota; kingdom Fungi; phylum Ascomycota; class Eurotiomycetes; order Eurotiales; family Aspergillaceae; genus Penicillium; species Penicillium egyptiacum. The sequence continues at coordinate 1,655,680 of CAJVRC010000863.1, read as the reverse complement.
CGAGAAGGAGGTGCTCCGTGCGGTGCAGTTTGACCGCAATGAGATCAATATGATCTTCAATTTCGAACATGTTGACATTGACCATGGCAAATATGATAAATTTGAACCTGGTAGCTGGAAACTCACTGACTTGAAGGACTTCTTCGAGCGTTGGCAGACGTTCATGTATGCCAATGATGGTTGGAATGCACTCTACTGGGAGAATCATGACCAGCCGCGCTCAATTGATCGCTACACAAATGCTAGGGAGGAGTATCGACTCGTCGCGTCCAAGATGCTGGCTACTGCCCTCGCATTGCAGGCTGGTACTCCATTTGTTTACCAGGGACAGGAGTTGGGAACTAGAAATGTGCCCAAATCATGGGGTATTGAAGAATACAAAGACATCGATTGTCTGAACCACTGGAAAAGGTAATCCACTCTCCTGGTGGCAGTCGGAGATGTTAGCTGACCATAGGTATTCTATAGACTGCCAAAGGACGACACCGCTGCCCAAGCAATTGCTCTCCAAGAGTATCAGAAGAAGTCACGCGACAACGGACGCACTCCGGTCCAGTGGTCGGCTGCTGAGAATGCCGGTTTCACTGGCCCTGGTGTCAAGCCCTGGATGTCTGTGAACACCGATTATGTGCGGATCAATGCCGAAGCGGAAGTCAAAGATCCCAACTCGACATACCATTACTGGGCTACTGTGCTGAAATTGCGCAAGAAGTACCTCGATATCTTTGTGTACGGTGATTTCACACTTTTGGACAAACCTAACCAGGAGGTCTTTGCGTACACTCGCCAGTATGGCGATCAAAAGGCCTTGGTTGTGTGTCACTGGACAGAGAAGACTCTAGAGTGGGATGCGGCCAGCAACGGTATCACTGGTGTGAAGCAGGCTTTACTTAACACTTATGAAGGCGTTGAGGAGGCTTCCCAGCGGTTCTCTAGTCAACAGTGGACACTTCGACCCTATGAGGCTGTGGTGTTGCTCCTGTGATATATATATGCGATCTCAGTTTGGCCACAAGCCACTTCCTTCATACATTGTACCTAGACTGTTTTCTACAATGAAAAACGTGAACAAAACCCAAGCAATAGAATAGCAGTCATGGAACAAGCACCTGGACAAAAAAGTATGCAAAGCTGTCAACTCTCACGGTGCTCTCCGCATATCGGGGGGCGCCTCTTATCCGATCCCCGCAGCAGATAAGCATCGAGGGGGAGTCAGAACTCCAATGACCGAACGATTGAAAGAACCCAATTCCCTCAAACATATTGATCCGCACAAATCCAATGCGAACAAAATGTCCTCCTCAGAAGCAACTGAAGTCCCCGCCCATCTGGATTCAAAAACCTACCCACGCACACACCACGACACAACGCAAAACATCCACATAACGCTAACATACGACACCCTGGACGCAAACACCTATTTATCGCAAACCTCTTCCCCAGCAGCGGGCGCCAACATCCTCTTCCTCGGCACGACGCGCGATACCTTCGAAGGCCGCTCCGTCTCGCAACTCAGCTACACGGCCTACCCGCCTCTGACGCTGAAGACGCTAGCGGGGATCGCCGAGGCTGCCGTGAAGACGCATCGTCTTGAGGGAGTGAGTATTGCGCACAGACTGGGCACTGTGCCCATTGGAGAGGCTTCTATTGTTATTGCTGTTAGTGCGGGACATCGGGGCGCGGCGTGGAGGGCGGGTGAGGAGGTGCTTGAGGCTTGTAAGGAGAAGGCGGAGATTTGGAAGAGGGAGGAGTTTGTTGATGGGGGGATGGAGTGGAGGGCTAATGCCGATCGGGATGCTGAGGGGAGGGTCTTGGGATCCGATGCTGCTTAGGGATATACGTGCTGTTTGGGTTGGGGTTTACGTGTTTTGGTGAAATTAGTGGTTGGTGTTGCTGTCGCTCGTGGCTTGTGGGTAATGCTGATGGCTTCTTTTACAGGTGTCGCCAAAACTTAAACGGTTCGAAGGGTCTCTGTATTTGTTTGTTTCGACCAAGCGCGGCCTGGTTACCCTGAGTATACGAGCATGATCACGAAAAATAGGAGTGTTTGGAACAAGGTTCCGGCGTGAGTAGGGTATTCAGATATTCGAATGGCTATATTGTACAATTTCCTTAAATACACTGGCGCAAGACTCTTACTCCGTCTTGAGTGGCTTTCCCTCCCTCTTCCAGTCATTGATGTGCTCCAGGATCACTTTGGACGCAGACTCGGGGGTATCCTGGCGGCCGATACACTCAACGAAGTCATTGTCGGGGTCTGTGATAAACGGTTAGCATACCGAAACTGCATACCTAGGTATAACTTATCAGCCAACTCACCCATCAGGTAGAAGTAGATACTGTGGTCGACGAGGTAGTCCTCGCCGGGCTTCACATCCTTGGGAGTACTAAAGTACACACGGTACTGCTTGCACACGTGCTTGACCTGCTCGTACGTGCCAGTCAGGCCGACGATGCCGGGGTGGAACTCCTTGAGATACTCGCGCAGCACCTCGGGCGTATCACGGACGGGATCGCAAGTAATGAAAACGGGCATGAAGAGCCTCTCGTCCCCGGTCGCGGCCTTGACCTTCTCGATGATCTCGGCCATCTTGTCTAGCTCATCGGGGCAGATATCGGGGCAGTGAGTGAAGCCGAAGTAGACCTATAGAAATAAAGCGAGATTGTGTCAGTAAGGACCGTCCCACCGTATCAGACCGATTATGCTCTTCTACTCCATTGTCCGGGGTAACTCACGAAGCTGTATTTGCCCTTCAGGTCCTCCGCCGTAAACTCCTTCCCATCGAGATCCTTCAAGAGGAACGGACCGCCAACCTTCGGTTTACCAACACCCTTGCTCATTTCCGTCATGCGCTTGCGCTCGAGACGCGCCTTCTCAACCCGGAAGTACAGCATCATACCGGCACCGGTCAGCACGAAGAGCAGTGCGGCCTTCCACGAGAATGGGCCCGTCGAGTTGCGCTGGCGCATCTGGCCCATTGTCTTAGGGCCTGCTCGGAAGGCGGACGTAGAGAAATTCTTTTGTGCGGAGATCATGGTGCGCATGCTTTGGTTGCACCGTGGGCGCTGTGCTTGAGTGTAGGCTCGGCATTGTGATGCGGTGTTGTTTCGGAGGAGAGGGAGAATGCGTGGTGTTGGGGGGGACTCAATGGCAATATTGCGGGTGGCTCGGGTTAAGAGCCCACTCGCTAATCTCATGGGAGAAGGCATTGTGATTCTTGCTAAGCTGTGGTTGGGGAGGTCTCGGAGGGAAGGTCGATTATCAGTTGTCAATTCCGGAATTCGAGAATCTCCAGATCGACAGCTCAATTAAGTTTAGTGTGTCTGCCTCAGGCGCCAATTGCACACTTCGTACATTTTGCTCTGTCCGTTATATGCGTTCTTCGAATAATTTGTTTCCTATTTAAAATTCTGAAGTAATTTTCACCCTACAATTGATTGCAAAAAGCGCTCCAAGAGAAATCCAAGACATCCACTCGCGCATCAATCGAGGATATAAACATGTATGCACCAAATTATCCTATCTAGCAGAATCACCTCGGGGTCAAATATATACCATATTATAGGTATAGCCATTCTAGAGGTGTAGAAGTGGTGTAACAGCGAAACCCCTATACTTCAGCGGATATTGTCCCCCGGAGAGATATCGAGGTCTGGTGCAGGCTCGCAGCGGTTCTAGCGTGCAAGTCAACCGTCGAATTGTATAGAGACGGAAGACTAATCAAGATTCGGGAGCTGATTCCTATTAAAGCTTTCTCAGAACTAACAGGTTACACGTAGAAAACGTGTTCTGTACCAGTTGTATTTTCACCTTCCTCTGGCATTCGCAAAAGACATCTAAGGACATCTAAAAAGATATGAGAGTTCGGTATTCTCGTCGATGCGCCTTTTCTTCACGGGTCGAGGATGCCTGTCGGGTAGATTGGCCCAATAAGGGGACCTTCGCTTCTGACTGGGCTTATCAGCTTATCATTGCCCTCAATGGCCCCTCGTGGGCCTGGACACTAGGCGGACGGTTGGGAGTGCGTGCTGCTAGGTAGGGCCTCCCCCAGGTCAAGCTCAGGTGGCGAATCCGACGACTTAACGAGTCGGATCTTGTCATCGTTATTGTCGTCAGGAGTCGAGCTAGAGTCCAGAATCCCCTCGCTATTGGGTCCAGGAGTGGGCTTAAGGCTAGGCTCAACAGGAACTTATAAAAGCCCCGACATGAGCTGCGACAGCAGGATTAGTAGGGACTTCGACAATCAACATGGGCTTTGATAGGGGACTTACGGCTTGGCAGTGTGACAGGTAGTAGATCGAATGCCCGATACACAGTGCCCGAGTGACATGAAATCATCTTGCTGAATGCGAAAGTCTGAGAGGAAGAGGAAGAAGAAGAAGGAGGAGGAGGAGGAGGAGGAGGAGAAGAAGACAGTGCACTCGTCGCAAAGGTATCATTCTGATCCCCTAAGGTGTTTGGACTATGAAATTTTGCTACAACAGGAGGTACGCTGCATTACGGTTCATGAAAGGCATTGAGAAAACAAATTAATTTGTTATGTATGTAGTATTATCATCCTAACATTTCGAACATCATCTCGAACCAACTGGGTATTCACCCAAACAAGTCGAAGGCTACCTACGTATGTATACAAACCCCCTGACAAAGCTGTGAAATCCGCAGCGCGTACGTATCGTAATATGTCTTTAGACTCTCATCTCACGAGAGAAAGAGTGGATGATCAATAACAAGATATCCAACCATTCGTCTATATCACATCACCTAAAACAACCTCTCAAATAGCATTGGGGAACGTGTGAGGGTTCTTGAGAGTTTGGGGAGAAGAGCGCACCTTCGGCCCAATGAGATGGTCGAAGGCGGGAGAGTGCTCGACGCGAGGGCTCAAGTCCTTCAAGTCCCATAAGTAACCGAGGGTCTTCAGCACGGAAGTAGCACTGTACGAGGAAGACTCGCCGGTGACGGGGTCGGTACCGTAGCCCTCAACGTGACCCTTGGGGGTATAAGGAGACAGCAACCAGGTAGGGATACGACCACCCAGACGGTCGAAGCTGAAAGTGTACTCGCTGCCGTCATAGGCTTTCTCGGTGTAGGTCTTGTTGTCAGGGCGGACGGCAAGCGGGGGCGCAACGTGGTCGTAGAATCCACCGGTCTCGTCGAAAGTGACAAGGAGAAGGGTTTTCTCCCATTGAGGGCCGGTGCGGACGGCGTCGTAGATCTGCTTCAGGAAAACCTCACCGAAGGAGACGTTGCCGGAGGGGTGCATGGAGTTGGTGTTCAGACCGCAGCAGGACGGGTTGATGTACGACAGCTGGGGGAGAAGGCCCAGGTAGGCGTCTTGGTAGAAGTTCTCGAGCGGCACAACGCTGCTCTTGGCGTTTTTAGTGGTCCAGTCGAAGAACAAGGCGTCTGGGTTGAAGGCGCCGTTGGTGCCGTCGTAGTTGAGCCACGAGATGCCCTTCTTGGAGGCAACCTCGAAGATGCTGGTACTGTCGATGGAGGAGACATCGAAGCTCTCATCGTTCTTGCCATGGCCATCGGTAACACCCGAGACCGCGCAGAGACGGTTGGGGTTGGTGGGCTGATTGATGATCAGTTTTATATCTAGTTTCTAACACGGACGGTACTTACACCAGGGACACAGGAGTGCCAGTTGTTGAAGGTAGTGAACTCATCAACCATTTCAACGATGGTGGGGACCTGACCCTCAGAGTAGTATCCTAGGACCTCGTCGGCTGCTCGCTGGGCAGAGATCTTAGGGTACCGGAGCATATGGCGGTTGACGAAGCCCGAGAGATCGGCCTTCAAGGAGCCGTTGGCAATGGCTTCATTGTCAGGGTTATAAGTTCCATAGAGCTCGAAGTTTGTACCAGTGAGCGAGTGGTCGGGGTCATTGAGAACCGAGTCGTAGTTCTTGTACTGGCTGGGCCACTTCTTGCTCTCGGGGTCGCTAACATCCTCCAAGTTATAGAAAGGACCATTGTTGACAATATTGTCCAAACCCTCCTTCTTCACACCACCCAGAATGTTGTCAAATCCGCGATTTTCCAGCAGGACCCAGACAACATTCTCGATCTTGTCTTTCATGTTGGCAATGGACTCCTTCGAGCCGGATTTGTAGCCGAAGGGAGCATTTCCTTTGCCCGTATCAACGGCCGCACCCAGGGCGCTACCAGATAGACCGAGCAAGGAAATGAGGGCGGTGGTCTTCATTGTGCTAGTAAATGATGTGGTAAACAGAGTTAGACTGAAGTGAGTACGAAGATCCTTTCCTCGGTCTCTGTAAGGCTTTTATATCTCTCTCCCTACATGATATGTGCATCAGAAGAGATGCTCGGCAGTTGAGGAATATCCAGGCAGAAATTAGACTCCACGGCAAATGAAACGCGGCCGTCTGTGGCACATGTTCATTCCGCGAGCTTTGATCGGCCGATCAACTTGTCGATTGTACGCGAGTATGCCCGGCATAACATGGGTGGATTTGAGACATTCCGCATGCCACCGGTAGTTGTTAATGCTCATGTCGAGATTGGGCGCGAAAGACAAAGAGTGGAAGGACATGCTCAGGAGTATAGGTGGGTCTCATGGCCCCGCCTATGTGGAGCTCCTAAGGCTAGCCCTGCAGGTACACCAATAAAATGATGCACTAATAGGGCTTAGTATGTGCCAAGTCACCAATCACGCTCCGTTTCTTTCGCATGCCGAGGGGTATGAAGACGGATGTGGCTCTCGTATCCCATTCGCTATCGTTTGGGGTAATCTGGGAGTCGACTTGGATAAGCACGCGATATTCCGCGTCTTAAACGGGGAATTGACGGCAGAACGCGACATATGACCATGCACGTGGTCTCAAGCAGGTAGCACAACGATGGCCGAGATTGGCAGGTGATAAAGAACAAAATAATGGAAAGACCTTTGGGTAATATTTCAGACTCTAGCCTCTATCTAGGTACAGTCCCCGAGCAGCGAAGTATTCGTCCAGCCCCTCAACAGACGGGCCCTCAAAGATGCCTGCTATATACTGATCAGGTCGCAGCAAGTAGACAGCATTCTTGATCAGCCCGGCTTTGCCGTATTGATCGTCCCAGTGGAAGACGAAAACTTCCACACTCATCTCCTGGGCCCACTTTTCAAGTTGTGGTACAGACTCCCCATAGATATGGAGTTGCCAACAAACATCTCGCAGGGTTGAAAAATTGTCCACCGTGTTGATTTGGACCCACGGGAGACGATCGCCAGGCTGCACTTTCCCCCGGCCAGTCTGACACAGGCTGCTGCCTCTATAGTTGCAAATGAGCTGAGAAGCACCCCGGAAGATTCTGGTCCGGGTAAAACCGAATCTCAAAAGCAGTGGCACAAGATACGGAATCAGCCAATTTCGAAGAATGTGTGGGAAGAATCCTTTGGATGTTAAGGTCATAAAACCTGTGTCGGTTGACTTGACTATCATCATGGCGAATGAGCGGCGTTCGGACTCATATGATTCCAATAGTTGGTGTTTTGCTTCTTCGGTCATCTTTGTTTGTTTGAGAACCGCTGCTAGCTTCCATGCCAAGTTAATTGAGTCCATTATGCCGGTATTCATTCCCTGCCCGCCGACTGGGCTGTGGATGTGAGCCGCATCCCCGACAAGGAAGGCCCGATTACTGCGGAATTTGTCGGCCACACGGTGGTGACTGCGGTAGGTGGAGAACCAGTTGACCTTTGTGATGTCTATATCCATCACTTGGGTGATTCGGGGTCGAATGTCTTCAAACGTGATCTGGTGCTCGTGCTCTGGCGATTCACGGTCATCGTCATCGTTATCCGGGGCCATGATACCAACCAGTCGTGCATGGCCTGCTTTGTTGTATGGGACTACCAGGTTGAAGGTGTCGTCTGTGAACACCACGTTCCCTTCGCCGTTGAAGTGCTTGTCGCTTTTGCCTTCCACGTCGGCGATGTAGAACAGCGGTTTGTATGTTTCGCCCTCGAATTTGGCACCAATTCCGTAGCGAACGGCGGAGTGTGCTCCATCACAGCCAACTATGTATGACGCCCCATGTGTGGTTGAGCTCCCATCAATCTCGCGGAACAGGGTAGCAGTGATGCTTGACCCGTGGTCCACAAAGCCTTGCAACTTTGACCCTCGTTCGACATAGATCCCGACGTCGTTCAGTCGCTTTTCTAGCATTCTTTCGTGGTCATCTTGCGGTGCGCTTAGCATGAACGGGTACGGAGTCAACTCGCGACCGAAATCTTGTAGCGAAATGTGTGCTTTGTGCTGCGTGTGAACCCAGAGATTTGTCGCCGGCAGCTTATACCCAAGTGCCAGCAAGTCTTCGGCCAATCCGAGCTGTCTATACAGCTCGACTATGCGTGCATGAACAATTATCGCTCGCGAGTCTTTCGCCGGAGCCTCTGCCTGGTCAAAAATGTGGACATTGACACCTTGATGGCGAAGCCACAGAGCAAGGACAAGGCCAGTTGGGCCTGCGCCGACAATGAGAACGTCCGTTTTAGGTTTCATCTTTGGAACAACCTTCGGAGTGAGGGTATGAAGGTTGGATTAATGAATCAAGGGCAGAATATCGTCAAAAGATGATTGCAAGTAGGAAAGTGGTCATATCAAAACTCAGCACCGAGCGGACCCGGCTTTAAATAAAAATTTGATCAGGCAGATACCATCGCTCTGTAAAGAAATAAACCCCAAAAAGAATGTTAATCATCACTGCTCGGCTGTTTAGTCGCCGACCCCGAGGCTCGTAGACGCCAAGATATCTGGACGGCATCGGAGCCTCGCGTGCCGATCGGCGCGAGGCTCTCCAACTTTTGGGGTGTACCTGGACTTCAAACCCCAAAATTGCTGTCATACCTCTTGATTCGCTAGAAGGGACGAGTGAGCGAATTGTGAGCAATCGATAGCGTTTGGGAATACTGCTTGGGTCACGACAGATATGTCGCATCATCTGTAAAAGATCCTTGGAAGTTACTGAGAAGATTGTCCCAGTCATTCCAATCCTGCGGGCTATCACCAAGGAGGAAACAAAAGTTTTCGGCCTCCGGTCCAAATTGCGAACTAGAACGGTCATACCTAGGTTGGCTTTGTGGCCTAGCACCATGCTTGGCAGCTGGGAAGTTTTCATCTTCCTGTTGCGGGCTAGAAATTCCTGCTGCATTGGCTAGCAAGGATGCAACGATGGTTGGACAAGGTGTTGGTGTACGGTGGTTGAGGTTACACTCTTCGATGTACGTCCGCCAGGCCTTGACAATCAAGTTTTGAATGGCCATGTGGAGAGGCGTTGGGCCGTTCTTGCTCATCGTCCTGATATGCCCTGAGTACACAGTTCCAATCAATTGCCAGACTTTGCTCTTCTCTTCGGGATCAGTCCGGTGGTGCATCTCCGAGAGCATGAATATTATGGCGTCCCACGGCATGTGATTCACCGTGTGCCACGAGTATTTCCGTACAACTGGGTCGTTTTGGGCGTAGTCAGCATACTCTATCATCTTTAGGGAATTCTCGAAGATGACGTTTTTCTCTACTTGGGAGATAGTGGGGTTGCGATACTGGTATTGACGAGGATGATGGGCCATCATCCGGGTGTAGTATATAGCCGAACGCACCATCATTGTCGTCGCCATATGTAGCGGGATGGATTGATCACAGTGCCGAAGGAACCTGTCTTCCATGTGTGCTTCAAGTTCATCAATTGTCTTGTCCTTGTCCCTCAAGGGCATCGATGACGATGACAAGAAAGCCCATGGCCCAACATTAGAACTCTCAGCCTGGTTTGACAAACGAAGGAGCCATTTTCCAAATGCACTCCGTGCCAGAACAAACATCATTTCTGTCGTCCCTTGCTTCTCACAGGCTGGCTCGGTCATGCGAGGATCGAGGTCGCTATCATTTGCGTTCATTGGAGGTTGGACATCAATTGTGGCTGGGAGCGGTGTTGATGCTACACCACAGAACTGCGCAGACGTGGCATCTATGATCATGAGCTGGAACCAGATGCGACGGCGCATCTCAGTTTCGAATACTGAAAGTCCGTGTGCAGATCCGTCACGATGGATTCCAATTCGTTGCGCAACTCTTACTGCAATGCCACATAATGTCCAGATAGTATGTGGATCAGAAAACGAACGCATGCAAAGCTACCGAAACATCGTTAAAAGGGGTTTGGATCTTGTCAAAGGAATGCGAACGCACTAGGTATAGCATAAACGCTTGGAGAACAACTGAGCTTGATGTACGAAGAAGCGATGCATTTTTGAAAGCGAGTTGGGCTCCTCGTCTGTACTTTGATAGGAGGGCTTTCTTGCTTTCTCCGAATGACTTTTCGACATCTTCCGCTTGCAAGGAGACCAATGCTATGCAGTATATCGCGAACATCAATGCTTCGACATCCCGGCTTACTTTTAATAGATCACTCATGGCGTCCAAGATTTGTTGTTGCACAGTTGGAGCGTGTATAATTTTAGTGAGTGGGTTCACATTCTCGAGAAATGCCTGCCACAACTTGAAGATATTCAGGGGGCTCGGGTGGAGCTCCGTAAGAACGTCTCTTGTTGCAGATGTCGAGAGTATCGCATAATCGTCGCTCACATCCTGGGTAAAGTAATCTGCACTATTATCCGATCCGTCGTCCAATACGTCTGCTGCATTTGGGAGCTAGGAAAGATTGTCAGAATTGACAGCACGCGAAAGTCCGAAAATACTAACCTCATTGCTCACACTGGTCCAAAGATTGCTAATGTGCAAGTCAGAACTCTGATTAGGTCAAATGCAGCGCGAGCAACTCACTTGTCGAGATAGATGGAATTGCCATCTTTCATGATCATCCTCCCAGATCCACTTTTCCCTGCTTCAGTTCCTTGATCTCCCTTGGTAGGGTGATGATTCTGAGGGGCAGAGGGATTTCCGTCAAATCCCGTGCTGCGTCTAAGATATTTTCCGCGTTCTTGAGATACACTCCCGTTGGTTTCTCGATTCCTTTTGCGACGAGGCGGTGGTGGAGCACGGTAGATGCATTCCACATTTGCCCTTGCGCAATTTGAACAGGGAGTACGGGGGTCTTTTTTATCGCATTTGACCTTCCGGTTGTGACAGACCACGCATGCAAACGATGCGGGTTGTTTTGATGGCGAGTCCATTGTCCGCCCACCATTCAAGGAGTTACATAGACTAGCCATCGCTGCAGCACACTTATTAACAAGTAATCCAGCTATACATGAATGACTGGCATACTTGATAAGCAATTGATCTCTGGTGACATTGAGGAGAGGAAAGGATACGGATCGGAAAGGCAAATGTCCGTGATATTCCGATGCCTTGAATATAAGGCGTCAACTCTAGGGGCACCGGCACCGACGTCGTCCCGATCTCGGTTGTTTCATATTGCTTAATTTTGGGTTGATATTCTTAGGTAAAATCCCACGTCTTCACTCAAAGTATCAGATGGTGTTTGTGCAATGCTCGATTTAGTTCCATTGCTGCGTCTCTACCGGGCACACTCCAATCATAGCTAGAGCCATTCCATCTGAGTCTTTCTATCATCTGTTTGTCTTATCCGCTCTTTCATGTCAGAGATTCCAAATGTACACGCCAAAGGATATCTCAGACGTTTCACCAAATGTATGAACGATGACGCATTTTCTCAATCGAGTCCGAACGGTGCTTCGGAGAGGTAAACGTGGCTCGATGTCGGCTGTGCCTAAAGCTTCGGGATGGAAGCGACTTCCATCTGATATATTTGTTACTATCCTAGCCTCTTGTGGTCTGAAGGATATTGCTTCTTTGTTTCTTTCCTGTCGAGCACTCCACTACCGGGTTTCCAAGTTGGACCTTGCCATAGCATGGGCATATGTTCAACTCCGAAAACAGATGCATCAAAGCCATTGTATTGATGGCGATATGTCCCCGGGTGATGACATTGCCTTCATCTCCGAGCTATTCCCTCCCCCGCCTCCTGAGTATAGCACAGGCATGGCCCATGACAACGCAGGATATTCTCTAGGATATCTCGGCGATTTAAAACGATGTTGGAACACTTGCATTCGACTCTCCCACCACTTGGCTGATCATGTGGTTGAACATCATCTGGAGACCGATACAATCGCCCAGCCTTTATGGTCGTCCTCCAAAACAGAGAAAGAAGTTATCTACAGCAAAGCCGTGGCTTTGCTCCAGGCCAAGCTTTTGCATCCGATGTATGGCCCCACCATGTTATTTTTCTTGGAAGCGTACTTACTCGAATATAGAGCCTACGCGGTATTCTTCTTGGAATCAGCCGCATCTTCTGACTCTGACTGTGATCACTCGGCTCATCACCACAAAAATATGGCTTGTTCTATTGAAAGACAGCAATCAATCCTTCGAAATGCGCCTTTTGACGATACACTTGTATTTCTGTCGACCCACCACTGCATGCAGCTTCTATTTTCGACGGTCCGGCGCTTGATGGGCCCGGAAATCCCCAGTCCCTCGGCCGAAAGCTGGTTGACTATCCTTCTCACCACTTCAACCATGGAGAGAATCGTCGCCTTCTTTGTTTCCATCGCGAAGGATGACCAAAGAAAACAAAAGGGCGAGCAACATTCTACATGGTCTCATAAAAAGGACTTTTTGTGGGCGATGCGAAAGGATCTGAACGAGTATATGGCGTCTTTCAATGACCATGGCGAACAAACCCTCCTCGAGCCAAAGCTTAACCATGTATGGTTTCAAGCAGCACGCAATGAGATGGATCGACGAGGCGCTATCCCGCATACTGTTAAGTATTCAGAAGTGCATGTTCTCCACGGATCTGTTGTGAAATTGGAATGTGGATACTGTTATGATTGTTATAATGAACGATAGTCCAAAGCTTAGCGCAATATCCGGCGAGGAGTAGTAATTCCGAGGAATAATACCAATCAAGTTATTTCTGAATGGTCTATCAATACAAATAGTAGAAAGTGGCACATTAGTCAACAACCTTGTATGCAAATAGAAAAAAAAGGCCTTATAGACATGAAGCTCCACACTAAACCGCTTCCGCTCGGTTTCCGGCAGTTCGGGCGCCGAGCCCACAACCCCGGACTTCAACCAGACTCCTTTCTCTTCCTCTGAAGTACCTGGCATATGATTTGATTCCGAAATTCCGTTGGGAATTCCGAAGTCAACATGTCTGCGGTAAGTCTGCCTGAAGAATGACATTGCGAAAGGCATACATATTTCTGAGACATATGTGTAGCTCAGCTAATCAGTTATCAGTGCGATCTATGTCATACTCGGAAGGTATAATCATTCCTTTCTCACATTCGATCCTTTAATACCCCGATGCTCATCTCGAGTCTTGTAGGTGAAATGCGATCGCCAGGATCCTTGCATGAACTGCACCGACGCAGGTGCAGAATGCCTTCGCAGTCGCCAGGCACGAGTTCATAGGCCGCGGGTCTCTCGGTACGTGCGATGTGGATTGCAGATCTTCAGAATCCACGGCTGACATTTCCAAGACTGGAAACATTGACCCAAAGATTGGCCAAGCTAGAAGAGGCAAGCAATAAAGAGGCAGCATACTTTCCAACAGCGCATCACGCCGCTAGCAGTACATCTTCGTCGCCTTCGGCCAGACTGCCAAGTATTACTGGAGTGCTCAACGACAAGCAGAAACGATATCGAGCATATGACCCCAATGATATGGCTCCCCTGCAGCCACCACTAAGTAAGCACCGCAAGTCTCAGACTGTGGCGCAACAAAATGTCCATCAGGCACACTCTCCTAGCTCAACACATCATGCTAGTGAGGCTAGAGAGTATATTGAGCATGAACTCCAATGCAATCCTGCTCTGTCGAAGGATAAACGCACTGCACTTGAATCGGCACGCAAGTTCGTCAGTCAGCTGTCCAATCCTACTCTAAATTGGGAGGAGACCGCAGCTATTCATGATATGGATGTTCAAGAAAACCTAGAGCCCCCTACCCTCGCACCGGAATTGCTCTATATGATGTTACCCGGTAAGTTGCCATAAATGGAGCAGATGTCGGCGGTGCTGATTATTATAGGACCCGATAAGAAAACAAACTCCCAGGGAATAGTCAACTGGCCTGATCACATTTCCGACAAAGTCTTAGAACAAATGGGGCTTGCAATTATTGAATGCGCAGAATGTGAGCAAGTGCTCCAGCATTACCGACTTATTGTCTGGGTGAAAGCCATGAGTTTTATATCAAACATGGGCCCTCTCATTACGAGCGAACCTTTGAGGGATCATTTTCGGTCACTCAAAAAGAGGTATGAAGCCGATGCTATAGAAATTTTGAATCAAATTCCGCTGGCAGCTGAACCTAGCCTTCTTTTGCTTCAATCGGTTTTGTCTGCAGTATGTTTCTTTTGTCTCTTTCCGGTGGCTCCATATATATCGACTCATTTCTGACTCACGACAGACCCGCTTGATGCAATATTTAGGAAACATGACACGCTGCTGGATGTTGACAGCACTAGCCTCGAGAATGATCGTCTCCTTAAACTATCACAACATCACAGATGTCAGTCCTCGAACCCAGACAGAGGAAAATATCCATGCCTGTGTGTTCTTGTGCTATTACTTTGACAAAACCCTCAGCCTGCTGCTCCTCCGACCACCGTCTCTGCCGGATCTGAAAGCTAAACCAACCCAGTTGATCCACATCAACCCTGATCTACCGACATCTACCATGATAATAGGCGTAGTCGAGTATTCAGAGTTGAAGAACACTCTACTGAACATCTTACTTGATCCTAAGGCAACAGGAGACACAGAGAAGGCCAATATACTGTCTGATCTTGTGGCGCGGGCACACATAATCCACTCCAATATGCAAATGGTGAGAGAGACCGAGGGCCAACTAAAGAACCACCACTAATCCAACTTTCAGTTTCGTCGTCGCCAAGAACAACAATTTACACAATCATGGAGCCATCTGCGGCGCGAATGGCTATCAATGGACTTCAACTACTACTCTCTTCTCACCACAATCATCCAAGCCCGCTCCTCGGTACTCAAGTCCCGCTTGGTCTGTGAGAACTGTCTATACACGGCCCGGGAAGCCCTCACCACTCTCCGAGCTTTACAGGAAGCATTCTCAAGCCGCATCAATTCTATCGACTCATACCCATACTTTCTTACCTGGTATGATATAAACATTCCCAAGCAATCTCTCAATATCTTAGTCGAAACTAATCACCCTTTCAATAGGACAATGCTGCTATTCCCTCTAGCACCGTTTTTTGTCCTGTTTTGCAACGTGATCGCAACATCAAATGAGAGAGACTTTAATATGATCAAGAACATCACCGACGATCTACATCAATTCGCAGAGGCGAATGCCTCCATTGGCAAACTGTACAAGCTATTCTCCAAATTCCTGGACTTGTGTGTACCTCTGGTTAAAGGGAATACAGAACCATCCAGTTCAGAACGGCCAGCAGCTGCACTCTCTGATACGAACGCGGCTAGAAACACAGAGGCCCAGATGGCATCATCCTGCACAGGCATATTTGGCCGCCCTGCCGGTGCCGATCAGGCTTTGGTCAGTTTTGGGGTTGCAGATTCCATTGGAGGAGGTCCTACTATACCGCCATCTGTGGGGGGATGGGATGACAGTCTTGTGTGGGAACTGTTCGACAATCAGCCCTCGTTGGGATGGGCAGAGTCGGAACTGTGGAATGTGATGACGCAATTCGATGTGTGAAGTAAATAGAATGAAAATACTCGCTTCGAAGACATGGTTATCCCATGATCTCGGTTGATTGGATTCGAATAGTACATAAGGTGTATTTACGCAGGTGACTCTTTAGAACACAGTCCCAAGCAAAGAGCAATGGAAAAAGATGTGAGAAGGAAGATAAAGACCGTGATGATTTGGACTTCCCAGAGTCTAGCCAGAGTAAAAAGAAATGGAAATGCTCAGCGAGTGCAGATATGCAGAAGGACCATGATCTGTCGAAAACACACGGGCCAGGTATTATAATACAGTACGAAGGGGGAAAAAGGGCGGATCTCATGTCTATCATGAAATCAACACCCAGAGAAGGAAGAAGATCTATAACGGTCATTAGTTGGATGTGCAGACAAGGAATTCGACCAGTGAACGTACCATCAGAATACCAAACATTTTGGCAACTAGCCAGCGATTCCCGGACACGCGCGTCCAATATTTCATTAGTTCTCTCTGAGCCCCCTGGACGTTGTCGACCACATCTTCGGTATTGGCATCTATGCGCTGGATCATTTCAGACTGCTCGCTGACCATCTGAGCCAGCTGACCAAAAATACCACCTAATTCGCTGATGGTTCGCTCAATAGCTTCAATAGCTTCGCCTCGAGCTTGAACATATGTATTGCTCGATTCTCCTTCTTCCATTACCATCAGCTGCTGGTCTGATTGGAATGATGGACGGCCTAAGGGCGAAGGGTTTGAGGGCTCGAGGGTCAAAAGGTCGGAGGAGTTGCCTTGATATCCGGGCTGAGGTGTCCGTCGTCCAGAGGTGTTGTACAAAGGCGAATCTGAGCGCTGTGCGTCGAGGGCGCTGTGTGATTTGGAAGATACCGAGGAAACGAAGTTCTCGGTTCGTGATCGGGATGCCTGGATATTCTTTGTGCGGACTTCGAGCACCTCTTTGAAACTAGCACCTACATCGGCCAGCTTTCCCTGCAGCATGACAACAACCTGAAATGGGTAATCAGCGACTTGTCCGTGCGCGGCCTTTCGTATCTCACTCACATTGTCATTGTGTTCTCCTTCCTGGTCTGTCTTCGAGCGATTCGATTTGGGGTGTTGCGCGTGGGTGAGCGCCTGCAGTGAGGCGATGCTTTGGTTTAGGGCGGCAAGGTCTTGTTTAATCACGTATGTCAATTCGGAAATTTCGACAGGTCGGTCGTCGAAGAGTGTTTTCCGCTTCGCCACTATGTCCTGGTTAGATTGCTGGCATTTTGATCAACGTAACCAGACTCACGTTCAGCCAATCTCTGCAATTTTGCCATTGTTCCAGTAATCCCCCTTCCAATATCTCGCGCCCGCCGCGCGAACTCCGATCTTGCCGCCTTCGCCTCCTGTCCGGCACCCTGGGGCGACGCATTGGCCTGTCGCCTTTGCGCATCGGTCAACAGTGCCTGGCGCTGCGAACCAACTTTCGATGTCCCCAGGCGCTTCTGGGCGTGGCCCAAGATAGCGCTGAACTCGCTGGTCCGGTCTTGTATCGATGGGCCGGTCATTTTGCGATATGGAAGGAGGGATATGAAGCGAGGATGGGAGACGAGTGGCTATAGTCTTTCAAGGAGCGCCAATATTGAGGAGCAAATGTAACTAAGTCGACAAACGCCGAATTCGGTCTTGAAGCTGAAGTGTGATTCTATCTGCAATCGATAAGGGGGCGAGGTGAGGACGTGTCCGGTTGCAGGTAGAGAGCTCCGAGGGTACGACGTCGTGACTTGGATAGATTCAGGAACAAAACAAAGAGACTGGATATACTCCGTACAGTCAAGCAAGAAGATGAAAGGTCAAAGTCAACAAAGTAAACTTGTCTACGCAATTAACGTCCACGTTACTAAATCAGAAACGTGCCCTTACATAAGCCCCGCATCGCCACCTAAATTTAGTTAACGTCGACAGATCAGGGGAATATATGGAGTAGCTGGTTTCATTATTCTAATACTCGTTTTCTTTATTTCCTTTACCTTGTCTGACTGATATAGCTGGCTTGATATTCTTGTCTCCGCGGATACACGTCATTCTTGTACATCTTGTCCCTCCAATTATCCCAGCCCATTTGATCGGTGCCTTGCCAAAGTTGGGCCAAATCGCCACCTTCGTCCCTCCCAGACACACTGTCTTGTAAGGGAACAGTGCTGTTACCTTCTTATTTAAACCTTAAAACTTGCTCTTGTGCCAAATTATCGGAGATCAGCTACAATATAGGCAATAGTCGATGCTGGTAATCGAGCTCGCCTCACCTTGATCCTGTTCCCCTGATGGCAGACCCCACCCAATCGCATGGCCACGGAGCCCAGAAACTGTAAGACTATCTATCCAGATTGAGTCGCATGTCTAGTCGCACAGATACTGAGACCTGCTTTAGTCCTTCCCCGCCAAATGTTCGCAGTCCACTCTCGCCAGGCAGCGGTAGCGGAACCCCGATCTCATTCCAAACAAACGTGAATCGCTCCAAGACCAAACGATGGGTGGAAGCGAAACAATATTCTTACGACGGAGGCGACTGGGGTAGTGACGATGACGATGAAGAGGAGGAGGAGGAGGCGCCTCCCGCAGTACATCGCCCCCCATATGCTACCCACAACGCTGGCAGTTCGTCCGAGTTGTCCTCGAGGCGTTTGTCGGGCATCGGATTCGGAGCCGGGGCCGGAGAGTCAGCTTTGGCTGACGGAAAAGGTAGGAGCGTTAGTGGAGGAGACCAAAAGGCGCTTCCTTTTGTAAGGCCGGCCGACCTCTATAAACGGATGCGTGAGGAGAAGGCGACACAGCAGTCTCCTATCACTGGTAGCAATGATCCCAAGTCTGACGGGGTTGGAGTTCCACCTCAAACAAACCAGGAGAACCATGATTTGGGTCTACCGGAAGTCAAGCGCATGTCTAGCTTCGGTGCCGATTTCTTGGGTGGTGCAGAGTCCAACCCGTCAAAGGATAGCTCTGCATCTGAGGAGCCCTCTTCGCACCACAACCCCTCCCCGGGATTCCGATCGGTAGTGAATCAGGCCTTCGATGTCCCAGAAACTCCACAATCCACTACCACTAGTGTTGCGCGGTCGAACAGTGATGGCACTTCGACGATCAGCCCTATCATAGGCGGTCGTACTATGACTGACGAAAGAACACCCACCATTCTCGAGGAGCCTAATGAGTCGAGCTCTCCGAAGGCAACTGCGAATGCGGTTCCAGGGTTTAACCCTGGTCATCGCCGGGACCTGAGCCTTCCGAGTTCGGACAACAGTCCTTCGAGGAAACCTCAAGTCACCGACCAGGACACCCCAATCGCGGGCCATGCAGAATTGTCCTCCATTCCTCCAGTCCTGAATCCCTCTCCAGAATCACCTGATAAGGGAGACTCTCAGAAGCCATCGATGCATTCGTACTCGAACAATGGGCAGGATATGCCTGCCCCTCTCAAATTCGGAAGCACGTCAGGCTCTGACACCTTCCATGGCGAAATCCCCACCATCATGGGGGCCGAAGAATCGCCACAGAATACTGACAATGATCGCTTGAGAGAAGAGATTATCCGATCATTAAGCCGGGAAGCCACACCCTCGGACGACCCGGAGCCCAGCAACCAACCTCAATCGCAGGCACCCGCTGAGTCTGTCCCGCAACACACTATGGCTTCTGAAAGCCACCCAGACTGGACTAGCCCGCCTCCTTTGGTGTCCCAAGACCCTCATGTGACCAATCAAGGCGCGGCTGGTATCTCTTCATCTACGATCGTCGATCAGCCAAAGAAGCCGAAGTTAGAAAGACGGTTCTCATGGGAATCCTCCGATTCATCAGAACCAGAGCCGCCTCAAATGCCCGGCACCTATTCATCGCCCCTTCCTTTAGCCACATCGTTATCTACACAAGAGCCTGAGCCTATACCTGAGGAGTCCGCCCCATTGGTGTCGGACGTGTCGCCCGAGCCGCTTGCTTCTGATGATGAAGCGCGCGGTAGTCAGCGTGCTGTGGAAAGACCTCGACTTTCGATTGTTCCGCCTATTCCGGAGAACATTACTCCACCGGAGCAAGTTATGGGACCAGGGGCTACGCCACCCCCGCAACTCCAAGTCCTTTCTAACGCTGGTACCTCGTCCCTTGATGAGTCTAAACTTTTGGGCTTCCGTGACATTCTCGGTATCACATCTATCAACCAGCGTATCAAGTCTTTCGAACACACCCGCGACCAGTTCGCCACCATTGACACTGGTTTGAATCATTGGCTACAGTTCACAGTCCATGACCACCCCGAGCATGCCGATGTGGTCCAACAGAGCCAGAATCTCTCCCCTACCGTGCCACCATCAGATCTTTCCCGCAGCAGATTCAAGTTGGGGGCTCTTTCGAATCTCGGTTCCATGAATGACGGTACTCCGACTAACGCCACTCATGTCCGACGCCCGTCGGGCCATCTGGGCACCGTGATGAACAAGGATAAAGTCGGAGAGAAAGGGAAGGAACTCCTTCACACTGCGGGAGCGTTTAGTGGCAAGGCAACCGGGGCAGCCAAGGGGCTGTTTGCCAAGGGTAGAAGCAGATTCCGACCCAGTGGAGGTTCTGAGAAGGTAGATGCCTGATCTTTTTTTTTTCGTTTGAGCGAGTCGTTTGCTTGGGCAGGCACGGTGGAGGCCGTCGCTTTAATGTTTCCCTTGTACTTTCGCTGCATTGCTTCACTTTCTGGATACCACGATGTAATTCCGAACACTTCTTTTTGGCATTGAGCTCTAGAATGAGACACGATTGATGCATCTGCCCTTTTGATACAATCTAACACCCCGCCCTTGTTTGTTTACATTCTGATGTTGGTAATGTTGTAGGTTCAGTCAACTCCAAATGCTTCTCGCCGCAGCTTTCAGTTCTCCTTCCCTTCAGGGTCGGGTGAAGTGTCTGGTAATTCTTCTCTGCGAAACTCTCTCACATTTGGCAGTCTGCCCATCTTCAAATCCGAGCGAACTAGGCTCAACTCTGATCCTGATCCACCGGTCAGCTTCTGTCTAGATGGTCCACAGGGTGAACAATATGCCGGCAAACGTGTCGAGGCGATCAAATCGGGGAATAACAACCTGTCGCACAACCGTGTTGGCAAAACGACTGTGCAACCGGAGCAACTGTCATCTTCCAACGGCATCCCTCCTAAACCTGAAGATCCCGGAAAGTCTGCCTTGGCTGGAGATTTGGAGCAGGAGATGATAGCTGCGCTTGGTCTTTCGCCCACAGATTCTCATTCTCGAAGGGCGGCGAGTACCCCGATGGCGTTGAATTCATTTAGCCAGGCAAATGGCGGCAAACAGCGATTCACAGAGCCACTGCCGCAACAGGGAGAAAGCACGATTGGCAATCCATCCGATGCTCAAGCGCTGGCGAACAAAGACCCAGTCGCAGAAAAGGGTTTGCTAGTCATTCCTGATGAGCCTTTTCACGTCCCTCCTCCGGTTGGGAACAATGAGAGTCATCAGCCAAGCAAGCCCACACCAGAGGTTGTTACTCCGTCAATCCGCCCAGTGCTTGATAAAAGTCCTAAGCCTCCTTCGCCTCCTCCCAAGGATAATGATCATGGGCTTGCACCTAGCCAGGGTCATAGACGCCAGCCCTCTGTCTCGACACTCGGGCCTGACGAGCAAGCGGGACGTACATCTAATGAAGAACTTGACAGGGATCCACCGTCTCCTTTGCAAGAGACAGCAAACAAGGTAGTACCAGAACCCCGGTATAAAACCAAGTTTGAGCGTTCTGCGGATGATGCTCCTGGTGGCTCCCTGTCATCTGCTCAAAGGAAAAGAAGGCCTTTCATACCTTTCTATCCGTCAGAGTTCACAAGCTCTGCTGAGGTCCTCGAATCCAAAAGAAAATCGATAAGCGGCTTACCTCCATCCGCTCCAGATGTGCATAGCCCCTTGAGAAACGAAGTCAGATACTCGCCGGGAACCCGAAGCAGTATGTTGAGCTTTGGTAGCTTCGGAAAGCAGAGTGCCAACGGCAAAGGGACTCGCCCCTCCACACCTGCTAACGGTCTTCCGCAACCTTCGGAATCGGGGTCTCCTGCAGGGAATGGGGAGTCCACTATTGGAAAACTGAAGGAGTTCGGGAGGCGACGACGCGCTTCAGTTGGAGACCTCCTGTCTGGTATTCAACTGCAAGGGCCTCAGCCACCCCAAGGAGGCCAGCGGAAACGAACATTCAGCAGGATTAGCGTATGTCTAAGACAGTTGTTTTGATTTCTTTCTCTAACTTAGACAGGTACTATTTGGCCGGCAAGACTCTCAAGATCCTGAAAGAAAATCAAACGACCACGCAAGGACTACATCAGAGCAGTTGCAGAACAAATATCTGCCGACACGCCAGTCGACAAATGGAAATGCAAATACTAGTTTCGCTGCGCATGATGGACCACCGGTCCTCAGCAATCCGTTTGAACAAAAGCCCTTGCCGACTCAACCCCCGAAGACTAGGGCACCACCACCACCAAGCAAGCCAAACCCTCTAGCACGTGATGATCATCAAAGTGCCAGTATATCACTTCCATCTGTATCAGTTCCATCCAGTTCGTCATCGAACTCCCTCGCGACTGGTCGGTTTTACTCGCAGTTTCGGTCTGGATTGATGAATGAAAACCCCACTTGCTCTCGTCATGCTAGCACACTCAGTCAGCTTCTCCCTGATCATTCCCGGTCGCCTTCTCCCATGTCATTCCAGGAAAATAGAGCTGCACACTCACCGTCACCTCTAGAGGACTTGCAAGACCACCACATACATCAACCGCAGAAAGGGGAGCAGCACAAGAAGAAGGCCCAGCAAGACCAAAACAAAGACGCGCAGCTAGGCACCCTGAGCGAGAACCATGAAAAGGAGGAGCATGAGGAGCACAAGGATCACATGCTAGGGGAGATCCTTCAAAACGGACTGTATGGGGAGATATCCGAGGCCCCGACAGACAAGCAGAACCAGCCAGGACAAAAAGATGAATTGCAAGACAATCTCAAACAACAAAGCCTGGCTCCTCAGCTCAGCATCCGATCCCGAAAGCCAGTGGTTTCAGACTCGACATCCCCAGCATCCGAGAATCATGTACCCCGCAACATCGCCGTCTCGAACGACTCCGCGATATCCGCGCATCCTCACCGCACTGAGGGCGAGGCCCGTGTCGTCAACAACCCGCCTCATCCAGTAGAGCTTGCCATCACCGCGGATGACTCCAGCGAGGAGATCGTCATGTCCCCCACGTCCTATCCCGGACAGGAATGGACGCCCATGCATTTGTAGCATGTTTGATTAGAGCACATATGATACCACTGTCCCTTTCGCGGGATTCGAAGACCACCTACGTTGTATTTGTATACTTTTTCTTTGTACGTAAGTATACCCGACTGTTCAAATACTTGCTCTCTTCTCATAGATCCACAAATCTCTTATCTTTGCCATCTCTCGAATAATTTGATCATGTCCATCATGCATATTGATCTCTGCTTCTGTACGTCTGGTTGCACTGCCTAACAGATAAAGCTTCGATCTAGATTAAGCATACATACTGGGTTGTGGGACCTCTCTGTAGCAGTTTCTAGGACTATCACGAGAAGTCCGACAAGTCCCTTCGGGGACTGCACAAGAGCGGAGTCGGATGTTCGGATTTTGCACAGGTAACAAGTAGATGTACATAATTGAAGAGATAGGGTTCCCCGCATTTACGATGGTATACGGCCAGCTATAAAAGACTATACAGGACTCCAGGGCTATGTTCTCATTTCATACTCAACTACTTCCCAAGATGAACCCTAACGAACCCCCTATCATTGATTTCGCCCGTAAGAAGCGCCCTCCAGCAGCAAATACTCCAAAAGGTATCTGACCCTCTCAACAGCCTTCTATGCCAACGATTCAACCAAAGAAGACCTCATCCACCAAATCCAACGAGCCTGTGAACAATTTGGCTTCTTCCAGCTGATCAACCACGCTATCCCAACCGAACTACAAACCGCAGTCCTACAACACTCAAGCGAATTATTCAACCTCCCCTTGGAAACAAAAGAGAAATACAATCAAGGTAATACAGGCCTCCCTTGCTTCAACAAGCAGCAAAAAGAAACTCGACTAAACCCCAAAGCCACCGGCGGCTTCAACCGCGGATACGAGCGACTACGCTCTCAAAACTTCGAAGAACGCACAAAAGGTGACCTCAAAGAAGGCTTCTATCTCGGAAAGGACCTCCCACTGGACGATTCATACGTCGTCCAGCGACGCTTCGGTCAGGGACCGAATAAGTATCCCTCCGAAGTCCCCGACGCGAAAGGCTTCCGTCGCGTCATGGACGAGTACCACGACGCCATGATCGAGCTTGCCGTAGCCATCATGCAAGTTATAGCGCGCACTCTGGGTCTAGACGAGGATGCTTTTGGTGATTTCTGCGATCATCCCGTCTCCATTCTTAGACTGCTTCATTATCCGTCCCAGGAGGCTGATACGTCAGACATTGAGAGAGGTTAGTGGAACACCATGTGTTAGAATTTGTATGTGAATGTGTCAAAACACGAACTAAGTCGAGTCTAGGAATCGGCGCTCATACCGATTTCGGCGCTATCACAATGCTCCTCCAGGATGATACGGGCGGGTTGCAAGTATGGAATAACGTCTCGTCTGAATGGGTCGATGTCACTCCGGTCCCTGGGGCGTATGTTGTCAACCTGGGGAATATGATGATGCGCTGGACGAATAATCGGTACCTGTCGAATCTGCACCGCGTCATTAATACCAGTGGCAAGGAGCGGTTTAGTGTTCCGTTCTTCTTCTCGGGGAATCCGAACTATACTATTCGCTGTCTTCCTGGGTGTGAGGATCCAGAGGAGGGCGCTAGATATCCCCCGATTACCGTTCATGACTGGATGGCGGGGAGGTATGCAGATACTTATGGGACTTCGGATGGGAAGGCTATTGGGGAGATGCGCCAGGAGCCTGGAGATGCGTGATAGGATCAGGAGTAGAAGTGAAGCAGTCAAAACTGTTTATACGAGAATCTCACTACTAACAACCCATCACACTCAATTCCCCTTAACAATATCCCAGTCAACCCACTCCGTATTGCCAAAAACCTTCTGCGGAGTACTATACATTTCCCATTCCTCCCGTCCAAGAACAGAAGTAACACCACCTTCAACACGACCAGTCTCATTAACTCCAGGCCCATAAACCCGATACTCCGCCATAAGCGTGACGCCCTCCTCGAACCTCGAAACACCATCAACAACCCAATCAATATATCCGCGCGGATCAACACTCCCGTCCTCGTAAGAGCGCGCAAAGATCGACCGGTGCTGGCTATTCCAAGGCCGGCCGAGCGCACACGCCCCCTTGATATCAGCTGCGATGGAGGCGTTCGCCGCACGCACGCTAGAGTCAACTATGTACACGCCGTACTTGTTCGGGGTTGTTGTGTTCGTGCCCTTCCAGGCGGTTATGCCGCCGCCACAACCGCGGAGCTGTAGAGCGCTGGATTGGATCCAGGCTGTGCCGAAGCCGTACAGGAAGTCGGTTTGCCCGGCTAGGATGCTTTGGTAGAAGTAGGCGTTACCGAGTTTGCCTATGTAGACCTGTGGGGAGTTAGTGGTTTGTGTTGTGTTGTGTTGGGTGTGAGAATAGTGCGAATGATCTCACAAATGAGAACCGAAAGCATGGAAGAACGTACAGTATCCTGGTACGAATAGAAACCGCAGTAATAAAACCCGCCATTAGCACGACTAAGACTCAGCGCATGTGCTGGTCCATCTGAGTACTCAGCCCAAGTGTTATCAAAGTCGACATTATACACACGGAAGTCCTTATTTCCGAATGGCGTATCAGCTGGCACGGGATACCCCGTCATTCCTGAGCCCGTGAGACTCGCTTCGAGCGTGGGTGCAACAACCATCACGCTGAAGAAGACATTGTCGATGCCACCGGTATTGTCTCTGTTGCCAGCGGCCCAGGTGATGCGCACGCGGTTGCGGGTTGCGTCCTTGGGAGAGGTGGTTTGGCCGAGAAGGGTTATTGGGCCCGAGCGGGTTATGTTTACTTGCTCGGTGTAGATGCCTTCTAGGATGAGGATTGTTTGTGGGGTTTCGTCGTCGGGGAGGGAGTCTATGGCAGATTGGACGGTTGTGTGAGAGGCGTGTTTAGAACTTGCACTGACGATTAGGGTTCCCGGGGGGCAATGGGTTCCGGTCGATTGGCAGGTTTGTATGGAGATGGGTTGGATGGCGATGGTGTTGGCTCCTAGGGTATATAGGAGGAGACCCAGCAGAGAGAGGATGGATGGGAGCATCGTGTTTGGTAGGTGTAGGTGATGGCTCACGTCCGATGGGCACGGTCTACGGTGATTTTACTATGCTTTTATACGGCATTTGGAGAGAGGGGGTTTGTATAGAAGCCATAGCCAGTTGCGGCATGAGACGGAAAATTGAAGAATTCATCCTGCGCGAGCAGACACTAGTGCCAAGATGGGTTAGGAGTAAATTGGATAGTCGAGTGCATTGTGCTACTTCTCTATACTTCGTGCATACTGCGAAGAGAGAGGGGTCCACAGGAAGCTTATCCCCACGAAGTGGAAATTCATCCGCGGGAAAAGTATGGGGACGGAGAATTGGCTTCCACCTGTAAGCGTTGGAGATTTGGAAAGAGACAATTCGTACAGCGAAGGTAGACCAACAGGCACAGGGGTACGGGATAATAAGGAAGAATAGAAGATCATGGAGGCTGGAATGCTACAGACGCTACAAATGCAAATTACGAGGAGCAGAAATGATTAGAATCCCTTAGATTGACTAATTGCCACTATTAACGACATACATACACGTAGAGAATGGAAACATGACTCTAGCAACTTGAGAGCAAACCACAGCCAGGGGGTAAATGAAACACACAAAGTCTATAATACGGGTAAAAGGAAGCAAAAAAAGACGGAGGCCTTTTTGACTCCCACGGCATGCATGTTCAAGTAGGTGGCACGGCAAAATTTGCGTGTAATCGCAGGGAGATAAAAGAAATTAGACCTCGAATCAGTAACGAGTTGGAAAAAAGCGAAAGGAACGAGCATTTACTCGTTGTCCTCGATCTCCTCGGCGCGGGCACCGAGGGTGTAACGAGTCTTTCCTTCCGAGTCCTGCTCCATCTCGATAGCGAGCTTGGAAAGGTGAGCGATCATGTTCTCGATCTTGGTGTCAGCCTTGGAGCGGGTCTTGCGGCCAAGGTTGTCCAGACCAGGAACGATGGTCAGGAGGTAGTACACAACGGCGATGATGATAGTCACACCGATGGAGTAGGCCCAGATGACAACAACGGTGACAATGTCGACATCGTTGTTCTTGGAGAAGCCGGGGCCACCGGGGGTTGGGGGAGAGGTCTGCTCCCAGTCGGGGGCGAGCCAGCCGAAGACAGCGAACAGAGTGGCGAGAACATCGACGATGAAGATGGCGATGACCAACTGCCACGAGGGCCAGGTCTTTCCACCACGGGTAACGAAGATCAGCCAGTTCTCAGTCAGAGCAATCTCAAGGAAGAGAATCTCCTGGGGAGAACCGAAGTTTTGGATGATACCACCGTTCTCGAGGAAGAGGGTACCACGGATGATCCAGGTGGCGGCAGCGAGCATGATTCCAAGGACGACGGAGATGACCCAGATCTTAGGCAACTGCCACTCGACAGGGCGGGCTTCGAAGTGAGCGTTATCGTAGGCGACGGCGATGGTGGCAAGATCAGCGAACAAGGCGATGAAGACAATAAGGGAGGAGTCGACAGTCTCGTTGATGATGATCATAGAGGTAACCAGGTAAATCTCGAGGTGGAGACACAGAGCAATACGGTACTGGATGTAAGCCTTCATACGCTGGAAAATCTGGCGGGCAAGCTTGATAGCATCGACGATGGTGGAGAGACCGGGGGCAAGGAAGACAATATCGGCGGCAGCCTGGGCAGCCTCAGTGGAACCCTCGACAGCGATACCACAATCGGCCTTCTTGAGGGAGGGAGCATCGTTGACACCGTCACCAGTCATGGCGGTCAAGTGACCACGCTGCTGGAGCATCTCGACGACCTGGTACTTGTGCTCGGGGAAGACCTCAGCGAAACCATCAGCCTTCTCGACAAGGTCGTGCTGGGCGGAACCAGCGAGACCACCGTGGATCAGACGCTCAGAGTTGTAAACCTTGGTACCGAGGGCAAGCATCTTGCAAGTCTCCTTGGCGATAGAGATAGCATCACCAGTAAGCATCTTGACGGAGAGACCGAGAACCTGGGCCTCAGCGATGGTGTGGGCGGTATCCTCACGGGGGGGATCGAACATGGGGTACATGCCCAGAAGCTGCCAGGGCTCACCCTCCTTCTGGACGGCGACACCGAGGGAACGGAAACCACGGCGAGCGAACTCAGTGACCTTCTCACGGTAGAGGACAGCCTCCTCGGGGGAGCAGTCAGACATGTTGAGGATAGCCTTGGGGGCACCCTTGGCGCAAATGTAACGGACACCATCGCAAGTACAGACGGTAGTGATACGCTTGGAGACGGGATCGAAAGGAGTGTACTTCTCGGTAATCCAGTTGCGGGAGAGGATCTCACGGGCCTTGGGGTAGCGGCGGAGGGTAAGGACAGTAACCTTGTCGATGGGGTCGAGGTTCTTGATGTTGTGGGAAGAAGCAATAGCAGCGACGGCCATCATCCAGTTGACATCAACACCCTCCATGACGTAGGGCTCGCGGATGGAGAGCTGATTAGCAGTGAGAGTACCGGTCTTATCAGAGCAGAGAATGTCGACACCAGCAAGGGACTCGATGGCAGTGAGCTTCTGGACGATAGCCTTCTGCTCGGCGAGGTAGGCGGCACCAACAGCGAGGGTGGTGGTGGTGACAACAGGAAGACCGACGGGAACACCAATAATCAGAAGGATCAGGGTGTAGTGAAGCAGGTTGTTGTCGCTGTGCTCGGGGGTAGCGATCTTCAAGTGACGGAAGAAACCACCAATCCAGGCGGCGAGAATCCAGAACATGACGAGAACGAGCAGAGAGGTACCGATGTTGTCCATGACGGCCTTGAAGTGACCCGAGTCCTGGGCTCCCTGGACAAGGGCGGCAGTCTTACCGACGAAAGAGTGACGAGCAGTAGCAGTGACAATACCGTAGGCCTTGCCACGCTTGCAACCAGTGGTGTAGTAACAGACATCAGCCATGTACTTGTCGACGGCGAGAGATTCACCAGTGATAGCGGACTGATCACAAGCAATAAGGGAGACACCCTGGTGGGTCTCAATATCATCATCGTCGTCATCACCGTGCTTCTCCTTGAGGTCGTCGGAAGTGGCGTTGGCGAGGTACTCCTTGTAGGTCTCGAACATCTCGGGCTTGGAGTAGTCACAGATCAGACGGACATCGGCAGGGATAACGGTACCCTCCTCGACAATAACAATATCACCAGCAACGAGCTCACGAGCGAGGATCTCCTCCTCCTGGCCGTTACGGACAACGATAGCACGCATGGCGATATCACCCTTGAGAGAAGCAACGACATCGGCAGCCTGCTTCTCCTGGTACCAACCGACGAGAGCGTTGAGCAAAAGAATACCACAGATAACACCGAGATCGATCCAGTCACGCAGACCGGCAGCGAGGAGGACAGCAAGTTCCATAACTGTATAGTAAGAGAAAGCATTAGACAACGAATTGGCAAGAGATGCGTCAATTGAGACGGATGTCAAAGCCACTTACCATAGAGAATGGGACCACGGAAGTAACCAATGAACTGAATGAAGATGTTGGTCTTCTCAGTGACCAGCTCGTTCCAGCCAGTCTTCTTGCGACGAGGCTCGATGTCGCCAGTGCTCAGACCAGCGCGAAGGTCAGTCTCGAGCCAGTCATCGGGAGCAACAAAGCCATCCTGGACACCGTCGGCCTTGCCACCGAACTTCCACCAGGGCTTCTTCTTCTCCTCGCCCGAGCTCAGAGCACCGGCGCTCGAGGTAGAGCCACGACGGTTGTCGCGGGCAGTCGAGATGTACCGGTTGAGAGCAGAGTACTCGTCGAGGTTACCCTCATCACCAGCCTCACGGGTGTGACGCTCACCATTTTCGACGTCAACAGCATAGGAAATTCTCCGCTCCGCCATTGTTGTTGCTTCGGCTCACACAGCCTTGGAACCCAACGATATGAGTAAAGACAACGAAATGACGGGTATGACAGAGTCGGAACAGATCCTATGTAAAGAGAGAAAAAGAGAAAAACTAGATCGGTGAAGGAAGGACTGTTTTATAATGGATTACGGGGGGGTCAAAAAGAAGGAACCGGAGTGGGTTGGTGGATAACGAGAGAAAAGAGTGAGGGAAATAAAAAAAAGAAAATTGTAAATTGAAATTGAAAAATTGGGAATTAAAATAATAATAAATAATGGGATCCCGATTGAAATGGGGAGAAAGGTATTTTGCACGAAATCCCGTGTCTGTCAATTTGAGGGGGGAAATACTTCTGAAAATGGTTGCTGGGGAAGGTATAACCCAGGTACCTTTTTGACCCGCTCATGAATTCTTCTTTTCGGATTATTTTGACTTTTTGGTATTTTTGGTGTCTTTTTCATGTTTTTGTTTTTTTAGCTCTATTTTTTCTTCCCCCTTGGGTTTAGTGCTATGTGATTTCTTGGTCAATACCAGACTTTACCCCTTGCCCGACCAAGAAAACTCCAACCAGACACCCGGCTGCAGCCACTCATCTCCAAGGGACAGCGGACAAGGTGGGGTCAAGCCTGCATTCAGATTAGCGCCAAAACAATGAAAAAACCTGATACCGATACCACTCTCCCTCTGGAGGTCTCTGCTACCGGCAAAGAGCTGCCGAGTTGGCCTCCACAGACACCACTTCCGTATGGATTGGTACGGAGTACCAAAATTTTACACAAGTTTCTATGCCTTAGCCGATGTGCCCCAGTTCTAACTATGCGCGATTTTTGTGTCTGGGGTCATTTGGATCCTTACTGTGTCCCGAGACCCCAAGACATAGGAAAATAAAAAAACGAAACTAATGGAATTGGTACTGCGAGTCTGATGTATTCCGATTTGCAGTTAGGCAGGTTAGCTGTTTGACGGAGAATTCACGGGCATGGCAAAAGGAATAGACAGGAATGCCCTTGCAGGAGAATGCTCCCCTAATGAGCGACATGATCCGAGATAGTCCCAAGATAGTCCATTGATACGGATACGTTTTCATCTACCCTATCTCAGGGCTACTCCATAAACTAGGTACATATACTTCAATTTCCACTTCTCGACCAAGTCCGGCTTTCACCCGTGGACCCTAAAGTGACAAAGTAACAAAAATGCCACAGTGACTACGGTGACGACAGTATCGCATGGCCGTCACACCCAACCCATTTTAAACATAGCAAGGAGTCCCGGAAGCGGTAGAGTTTGAATTTTTATTGATATGTATGCCAATGCCGTTGGAAGCATGCCAACAAAAATTACTTTGTACTTTACAGTA
Organism: Penicillium egyptiacum; assembly: GCA_911456345.1. Lineage (NCBI taxonomy): Eukaryota > Fungi > Ascomycota > Eurotiomycetes > Eurotiales > Aspergillaceae > Penicillium > Penicillium egyptiacum. The sequence goes on along the minus strand of CAJVRC010000863.1, from coordinate 1,624,490 downwards.
AAGTTACAATTTCCTACCATTAGGTCATCAATTAGCTAATTTGTTCCCCGGCCCTCCTTTCAACTCTGGTATCAATACGCACTCTGTCTTTTATTTCCACTGCCCTCGCCGAAGCTGCCTCGTTCGTACCTCGTACCTTCTTGCCACGGTCGATCGCTGCCCTCTCTTTTCCGCCCCCTGGCCCCGTGGAGAACGTCCCCAGAAGCGTCATTTAATTCGGTGCCATTCATTGGTCAGCACGACCGCGAAAGTCCCCGCCCACTAACACCTTGTAATAACCGGGCGGCTTTGATCGAATCACCGGGTGCAGACGCCGGCCGATGATTTCATCGTTGTTTGATCGCCAATGCTGCTCCCAAGGGTACTGGCTCTAATATGATCTCTTTGTATCGAGTACGGAGCACAGCTGGAATGCTTCATGGTATCTCATATGGCAATCATTCTGGCTTTGCTATGTTGTAAAAGATGGCCTGATCGAGATGAGAGGGCAACAAGGCTAATTTCGATGCTCGTCCTCCGTACTCCGTACTTCGTAGTTACTTTAATTATGATAGACTATTATTACCCTCTCGGCCAGCACAGCTTCATTGATCGCCTGACAGTGTGCATGGCAAAATTGCCTTTGGCCCAACAGGGAACAAACCTAGTCCACGATGTCAAAAGGGTGTTGCCCGACTGCGGGTAAATCCTCGACAAAGTATAACAGGGGTCATCGAATGCATCTTATTGGGGATCATCCGCCACGACTGAACCTTCCATCGATCATATCAAGCTTCTCGGTGTATGCAACATAATAAGGCTGAATGCGATTGGATGAGATCTCGTTTTCAAATCACAATGTACAATATAGCAAACAGTTTATGGTCAGCCAGTACAGCCACTTTAGTCAATCAAAGTCCGGTGGCGATATTCTCATACTTTTGAAAGATACACCCGCACCCCAGCTTTCCGGTGAGTGCCCTTGGCAAAGTATTCCCCAGAAGACTAATCTTGTCAGGGCTGGGGTTTCCCTCAATCGTGCACGCGCCGTTACGATAGGCAACGGCCCGGGAGAGATGAGATCAATATCTCGAGTCTACGCGATCTAGACAATTTCTCCTCGTTCTCGCTTACTCCGTACATCGTAAAATAAAGAGGCGCTACTATCGATCGATTGCGGATAGCCTGCGATAATCCCTCAAACAACCCTGTCGGTCATCCCGTCTCTAGTACTTTACATACTCCGTACTTTAATCAAAGGTGTGCCCGGCGCTTTACGCGGCAGGCGTGCCGTTCACGATGCGAGCGGGCATAGAGGGAATTATGGAGCTCCCGAGTCTGGCCGTGATAATATATCAAATAATTTATCACCTTCCATTCTAGACTACTCCGTAGGAGCTATTGGTTTTCCCACAAAAAGATAAGGAAAGAGACCACAATCCCACTTTCTCTAGCCCAGTGCCGTCACTTTGGAACCTGTGTCTCATCTCTTCCTCCTCACCTAAGGAATAGCTAGCTGTAAAGACAGATAGCTCTTGGGCCAAACTCTTTCGGGAAGCCGGCCGCGAGTGGAGTCTGAAATCCGCAACTGGCCCCTATTCGATGCAACGCTTACGCTTCGTCCTCCTGCAGCCCCGTGCGAGAGTGAGGGAAAAAAAGGCAAAGGGAAAAAAGCCCCCAATTGAGTTACGATCACTCCGGGGGATTCTCGCCGTTTACCCTTTCAAAAATCCCACGTCAGCCAAGACCGGCTGGCCGCAGTGCACGATCCGGGGGGAGGACTGTCCTCAGCGCCGCCGAGGTCACTGGCAGTCATGGACGGAATATTGCTTTCATGGATTAGTTATTTGGACCAGGATATCTGGCCATTGTTCTGGTTTAAAAATTTTTCTGTCGGGCCCACGTCTTTTCAGAATCTCCAAAACCGAGACGCATAAGTGGAGAGCTCTCCGGGACCCCAATCGAATATGGAAAAATGGCTCGGGGGTAATCGAAGCATCGGGAATTAGAAATTTTTTACTCCGTACTGTTCAGGGCTTTTCTCTTCCCCCACGCTGCGACCCGTGGATCATGCTGTGGGACAATATCCGTCGCCGTAGGAGGTAGATTGTACAACACACACGTGTACAATATCAATATATCATGTCATAGCCAAGTCCAAATCAATTTCGATTTGGAGAATTTGTCCTCCGTAGTAACCGGAGCCTTGTCATTATTGCTGATCCTTTGACCCCGTACGGACACGGAGTAGGGCCAGCTCGATAGTTCCAATAGTATAAATGACATTCGGGGATTCACGGTATAAGCACAATGTTGTGTGTGATTTTGGGGGAGGGGGCTGGGAACATGTTTCACGATCTCTCATCCCATCGGAATGTACACAATCACCCCAAGAACAACAAGTTCAACTACCATTGCATACAATTTAATCTATACGAGGCGAATCGCTCATATCTCCTCGGTCGGACATGTGCTTTACATCGTAGCCGCCAGGATCCCTCTACACGTGAAGCACTATACGACCTACACCACATTCCTGCATTCCTCGCATTGTCGGGCGATCGCGCCGCTGATGCCGTCTGGTTTGGAGTTGATCTGGAGGAGCACTGTAGGATCAATTCATGCTGACGGCAAAAAGCACGGCCTTTCCCGTTTGTGTTATGTTCCCGTCCTGCATCATGCAACAAAATGCCTCAAAACTCATTTGGCGTTGTCCGAGTAGAGGGATTGCCACGCCGGACCGGACCGGGGCAAGTGGAAAATTATGACTCCATTGCTAACTATCGTAAAGGACGGTGAGCACGGTGAGGCCGCGTTTTCCGATATGTAAAGTGCTGTGTGCAGAGTAAACTAGAGGCTGGCCCTAATAGGTTTCGGTGCCGAGTGGTCATCTTTGGGACATTTGTCGGAGTGGACCCAGCAAGTTCGGTGCGTGTGGTTATAGATTTACGGTGTTTAGGGTGTTCTGGACGTCTTCTAGAAGGAGTGACCCGTGGACTGTACCATGGATGACAATGCAGCTTACCTGGCAGGTAGGCGTGAAACGGGAATGTTTCTTTTTTTTCTTTTTCTCTCCTTACCTCGACGGATGTCGGCACAACATTAATGTTCACGACGTCCATGGATGATAAGAATAACAGTATCACGTCATGACTCTTATCACGCCGCTTTCGCTATTCCTTTGTTAGACTAACCCCATTGTTCCTATTATTACCACATATCACATTGCCAATACCCGGAAACATATGAATTTTCCAATTTGGGCAAACTCCGAACAGCGAGATTACCTCGGTCCCCCACCAATCAGACTTCTTAGAAACAGCTGAGTCAGCTAATTACAGCTCCAAGTCCGGGTGAATTTCCCTTTGAAATACGAACCAAAACATGTAAATTACCCCCGGCTTGGACATGCCGTGTTCTATAGGTATAGCCATTGTGGAAGTATAGGTATAATGTCAGAACAAATGATGATGAGGACACACAACTTAATCTTCCTCCCCGACCAAATCATCTAAATCCAGATCCTGAATCCACACTATTTCCATTGGCATTACTTTATCGATGTTTACTGGCCAGGTATCGAAGACCAAATCTCCTAGCACGGTCTTGGCTTTCGCCTCGCAGCCGTGTACCTACAGTAGCGCGAGTAGTGCAATGGGACAGAGCTCCCTCCACGAATCAGATATCTCTAAATGCGCTTAGAAAAGCTCCCACCATCTGAATCAAGCCCTCACCGGTGGGCGGACCCACTGAATGATCGCCCGCCTGCCAAATCGTTCCTTGATTACGGAGTATACCTTACCACATACGGTGTATCCTAGTACGCCTAGCTTCGCGTACCTGGTACGGTCAGATTACTTTATAGTTACTCCGAGGACTTTTGCCGATCTCAGATCGTGAGGCATTTTCTGTCGCTTTCTAGCCCATTTCATGCACACACCGACAAGAGTTCACTTTATTATCATACTTTCGACTAAACTGCCAGCGGAGGTCCGCACATGGACTGTTTTGGCTAATTTGTCACCTCTCGTCATGCATCCGGAGATTATAGAGATCATAGTTTGCAGAAATATATCAAGAAGCCAAGGTACCGTAACTGCTATTAGCCAAAGTGCGGTTCGCCAAGCCCAGCTTGATTCACCCCAGAATTTCCCTGCCCATGGAGAAACAACGGCCGAGGAGAACAGAAAATGAAAAAAACGCGGGTTGAATGTCGCAAGTCTACTCCGTGCACGGGGGTTTACCTCACCCCAAGGCCCATTTAGGAATAGTGTCATGCTGTTCCCGCACCTGCAGGAGAAGCTTGAGGTCTTTTGATATTTGAAAGGGATATTTTGTCTACCCGTGTTTAACGCATGGAAATTGAAGCCTAGATGCAATGTCAAAATATCCCTCTCTTTATAGAGTTCAATATTGTCCAGAGTAATCTCCGGAGTCGGCTATCGGGAAGGAATGACGCTGTGCCTTTTCCGGGGGATGGTCATAGCTTGGAAATGATTATCACCTCTCTTTCACCTACGTAGTAGTCGGTATTATTCGAATTGGACGGTCCATTCAGTAGCAAGGACTCGTACTCCGTACGGAGACCACCTCGGAAACCAGCCCCGCGTGTCTGTGCTTTCCAGACTACCGTATACGTTGTAGGCTCGAAGTGCTCTACAAAAAAAATTAAGCAGGTAATACCCCGAATATTGAGGCTTCTCACTCAAAACACATTATTGGACCAGCGACTTAGGATTATGTCGGACCCCTCTCGGTCTTGGCTTGTGTTGTCTGGCGTTTCGCCGAGGTGCAGACTCGGTCAGCGTCGGTGATCCCGTGTCGAAACTCCGACTCGGGCGACGCGGCACGCGGGAACTCGGCACGCAGTTTCAGAGCTTGTGTGCCCAGGTACGGTCTACCTATGGTCACATATCGAATTTTAATTGCCTCATTTCCATTGTTCGTTGTCGATTCTTTTTAGCACTTCCTCTGACGTCTTCCTCATTTTTCCGGGTAAAATGTCCTTTTCTTCGTTTATTCATCATCAATTTATGGAACTGCACGCCACCAAGTAATAGTGGGAAAATTAGTCGGCCTAATCAGCCCTATTAAACGAGCTCAATTGTGTACAACATACACGCCTATTATTTTCGACTTGATTGTATGCATACATTATATATATTATATCGGTCTGCTATGTTACCTTTCTCTTGGCTGCATACAAACCCTGTGTCGATCAGACCCGAGTACTCACCTATGGACACGCTCCCAATACGAATACGCACAGTCCGCCGAGGAAAGCGAAAAGCGAAAACAAAACGAACAATGAGCTCCTGGGCAGAAACATTCTCCGTTTCTAGCTTCGGAGTTTAACAATTTGGTCGAAATAACGCGAATCCGAATCTTGAACGGTTTTTAAGACTGACCGGGGAGATTGCACGGAGAACCATTTTATGGGTAGCTCGCGTGATCACGCACAAATCATTCCATCTACGGAGTAAGCCTCTACAGGATACTCCATGGCAATGATGACATCCCATATACTCCATGGCTACATGGCTACCACGCTATACCCAAAAAAGCAATGAATAAACAAACAGAACATCTCCGGAGTACTAAGACAACTCACGCGACTAATGATAATCCATAGCCATAAGAGACCAAATTGACCCATCCAAGACAGACTGCACGTTTAGATAGTCTTCCCCTTTCGGTCGTGATCGACAGGAGAACAAACACCCCACACTCGACGCGAACCGTCACAACTAGCAAGTGGTATTTCAGGGATCAAGCAAAGGGATATTTTCCGCGCTCGCTACTTTCCCATATAGGGCAGTTGCGCGTCACTATCTACTGGGATTGGCGCGACTTCCGGTATCGGGAAGGGTTTATGCTACCTATCTACTCCGTACGAAGTACATTAGATGGGAAAATAACAAATCAATGCAAAGACATGCTATGTCACTTTGTGGTTCTTCCCCCTGTGACGCAAGGCAAGTATGCACAACATAACTGACATAATAGTTACTCTCCTCAGTATCCGGGGTAATACATCTAGTCCCTAGTGTGATCCCTGTGTCCTGTGGGAGAGACGTTATGGGGTAGGTATCCCGAACTACCCTGTGCGCGAAAACAGTCGAGTCTACAATGCACACGCTCCCTATCTCCCCGTGCTGCAGCGATGTACTCAATAATTGTATGTACGGAGTATTGATATTCTTCTTGGCTGTGACATGTTGAAACACATCGCAGACTGCTTCGACCGAATTGAACGTTACAGTATTGCGTCTCGGACTGGCTGTCACTGCCACTCGGGCACCAACGATCGGCGTGTTCACGATATGATCGGAGGCTATGACGGTGACTGTGATAAAATTAGATAGAGTATAGATGTTGCTATTTGCTATTTGCTTCTCTGTTACTATTGTTAGAAGGAGATATAAGACTTCCCGCTAGGCTACGACATATCTCTCTCTTTGTATGCACCTTTGTGCGTCGGCAGATCTGCATAGCCACTGTTAAACTCCCTGTCATATAGTGCCGGTTGTCAACCTCTGCCGGTGCCTGGTTTAAGTCTCGGGGGCGGAGTCAAAACTGCATAATATAGTTTAAACACCGTTTCAGTATGGTTTTATGTGTTCCATGTCTTACACGTACTGTATATCTGGGTACTGTGAGCTTGTCCTAGGATACCTTGTCCGGGCGTGCCAAGGAAAACAGGGATAGATTTGTGGGGGATGCTGGGGGATCGACATGTTGTCTGGAGTGCTGTGTGTGTTGTTGTCTATAGATAGCATTCGTCGCAGTGATTGGATGAATAATGCAGGATGGCACCAATGTGGTATTAAACTCCACAATCGACGATAGAGAGACAGAGGCCAAGATCCGATAACAGAAGGGGAGGACAATTGTGCCCGAGTTTCACGGCCCTGTTTCACTAGAGTTTCTTGGCTAAGCAGTATTAACACTGGGCATTGCCCATTTATGAGACTCTTAAGGTCGGAACGGGATGCGTGATCGGCTCACATCCTTGTTCTCATTGTCTTGGTATATCAATAGTCCGATGTGAATCGGAGTCTCGATGACATGCATCGTCAAATACGACCTACCCCATAAGGGAAGAGTATATGGAGTGCTCCGTATACTCCGTAGTATAGATCACAACTGGGTATGTCTTCAGCTACCACAAAGAGAAGAGAAACTAGCGACCAGGAATCATTGACGAGTCCAAAAATCAATGCGCAAATCATCTCGATGATTGCGTCTCATCCCTGTCTCCTTCAAACAATCAATCTTGGCGCCGAAGACAAAAACCGACGCTATTCAAATATATTCTTGGCATGAGGCTACAATATTATACCAAGTACTCCGTACGATGCGATAAAGTCATTCAATGATGTCAAGTGTCTTTCCCTTATCGCATCAAAGACCATGCTAGGAACTTCCCCCCTTGATCTGCTGATCGCCCTCATCTTGTACCTGTCCACCGACGCCAAGCCATGCATGCATCCCCTTCCTCCCGCATTATCGTCTTGGCGAGCATTTGGCCTCTGACCAGCCCCTTTTTTCTGTCGAGTCGGCGTGAGGTCATCGATTCGAGCTTCGGTGATCGTGGGGCGGGGTGGAGAGGAGAGGGAGTTCACAAGCGCAAGGGTGATTATTGGTAATGCTTGTTGTGCTTGCGTCTTGGCGGGGGCAGTGTGCATGCTTGTAATGCACATCAGTACTCCGTACATATGTAGCAATTGAATCTAGGGACGTGCTTCTTATCGGAAATGTCGCCTGTGAGGGGCGTGGCGCTGTCAGGGGCGCATGTAGATTTGTTCTTGTCGATATGCCCATGCTTGGGCTGACTCTGCCGCTGAGGGATTTTCTCCGGCCAAGACGGCGCCTGACTGTTTTTGCTCGATATCTGTATGCTGTATCTCGAAGATTCGGTAGATATTCAATACCAAGGGATCTTGGCTGTAGAACAATGCACAACGGAGTGGAAGATTAGTCCAGCTGACCTCGGGCGTCCTTGGGTGTGGTTGCTGTCCTGGTGGTTACACTGTATCCTATTGTACATGTATCTTGGGGATGGTGAGGCGCTTTTACTTATCTGGACGTGGGCACGGAAATAAATATGCATGGAAATGGTATTTAAACATAGGATTGTAAGATCTGTTCAAGATTTGATCCTGTGATGGATAGAAGTTATATCTACTTTGCAAGGCTTATAAAACACATATATATATTGAAATTGCTTCTGCAGATATGAGGTATTAGATATCACTTACAGCAATTCTGAACATCCGAGTCCGATGGATTCAAAGGAAATAGATGTTGCTGGCATCCAATTTACTGCTGCGTATAAATATATCAGGTTCGGTTGTTCAACTACAGATCTCATGCGGCTCTAAATTTCCTGGTATCATATTTGATCGAGAATATCATATCCAATGGAAATTGCAATTGTTTTCTTTTGACATATACATTGTTTAAAACGGTCATAGCAGATATCGCTACAACAAGGCTCACAAGCTTTAATGCCTGCCACTTGACTGTGTGCGTATCAGTCCATTATTATTAGCATTATCACGCTTACTATCATAAGCCTAGAAACAGTCATCCGCATCCATCCCGCATTCTTCCGATCGCAAGAAAATGCAGCAAGGAGACGGGGTGATGTCAGGAATCGGAATCTGATCAACAGAGCAAGTTATGCTGAGCCGCTGACGAGCCCCTTGATGAGACTCGCTGCCCCTAGCAACCCATGCCATGCGGGTTCGCACCAAGACCCTGCGTCCACGTGGAGAATGAGCCTGTAAGGAACAGGTTCAACGAGTATCAATGTATCAGATGAAACCAATACAACGTGGATTAGAACGTGATTCTTGATCCTACAGTGCAGGGTACCAATGACCCAGGAATGTGTTTCTCAATCGCAAACTTGGCCCGCCAGCCCGAACAGTGACCCGGCATGAGCACGGCGGGATCAATCCGTTTGAGATCGGCTACTGTGTCTTGGATTTGATCCGCGTCGCTTGTGGCGAGATGAAATCCACCGACAACGGCATGGACAGGTACCGTTCCACCGGTGAGCTGAACTGCGTGTTTAGTAGTGTTGACTACGCCAGCGTGGCTGCATCCAGTGAAAACCACAAGTCCCTTTCCTGGAGAACATGTTAGTTCAGTAACTTGAGAGCCGGTCCTAGGATGCATATACCCTTGAGATTGCAGACGAGAGAACGCTCGTCAACGATGACTTCGTCAGAGAACCAGTCATTCTCATCAGGGTCATATCGCACTGCGTTCTTCAGACCTCTCTCATACGGTGTGACTCGTGGAATCTCCCCAGAGATAAGGAAGAAGTCGCCTAGTACTGTATGTGGCTCGCTCCGCTTGTCGACCACCGCACCTGCACTTCGAATCTCCTCAAAGGTGGGGTCAGCCTCGAGGGAAATGATATGACTGGGCAGAGAAATGCCTCTGTACACAGGTCGGTCTGGATGCAAGTCCACGACCAGGTGCTCAGGGCGGCTCTCAGCTCGTTTGGCATCCTTTATCATGCGGATCGCTTGCAGGAGACCACCTACGCGAATGTCAGAACAGCCCAAGAGAATATGCGCCAACGTGTCCGTTTTCATTCAGAATCACAAACCGGAGTGGTCTCGATGCCAATGCGATAGATGAATCACTTCCACGGAGGAGAGATTTGGTCGCAGCCGTTTTACGTTTCTCTCCCAAGCCTCCTCTTCAGGACCGGCATCGAAGAGAATAGCATGTTTCTTGTCTCCTTTAGTGGCAGTCTATATCATAGGCTTAATACCAAACCATATCCAAGAGTCCAATGGTAGAACACGTCTTACCACCAGAATTGACAAGCCATGGGCTGCGCAGCAGACATCTTCCAGCCTTAATTCCTTGCAGGCGCCCCCACGGTCCGTCAATGTATGCTTTGAGCCCATGGCAATTGCCCCCAGGTTGCCCGAGACTTGGACGGTATCCGGGGCTGGGGGCGACAGCGGATCCAGCTCATTGTCGATGATGACAATGGCTTCGAGAGAGTCCACTTCTTCTAGGTTTATGGCCATTTCCACAGAGTCGTCACTAGATTTACAGTCAGAAGCTTTTAGGGATAGAGAAGAGGGATATAAGAGATACCTGAAAGGATCTTTGCGAATCTGCAAATCCATTTGCAGATTCAAGATGAATTTCAGTGACCTTGGGAATATCAAAAGATGACAGAAGTTCCGAGCTCTCCACAAATGCGGGGGAATCAGATCTCACCTCCAACTCTTCCCCTGACCAAAAAAGAAAACTGGACGATCTCAGTCGATTTCGGTCTTCTATTCCTCGTCCTTTCCCCGAGGTCGTCTTTATCTCACATAATGCATCTTTTCCTCTATCGCCTCTTCCTCGTCCTCCTGTTCTTCTCCCCCGTCACAGCCATCGGCACGTCATGCTTCAAAGTCGTCTCCGCGCTGGTTAGCCGACCGGGTTACCTCTTCGATAAGTTCCAGAGTGAAATCTGCGACGTTGGATGCCAGCCGACTGTCCCTCACTGGGATCTATGGACGCGCAACAACACCTTTGTCCCCGCCGTTCGCAGCTTGGTGCAGCGCATGAATGTACCCCACAAAGAAGAGACTTTGCTAAAGATGGGTGACGATGTTGCGCTAAACATAAAGGCAAGCTGCGGACGAATGCTGGGTGGTGGGATACATATCTGCTCTGATTTGGAGACTCTGGCTGGGTTCGGCAACTGCTTTAAGCGCAATTTCCTCAAGGCTTCGATCAAACATCTTCCTGCTTTGATTCCAATGGCCTCGGACGACTTGTGTAAGGAGCAACTTAAGTTCTTGGAGAGTGATGAACTGTGGGATACTACGATCCCTCAGAATATGAGGGATTATGCGAAAGTGTGTGACACCTTGGGGCCTTATGACCATGATGAATTATAATTTATATCTGAATTTGACTGTAAATAATGCTGTACATGTAATTAATATCAGATATATACCGATTTCACTCTGCACCACCCAGCGTACGTAGATAATAAGGGCATCGCTGAATTCCTCCGACTCCGACTCCACGCGGAGCTACCGCGGATGACGACAGCTTACTTGACTCTTGACACTTGACACTTCTCACTACTTTGCCTTCACCTCAGATCAGACTGGATTTGATTGCCAACGCCATGCAGTGATTCGGCATCCGCCTCTCCGCAATTCCATATGGCGCACGCGACCTTCCTCCGCTCTCTGCGGCCCACCGTCATCCGTCCCTCCATCTGGCGCCCGCACCGATATGCTCACTCAAGCCAATTCCAACCCTTTGTGCCACCGTCACCAAGTTCCCTGGGCAAACCAAAAGAAGCAAAGACCTACAAACGAACCATCAAATGGTTACGTCGAATAATCTACGTCTCACTAGCAACAGGCGTCATCTACGGCATCGACAGCCAGTTCTACGCCTCATCGCTGACCCGGACAGCCCGGACCTTTTCTCTCGGTATCTTGGTCGCCCTCGACTACAAGATCAACTTCCGCCCACAGCCCCTACTAGCCAGCTCTATTGGTGCCGTGCACGCCCGTAACGCAGAGCGGCTGTCGGACCTGTTGAGACATAATGGCGGTCTCTATCTAAAGATAGGCCAGGCGATTGCGATGCAATCAGCCATCCTGCCACCTGAGTTCCAGGCAATGTTCTCCCGCATGTTTGACGATGCGCCTCAGAATGACTGGAAGGATGTTGAGAAAGTCATCCGTGAGGATTTTGGGAAATCGCCTGAGGAGGTATTCGGTATCTCATTTACGGGTGCCCCTGACAAGGGCATCATGGAACGCAAAGCCCGAGCCAGTGCCAGTGTTGCCCAGATCCACTGGGCTCGTCTGCAGGATGGAACCGAGGTCGCAATCAAGATCCAAAAGCGGGAGATCGTGCAGCAATTGGCATGGGATCTCTGGGCTTTCAAGTGAGTTATCCGAGTTCGAGCCGCGAGAGCATGTTATGCTAACATGGAAACCAATAGAGTTGTGACCTATATCTACAGCAAGATGTTCGACATCCCTTTCTACAGTCTTGTCCCCTATATCAGTGAGAGACTGTCGCTCGAAACAGACTTCGTAAATGAAGCAGACAACTCGGAAAACATGGCCAAGCTAGTGGCTGCTGAGCCCCGTCTGCGCGATCGCGTGTATATTCCTCGTGTATACCGCGCATTGAGCTCGAAGCGTGTCATGACTGCCGAATGGGTAGAAGGCGTACGGCTCTGGGACAAAGATGCCATCACGCGGCCCTGGCGCGGCGGCTGGGGCCAGGGAAGTCCAGGCTGTCACGGTACACCGCTTGATCGGCCAGAGGGGAATTCTGCGGACCGAAACTTGGGTGCGGCGTGGACAAAGCCGGACCGCACTTACTGGCGAGGTCGCAACAACCGCGGTGGACTGGGACTGTCCCTCAAGGACGTCATGACAACTATGGTAGATCTGTTCTCTGCGCAGATGTTCCTGTGGGGATATGTCCACTGCGATCCGCACCCAGGAAACATCTTCATTCGCCGCAAGCCGAACGGACAGGCGGAGCTGGTTCTGATTGACCACGGGTTGTACATCCATATGGAACCCGGATTCCGACACGAATACGCACGGTTCTGGAAAGCCCTCCTCACCTTCGACAATCGCACGCTGGGCGAGATTGTCAAGGGCTGGGGCGTGAACAACCCAGACTTCTTCGCGTCAGCAACGTTGATGCGCCCCTACAAAGGCGGGGACATGTCTACGCAGCGCGGTCTCAAGGGACTGAGCAAGCGGGAGCGTGCAGAGCGACACTACGAGATGCAGCAGGGAATGCGCAAGGCGGTCCGCGATATACTAGGCGATGAAACAAAGTGGCCACAGGAGCTGATCTTCATCGGTCGCAATCTGCGCATCGTCCAAGGGAATAATCAGTTCCTGGGCTCGCCGGTGAACCGTGTTAAGATTACTGGTATCTGGGCTTCGCGTGCGCTTATCGAGTCGCCGGATCTGCCGCTGGCCGAGAAGATCCGTAACATCGGTCGCCATCTTATCTTCCGTGTCGTGCTGTTTAGTAGTGATATCTTCTTCTATTTCACCAAGGTGCGCCAGTTCTTGCATCTGGGTGGTGGTATGGAGGATGATATAGAGGCTCAGATGCAGAATATGGCTAAGGATATAGGGGTTGAGCTTAACCATAGCGTTTTCGAGGGATAGAGATAGACCGCACCCCGGTCTTATAGAATAATGTGGCGGGAACGGCAGAGAGGTGGTATATAATATGTGTATACCATCTAGACCCTATCTAGACCAGAGAAAAATCTCCCAAATACTGACACTCTCCTTATGATTGGCAGTACCTCCAATGCTGTATCTTGGCTTTTGGCTGATATATACATACACGTATCTTCCTACGCGGTCCCCTCCTCCGGCTCAAAATCCTCACCACCACTCCCAGACCCCATTAAATCTCCCAACCTCCCGCATCTAGCAAGATAAGCAGCCCCAGTATCCGCCCAAACATGATACTCGCAAACCGCTAACCTCCCGGTCTCCCCAGACCGGCTACCATCAACAGCAAGCTTAATGCGATAAACGAATGTCTCATCCCACGCCTGCTGCGTCTGCTTCCAGATGAATGTCGCCGTGCCCTGCAGCGAAACAGCCATACATCTCGTATCAACCACCCAGCTCTCCTCGGGCTCGAAGACCATGTTCTTGATAGACAGGAGGGAGGAGAGAAGCTCGAAGTAAGTTGCTATCTCATCTTGGCCGGTGAATGGGCGGCCTAGGAAGGGGGCTAGTTCCGGGAGACCGTGTTCGTGGACTAGAGGTTCTGGGAGAGTTGTGAAGGTTGAGAGGAGTTGGTTGGGGTTTGTGTTTGGGTCTGTTAGGGCTTCTAGGAGGGCACGGACTGATTTTAGGAGATCTGTACGTGTGGCCATGTTGGGGAATATTTGATTTCTTTGGAGGTGTTGATGTGGTATTAGGTGATTGGACCTATGGAGGTGATATCAGGTGGAGGTGACATAAATATGACGTTTCTGTGTTTGTTCATATCTACGGTTTAGGTAGTATCGAAACAACCACGGATGGGGGGTAAGACTTGGATCATTGGGATCATTGGGATATCTGGATTTTGGTAGGTAGTTCACGACTGTTTTCCATCTAATCGCCCAGACGAGCTTCGCTCCCGAAAGGGAAACAGATGCAGAGGAAGACATAAATCAAAGGCCCACAGTAGAACTCCAGCGTCGGCTCTCACAGCCTTCGCTTGATAGAAAGCACGAAAACACGAGAAATAGAGAAGAACGGAAAGAAAGAAACACCGGGTCCCAAAGAATAATACATTTTCGCTCCCGCAGCTCTGGTCCCCCGAGCTCACTGCCGCCAGGACTTGCCGCAGTGAAGACACGTACAGAACAGGGTCATCGGTTCATCAGCCGCACGAGTCTGAGCTTCGGTGTAGGTAACCTTGCGCTGGCCACACTTGCCGCACTGCAAACTCTTACTGATACTGCGTTCCTGCTGGGCAACCATAGCCTTGTCCATGTTCTCCTTCTGAATCTTGGCATCCGCCTCACGTTGCTCAACAGAGCGCAGCTCGTCGTGGCTCATGCGCACAAATTGCTCTGCGGTAATCTCTCCCTCGACAACGCGCACACGCAACTTCGGGTTGGACTTGTTCTTCAGGTTCTGGAAAAGACTGCGGATCTTCGTGCGGTATTCCTCCTTCGTCTCCGGTCCCAGGTACTTGTAGGCGGAAACCTCCACTGCGATGGCGCGCGATAGAATGACTTTCGGAGGTTCAGTCGACCCAACGCACAGTCCATCGTACATCAACCCCGTGCAGCTGTCGCGCACTCGGTTCCCGGTGTGATTGATCTCCGCTCCGTCTGCCTTCCAGGTTCGCTTATCTGGAGGCACCGACAGCTTCGACGCCTTGTCTGAGGGTGTAGCAGCGGCTGGGGTGGACGCTCCTGTACCGTTTTGTGCTGGTCGCGGAGAGCCGCTCGAGCCTCGACTGGTTGCTGAACCACCGCCCTGTTTCTGCTTGTTCACCTCGATCCGCCATTTGGATACAATCTCGCTGGAGAGCCGTGCAACTTCTGGGGTCTTGCTTTGCTTGAACTTGTTGACGATGATTCCGATGCGCGTCTGTCGGAGGAGGTCTTCGGTTGCCCGGACCCCGGATTGGATATCCTTCAGGAGGCCCAGAATCACAGCTGGAGGCTCGTTCGATGTCGCGGCCTTGCCCAAGGCCTTGGCCTTAGCTTCGATCTCTTTGGCGTCCATCGCCATGTTGTGCGGGGTAGAGGGATAACGTGATCAGAATGCTTGACAGGGTCAATAGACGACCGGGCGAGAAAGTACTAGGCGACCTATAAGCCACAACTGTCAGCGTGTCATCTCAAAAGCTTAGAGTGCAGCGTCTATATAAGCCCCGTTTGCCGGCGCATTCTGCAGAACCACGGCAAGCACACCTGTCCCTTTGTGATTACCGATCATAGAGCACACATGCTTTCCACGAATGTCACACAAAACATGGCTCTTAAAATACCCCGCCATACTTATGCGGGAGAAGGTGGTACGCTGTCAATTTGCACGTGTCCATCTGCTTCCCTCATTTGTTCTCGGAAACTCGATAAAAACAACGAGAGAAGCTTGGAAACAATGAAATGAGAGCTGTTGCACATTGCACCAGAAAAAGTAATGGATAATTGCGCAATAACAAGATGTAGTGAGGGGTGTTTTGCGTGGGCACTCACTTGGGGGTATTTCACGGTCACGTCGGCGGTATAGAGTTGCGAGATGGGACCTGTAAAGGAAACAAAGAGCGGAAAGGCGACGGCAGTGGAAGCGCCCGAAGTGACAGGTATTATAGATGGGATATGTCAAAGGCGACGAGGTAAAGGGAATTTGATGAGCAGCGATGTCCGAAGTTTGCGCCAAGCCTTGGGTTCCATTTTCGGAAATTCTTTTTCTTGCAATTTATATGCAGCTTTGTATATACATCCACTTCTTTATTATTTTTTTCCCTAAATGTATGATTATTTGAATGGTCCTGCTTGTCCAGATATGTATTCCATCTATATGGTTGTGTATCCTCTGAAGAAAATGTGGGGAGTTCATCGCTTTGTAAACAGAATATGGATCAAAGCAAAGGAAATTATGTGCAGAGCTAGGATTTCATCATTGTGGATTGGGGTATAACAAATCGGGTCTTTTTGAAGGTAAAGCGTAAGCGTCGTCAGTCAGATCCTCATACCCGAAGTTTGGGATGGCCGTAGACACCGAAAGGGACAATGGATGGCCAGGAGGACAACGAGGTCACGGGGTTCAGCTATTGGTGACATCAGCGTGGCATTGGATCTATCCATGGATGATCCGTCCGTTGTGGGAGGCAGGTACTGATGGAAATGACAATTGTCCAACAGCCGCAGAGGTTTAGATAGCTGTCTTGCCCAGAACATCGGCCAGGTCATCGACGTCCTTGTCATCTTTCTGAGCGACCTTATCTTCCTCGACAAGATCGGCGTCCTTGAGGTCCTTCTCAGCCTTGGCTTCTTCCTCCTCTTCCTCCTCTTCCTCTTCCTCTTCTTCTTCATCCTCTTCTTCCGAATCTTCCTCCTCAAGTTCATCCAACTCATCAACACCCCATGTACCCTCCGGGTCCTCGTCGGTACCGTGCTCCTCCTGTCGAGCCTCCAAGAGCTCACGCAGGTCAACAATATTAGGGTCATCCTCGGAGAAGATGTTTCCGTTGAGCTCGACGCGACGGAGGCTGGGAAGCGCAGTCTTGGCTGCATGGGTGAAGCCCTTGACAGCTTCCGCCTTCATCTCGTTGTACTGCAGACGCAGAGTCTGGAGCTTCTGGTTCTTGTTCGCCGCCAAAGCCTTGGCAACCTTCACACCACCACGGGCAGAGAGCAGACAGTCGCCGACACCAAGCTCGCGCAGAGACGGCCAGCCAGACAAGGCATTGGACAGAGCAGTGGAGCCCACATTGGTGAAAGTGTTGTCCTGCAGATCCAGAACCTCCAGGGAATGCGCGTGGTAGAGACCCTGAGTCAACAAGTGGGAGATACCCTCCGATCGGATGCCGTTCTGTGTCATCTTAACCGACTTCAGGCCGGCCGCGTGGGCCTTGTAGGCCCGAGCCCAGGCCTCCATACTGCCGTTCTCCAAGCGGTTCCGTCCGCAGACAACACTCTCCAGCAGCGCAACCTCCTCGCCGCAGTTGCGAGCTTCCTCCTTGCGCTCAGCCAGCTTTGACAGCGCATCAGCGACTTGAGATCCGGCGGCAGGGCCGAGTCCATTGTTGTTCAAGATGAGGTGGCGGAGAGGCACGTGCCGCGAGAGGAATTCGATAAGCGGGGCCTGAGTTCTGAGACCGAAAGCATTGTCGTTAAGGTTCACGGTGTGGACGGTCGGGATCTTGAGGATGGCGTTCAGGAGCGAATTCAAAGCAGTGGGGATTTCCGTCAGGAGACGACCGGTGAAGATGTCGTCGAGATAGGCAGCTTCGAGGCACTTTTGGGTCTGCAGGACCTCGGCGAGGCGCTTGGAGGCGTCAATGCCCAGGGTGTTTCCACCGAGACGGATTTCTGTGTAGTCGGCGTTTTCAATCAAGGGCTGAATGTGCGCATTCATGTCCTCTGCACTGTCGAGTTTGAGGACTTTGCCCTCGAGGGAGAAGACCTTGGGAGGGGCCATGGCGGGGTAGTTGTTGAAGTGGGATATTAAGATAAGAAAAAGAAATAGAACAGGGTAAGCGTGAGGTCAATGGCAGACAATATCCCAGCGATGAGTAGACCCAGTAGACCCAAGGATAGA
>CAJVRC010000863.1:1576682-1606592 GCA_911456345.1 Penicillium egyptiacum | reverse complement strand
GTAGCAGAAAAGGAACCCCGGAGAGGCAAGTTTGTTGATAACAAAAAAAAAAAAAAATAACTACGGCGTAGCATAGAGACCACTTCCGCTGCACGCGCCATTAATAATGTCCGATGGTGTCAGCCCTGGAGGTCACCTGTAAGGACTTGTTCATAACCTCGTTCTTTACACTCCTTTTTTGTCTTTCGTTTTACTTAAAATATTTACCAAAAACAACTGAATACCCCTCGCAATGTCCTGGCTCTTCGGTTCCTCAAATGGTAAATACCAATGTCCCTTTCCATCTAGCCCGGCCGAATACTTGCGCAATGCGCCAGTCCTACATACAGAGAAAATTCTTGACCCTCGCTGACACAACACTTTACAGAGAAAAGCGCCACTGCCCCCGAGCAAGCGCCCGCTCAGCCCGTCCAGTCCGAGAAGCCCAAGGTATGAACCGATACTGCCGGACCAACAAGCGCAAACGATTGACCCTGCCTTCATTCTAGCCCTGCTGCGTCTGCAAACCGGAGAAAACCGCTCGCGATGACTGCATGCTCTTCTCCAAGTCCGACAGCCCTGAGCAGGAGTGCAAGTCCACGATCGAGCAGTACAAGACTTGCATGGCCGGATTTGGCTTCAAGGTCTAGACTCGGTCTCTGACCAAATGGCCTCGGCCTGTACTATCACTATACAGCATTGTACAATAGCATTCATTGGCGGAGTTTCTTGTTTTCTTTGGATATCGTCTGTTTTCAGAGCATTTCTGCTCGTGAGATATATTGGAATCTAGAGTTTGGCACTCCAGATGAGATAGGCATGAGTTTCCCAATACAACGTCTCACCTCTCAAATACGAATTCCAAATCGAATCAATCATATTAATGAAATAAGCTAGTAGCTCCACTGCCTCATTTTGGATAATCACATAATATGGGGTATCACTGAACATCATACAGCCATCCACCTAGGCAAACAATCACTGCTTCTTTTTCTGGCTTTCCTCCTCGGTCGCCTGCCGACTGATCTGGCGACATTGCGTATATAATTTCCACGTACACCACAGATAGGCAATCCCGAAACCACCAGCTCCGATTAGGGCATTCAAGACCACCCAAAGATCTGGCTTTCCGGGCGGCGGAGCCACGAACGCCTCAACGATATGCCAGGCAATCATCGCCAAATAGAAACCGAAGTGTAGAAGGGTTGTGAGAGTGCTGGGCTCGAAGTGGGTACTGGAGTCTTCCGGAGATGGCCGACTTCGGTAGGTTTCGAAAGAAGTAGGAGGCAAACCGAGAACATAGGCCCAAAGCAAAGTCATGACTATGTAAGGAACGCGGAGCTCATCGCGCTTAAGGAGGGGGTACATGGTCCATGAGCCAAGCATGTTGGCCCAGCCCACCCAGGCACGTGTTTCTTTGCTCAGTCCACCGTTACCAGCAAGTAGCAGGGTCATTGGTAGCAGAGGCAGCAACACACTCTTTTCATGAACCTGGAAAGAGAACAAGAAAAATCCCCAGGAGACGGCAGAGAGAGCAGGAAGAAGAAGCGAGGCCCTGGGGTGGCGGAAGATGATAGCACAGGGAACAATGATTGACGCCAATGTGGCACCGAGCGAGGCTCGCTGCAACAACGTCGCCTCGAAGCGGGTGAGCTTGTAGAAAGTGTGAACGGCGCACCAAGCGTTCGCAACTTTGTCTTCGAAGAGCCCACGCGCAAAGGGGAAGACTCGATGAATGATCTGCATTAGCTGGAACAATAACCCATACGTGACCGAGTTCTTGTCCATCTGGATAGGAAGTGCCTGTAACAGAGGCGGCACTGGAGAAGATGCAAATGCCTTTCGAGCTTCGAGGTTGGAGGCACCAACCATAAGAGGGGCCAACAGCAAAGCAAAAGTAGCTAATGTGATAAGAGCTATACTCACGAGGCGGGGGATATTAATCCGAGGGAACGTGCAGACACCGAGAAGATAGGCGAACATGACTGGTGCATAGTATAACGCCATCTGCTTGAATCCCAGTGCACCAACGAAGAAAATGCAAGCCCAGAGCATACGCCCCGCCAAGATAGCGTCCAAGCTCGCAACCACCAATCCAAGCATGACTGTGTTGTATTGGAAATGGCCATGGTCTATAAGGATGTTCGCCGGCTGAAGGAGGACTGCCACTAGAGCAATCGAGGCGGACCATGCATGAACACCCTGCATCCGAGTGTAGCGGCGGAGGAAATTGACCACGGCCGGGATGAACACGAAGTATTCGGACACAACTACAGTGGCGCGCATGTATACTTTCAAATGAGGGTCCTCAAATCCTCGGGAGGCGTCCAGGGCAAACCATGTTGGATCAAAGGTGGAGCCACTAGACAGATCGACAGGTCAGCAGGAGGCCATGATGATTCCATATTTTATGGCAGGTAGAAAAACACACATCTTTCCGAGTAGCCAGCTATGATATGCGGTCAATGGTGGATAGTCGAGACCCCAATATTGCAGATCGTATATGTACCACTTCGCCAACGGCAGATGTGTGGTAATTTCCATCCAGTGGCGTTGCGCCTCAAAGTCACCATGCATCGGGGGAACCTGGAAGCCTAGAAGATATCAATTCTTGTATCCACCTCTAAAGAGAGACAATGTCGCATACCAGAGTAGCCCCATAAGCTCACAGCCCATCGGAACAGGCCAACGGCCATGAGGACAAGTGGGAGAATCAGCCATTGAGAGACACCGGCGCGAGCAGCCCACAAAAATGAGACCAGTGGAAATGCTGGGGATTGCTTCCCCTCGCCTAGATCCAAGATCAGGTTATTGTTGGAGCCGGGGGAGATCGCAACCTTTCTCTTCTTGCGAGGACGGTGCGAAGAGGGTGTCGGAGGGGCCATCACGATAAAGGCCAAAGGACAACTTATTGTCCCATTGACTATTGGGCCAAGGAAAGCCGCACAGTGTATGAACGAGTAGAAGTATTAGTAGAAGAATTGACGTAGTAGGTACAACGTAGCAAAAGCAGAAGACACCGCCAATTGACATGCGATTGATTGACTGGACAGGTACCCACATAAGTCTCGGGGCTAAGTGCCTGGTCTAACCTCTTTAGGCAGGCGGAATTGTTCTGCTAGCCTCCGAATTTTTTTTTCCAGAAAATTTTCCTTATCAGAGCTGATGGTCCCCAGCTCTTCGCTTCTTTTTTTTTCTTCTTCCCATCCTCTCTACTTTTCTTATTCCCCTTTCAAAAAAAGGCAGTCTTTTCCAGGTTGCTTTACTTGTATCATCTCTTGACTATCCAAGAGATCTATCTACTATCTACACACTAACTAACGCAGTCGCGTGGGTTCTATCTCGTAAGTTCGTTCGGATACTCTGTGGGCTTTTTATCACTCTGAGGGCTGTGGGCTTGACATACATCTATTCTGTGGGCTCTGTGGGACATCTTCCTCGTGGGTTACATATTCTAGACAGTATTGGCTGTCTGTTGCTTGTGGGCTTGAAAACTTGTCCGTCCGTGGGTAGTGGGTTAACGTCCAGCGTGATTTAGTTCACTTCTGGCAGTTCTTCTGAGGGCTGTTGTTCCATTTTACACATCCAATTCACGGGTGCTCTGAGGGATCGTGGGCTTTGCCGCACATACTACAAGAATTCCACTTGTCACTACAGTATGTGCCACCCTACCCAAGCTACAAGCCAGCCTCCCAAGCCCTCTTCCTGAGTTCCCTCAATTTTATTCAAGAGCAATAGCTAACATTGCATCTTTCCTCCAGTTCAATATGTCCAAGACATCTACCAAGGGTGCCGATAAGGCCGTCAAGGCCAGCAAGGCCTTGAACAAGGTCAAGGATGCCGGTGTCACCAAAGCTTCCCAGTCCCCCGCCGCTAAGAGCAAGGCCATTGCTAGCAAGGTCGCCTCTAAGGAGAAGTCCTCCAAGAAGAACAAGAAGAAGGAGCCTACTCCCAGCTCCTCCGAGTCTGAGTCTGAGTCCGATGAGGATATGAAGGATGCTTCCTCCAGCTCCAGCTCTGAGTCTGAGTCCGAGGAGGAGAAGCCCGCTCCTAAGAAGACCGAGAAGAAGGTTGCTGCTAAGGCTGAGTCTTCCGACTCATCCGACTCATCCGACTCTGAGTCTGACTCTTCCGAGTCCGAGGAGGAGAAGCCCGCCCCTAAGAAGGCCGAGAAGAAGGTCGCTGCTAAGGCTGAATCTTCCGACTCTTCCGACTCTGACTCTGACTCCGACTCTTCCGAGTCCGAGGAGGAGAAGCCCGCCCCCAAGAAGACTGAGAAGAAGGCCGAGACTTCCGAGTCTTCCGACTCTGAGTCTGAGTCCGAGTCTGAGTCCGAGGCCAAGAAGGCTTCCTCCGACTCCGAGTCTGGTTCCGACTCTGACAGCTCTGACTCTGACTCTGACTCCGACTCCGAGGAGACCCCTGTCTCCAAGAAGCGTAAGGCTGATGAGGAGCCTGCCGCCGCTGCCAAGAAGTCCAAGACCGAGGATGCTCCCGAGGGTGCTTCCGCCAACCTGTTCATTGGTAACCTGTCCTGGAACGTCGACGAGGAGTGGCTCCAGCGTGAGTTCTCCGAGTTCGGTGAGCTCTCCGGTGTCCGCATTGTTACCGACCGCGAGTCTGGCCGCTCCCGTGGATTCGGCTACGTTGAGTACACCAGCGCCGCCGATGCCGCCAAGGCCATGGATGCCAAGAAGGGTACCGATCTTGACGGCCGCACCATCAACCTTGACTACGCCGCTCCCCGTCAGGCCAACCCCCAGCAGGACCGTACCCAGGATCGTGCTCGCTCCTACGGTGACCAGACCAGCCCTGAGAGCGACACTCTCTTCGTTGGCAACCTTCCCTTCAGCGCTACTGAGGATGCCCTCCACGAGGTGTTCGGCGCCCAGGGCTCCATTCTCGGAATCCGTCTTCCCACTGAGCAGGAGACCGGCCGTCCCAAGGGCTTCGGTTACGTTCAGTTCTCTTCTATCGATGAGGCCAAGGCTGCCCACGCTGCTCTCAATGGCCACGAGCTCGAGGGCCGTGCCATCCGTCTCGACTTCTCTACTCCCCGTCCTGCCGGTGGTGACCGTGGTGGCTTTGGCGGCCGTGGTGGACGCGGTGGTGGCCGTGGTGGCTTCGGCGGTCGCGGCGGCGGCGGCGGTTTTGGTGGACGCGGTGGTGGTGGTCGCGGCGGTGGCCGTGGTGGCTTCGGTGACCGTGGTGGCCGTGGTGGTGCCCTCAACAAGGGTAAGGGCAGCATCCCTGAGTACAAGGGTACCAAGGTCACCTTCTAAACTTGATGTTCTTCACTGCATACGTTTGATTTCCGCAACATATTGGTGTCAATGGGTCTCAGGTTCTCTTTGAGAGAAAAAAAAGTTCGTGTTTAATTATGTGTAATATGATCTTAGCTCAGGTATCTTTAATTTGATACATCATTCCAGTTTTCATTCTGGTCAACTTAACCTGCTTTCTTCATCTTTGTGCTGTGTAACTATCGGCCAGTATATTGCCACCGGAAGCCGCCTTCCCCGCAATATTCTTTGTTTTGCCAACTACATATTGTCAATCGATGCATTGGTTTCTGCTTCTTCCATCGAAGTATTGATGAAAGAGGGTCTCTATGTGAGCTTCTAGAGTCCCAAGATTCTACAATAAGAACCGCAATATTCTCTATCGGCCACTGAGAACCCCTCACATCATCTTTCGCCCTTTTCGTCACGGGCTGCAAATCACCTGTTCGGTCTGCTGATCACCTCATCATTTCGATTCTTTCCACCTGAGGAATCTCTTCATCTTTCTTTTCTCACTCTTCTGTTCTGTTTCCCAAGATTAATCTAACTATTTTAATTCCTTTAGCTCTCTTTTACCTGCTGGCTTTTGTGAGCAGAAAGGAGTATAAAGTGTTTTGGGCATCAGTGATCGTCGACTCCACATTTGATAAGATCACCTCCCCCCACGTTGACCGCTCTCTTGTACTCCAGAGTGGCCTGATCCCCTCTCTTCTATATTTCTGTTCACACACTGTCTCCTCGCATATTCTGCTTTCATATCCCTTCAACTCTGGCTATGCAACCAAATCACTGCGACCTGCTGGGTCAGGTGCGCGAGCCTAGAGCCGCAAGTCGGATGACGCGTGTTGGCCATCAGCCGCTTCGAGATAACGGTCAGCCCCAGCCATCCGGTGCGGCGCCCATGAGATCAGAGGGTATGTAGTCCTTTTTATAATCCGACTGGTACCTCCCTGCCGATGAACTTTCAATATGCGTACAAAATCGCTCTCACATCTCCATAATGTACTCACTACGATACTATATAGACTCTTGGATCGATGTCTCCTCGCAACCGTCCTCTTCGTCTTTCTCTTCCGCTGCCACGAACGAAGATATAATTACCACCGGCTTACAGGTCGAGCATGGCGAAGGGGGAGCACACCGGCGCCGCAATCGGCGACGCCGTCTACAACATCTTGCTGCTATCACCACAGCCCAGGTGGACTATGCATCGCGCGATGCCAGCCAAGCCAGTAGCAGTCAAGAGGAATATGAGGAGAGCGAAAGCGAGTCTGATCGCGTTCTCAGCAGCTCAAATGAAGATATGATCCCCCCAACGCTCCCAGCTGCAATATCTGCGCCACCCTCCTCAGGTTCAGATGCTGCCTCCAGCGATGATGAGGATGATACTTCTACTGCCCTAGGGATGGGCATCAGCCCATCGCCTTTCGTACCTCAACCAAACATATTCACACACCCACCAGCAAGGTCAGAACCCGGATGGACTGCGCGACGCTCTCAACCCAATTTCCCGTCTACCTCTAGTCACCGTGCCTCTCGAAGAGGATCTTACCCTAGCCCACAATCATCGCGGAGAACTCAATACCAACACAGCCCTTACAATATGATCTCTCCTTCTCATCATGCCGACCACGATGCCGCCCTTCGTGCCAGCCTATCAACACTTCTTTCATGTGCGGCTGCCGCCAGAGGCCTTCCAAAGAATGATAATCGACCGTCACCTACCCCGGCTGCTCCATCTGGAGGCGGGCAACCCGCTTCATTCCGGCTAGTGGGTGCATCAGTTGCTATGGGAGAGGAGAGCAGCGACGAAGAGACCTCATCCTCGCCGCGGTATCCAGAATCAAGTCCATCAATAGGAGCACCACAGAGACACGTAAGAGCGCCAGCGGTGTCATCTGACCCAGCTTCATCCAAAGCAAAGCGTCGTTCAAGTTCCCCTAAAGACCGTGGTACTGCCTCGAAGAAGAGTCGTCGCGTGAGCATGACAGATCCAAGGGCGACTGTCAGCCCCACGATCATGACATGGGTCATCAGCGCCGGGGTTGTCGTTCTATTCTCTGCAATCAGCTTTTCGGCGGGGTATATGATCGGCCGTGAGGTCGGGCGAGCTGAGGTGGGAATGATGGGAGATGGTGTTCCTGGCCCTCGGCCATCAGTAGGGTGTGGCCAAGAAGCGGTCCGCGGCGGACTCCGAAAACTGCGTTGGGGATCTGCGGCTGCAGGATCTGCCAGTCTTGCATCAATGTAATGCGCCATGGCGAATGGCGAAGATGACTTCAACGAATTACGATGTCATTATAAGAAGATGTGCCGCCCGAGCTGCGTTCATGGTTTTGACGTGGACGAGCTGGTCGGAAGCTCTTCATGTTTCTCTGTTTGATTGATATTATACTTTCGTCTCATTGGCTGATAGTCATTGGGATTGGGTTGTTATATGCAGGGAGGCCAAGCGACCTGCTAACAATCAAAAACCGGCGTCTCTTTATGTTTTACGCATGTGGCTTCTGTTTTGGAGCGATGGAGTCTTGGTTCTAGTCCCTTTTAGGCTTCTATGATGTCTTCTTTGCGATTCTTTGCGACCTTCAATCTATACCCTCCTTTTATCACCCTATCTTATATATCGAATGAACGATTCTCTCACAATATTGGGCTCAGTTGATACCACATCTGGTGCTAGTATCTCAAGCCGTATATCAAGTACATACTATTTCGGGTACTCTCCCAAGCATCCGTTATGATACTCACTTATCTCACTTTGGCTGTTATGTCTCACCGCCATATACCCTAAAGTCAGCGGCAACCGCCCTCAGCTGCGGTATTTGTGCTGTTGGCAGCCTTACATGTTAATATTATGATGTATAGCGGACTTGGGCTTTCTTAGCTCTACCCAATTTAGCCCCCAGAGGACCATGGCGCGTCTAGAATTGACTTTGCACCAGGCAAGCTCCCGCGGTATCCACCACACCAGTGAGCCTAAAATTGACACTCCTTAGGGCATTCTGAAAAAAAATTGTATTTCGTTGTTGCTCGTATGGGTAAATGACAGAATCTGCATCTGCGTAGGCTTTAAATAAGAGGAATGGGCTGGAGGTATCTATCTACATTCATGCATCTCCCTCCATGTTGGCACTTTCTGATGGCTCGAATCGTATGAGTTGCACCTCGCTGATTCCTGCAACTACCGCATGATCGACAAGAGTACTGGTTGGAGCTGAGTTCGACAAGGCTCAAAAAGGCAGCATACTTTAAGTCAAACATAGGCGTAGACATCGCTCTCATAGACAATATTTGGTATAGTGATTTGATATCATTCCAAGATTGGCTTGAGCGAATGAACGAAACAAGTTAAAGTATTGTAGATTGAGTAAAGTGGGTCGTCAACAGACGTAGCCAATAGCGGCTCTTAATATGCATATGTGACATTGCACTATACCAAATATGGTACATGGGAGCAATACTAGCCAAAGGAGTTAGACTGCTGAAATCCCTCCAGAACAACACTGTTTTTCTTTTCTGGCAGTCATGAATATCAGGTTCTTTCACTGTCAACAATGAATGCAACCGGAATCTTATGCAAATTCTCATCCTGGCCTTTTCTCGGGCGTTTGATAATCCGGTGGGGAATTGTCAAAGTCCCTGTGCCTTCCCGGGGCTCTGCAGGTGCCGGTTGGACATGCCTTTAGCGGACGAATCCTTGGCCACTAATAACAAAGCACCGATACGATAATGTGGGATTTGGTAGCTCGATTTGAGTCATTACTTTTTTTCCTACACAATTGTCTTCACGTCTCTTTGGCTTCCAACTCCATCCTCTGACAGCTACCTTCCAGCTGCTATTCGAAATGTTCTTCCAAAGCGCTCATGAGGAGAAAGACAAAGAGGTCTTGCTCCATTTCATCCGGCAAAACCCACTCGGAGTTTTGATCACCGGCATGAACTCCTCCCAGCAAGACTTCCTACAGTGTACCCATGCCCCATTTGTGGTGGATTTCCCAGAGGAAACAGGCAAGATGGATCCTTATCTCCGCGCACACATCGCCAAGCAGAATCCGCAAGTCAAGACGATGATGGAGGCCGTGGATAACAACCCGCCGAACGTCCTCGAACTCGACGACGACGTCTTAGTGCTCTTCAATGGCAAGCACGACCATTATGTGACTCCGAAATTCTACGTCGAGACGAAGCCAGATACAGGGAAGGTCGTGCCCACATGGAATTACTCCGCCGTCCAGGCATATGGCAAGATGTCGCTATACTATGATTCCAAAACAACCGAGACCGGCGAATTCCTAGCAAAGCAACTGCATGATCTCTCGCAGCATACGGAGAAGTCAATAATGGGATACACTGGTGGCGATAAACCGCAGGCGTGGGAGGTGTCCGAGGCGCCCCAGTCATACACCGACCTCCTGAAGAAGAACATTGTTGGGATTGAGATTCGAATCACCAAGCTTCAGGGGAAGTTCAAGATGAGTCAGGAAATGCGGCCCGGGGACCGTGAGGGTGTGATCCAGGGATTCGCGAAATTAGGAGGTGATACCGGCACTGCGATTTCGAATTTAGTGAAAGAGCGAGCTGAATTGCGTGATGCGAAGAAGCGAGACCTTTGATGCTGGAACGAAGATTCAATATGACATTATCGGAAGTTACTTCCATGGAAATTACCATTATCGTGCCAGTACAGTGTGGATTGTATCTGCTGGCCCTGAGGGACCAATTTACTTGCCCCCAAATACGATTTTATGCGAGTACGACTAAAAGAGAAAAACAAAGAGAAAGGCCATTGTTCGATGAAGACGAAACAAGTCCGCTGTCTGGCGTCACCCTAGAATAGAGCTCGGAGTAGCCGATATTTTCCAATGTTCTGTTTCACCATCGATATAAATTCTGTTCACATGGATTATTTCTGAAAAGGACTAGCCAATGGCCCTGGCAGGAATGCGACTGTATGTCAATTCAAGTTCTCAATTTTCGCATTTTGATCTTCCGTCAGACTTTTCCATTCTTTCCTATCCTTCAAATGTTCCAACCCATGAACCCGCTGGTCCACAAGGGCATTCACTCGCCAGCGATCCTGTATTCCCTTCCTCTTCTGGCAACATCTCGGCACTGTTAGGACCTTCTTCCCAATAAACTCAGCCAGATCTACTTCAAATGAAAGCCATTTATTTGCATAAACACCATTGCCGTCCTCAATCTCAATGACGTTAATCTGTAAGACCTCGGGGTTGATATCGTCAGCTAGGACAAGATGGTCAAATTTACACCATAATAGTCAATCACCCTACTCAAATTGAAAGGAGAGAACTGATTAGCCATAGGGCCATCAGAGCTAGTTGCTTCCACTAGGAGAGATTGACTTACTCCTCCGGACGCTTCCCGGGCATCCAGCCCAAGTACTTATCCTGCACCACCAGATCCCCAGGGACTTCCGGACAAACATCCCGTTCGTATATGGTTTGATATGTTAACCGTGCTAGCGCTGGGCCTGATAGTTGTCATAAAACTCCAGACGCCACGAGATATGTTGTAGGAGCCTTTGTATGGCGATCAGGGGACCTTCAATTTGCATTCTGAGCGGCTGATCAGATGGTGGGAGATGATACCGGCCTGCGGGTGTGTGAATACAAAGCGGGATGTAAAGCGGGAGCGCCATTAGTAGGAATGAAGCCACTTGATTGTCTTCGTGGTCACAAATGCTCCCTGATGTACGGAGTAGTGAGGGCGCTGAGGGCTACTTCTACAGGAGCAAAAGCGGCGAGGGCTGAGCCTAAAACGGACAGTTGCATCACGAGGGACAACTTCCCTATTCAATATTTGTTATTGACCTGGTATATGTTCTGGATTAAGCTTCTCTCGTTTACAATAGCAATAGTCCAATAATTAACAAACTACCTGTATGTGATACAGTGTCCTGCGACGTGTTCTTTCAACCACATTATCTATGAACTCGAAATGGATATCTATCGCCTCCTCAACCTCATATAGCTACTTATTTATTCCAAAACAATCCCGTCTGACTCCAAGCCTAACCGGGAATGAGGTTTCTGCTTTTTTGTTTTGTCGAAACATTAGGCATGATAGTTAAGGAAGCCAGGACTATTCGTGGCACTCCATACTGGTCAAAAGTATTCGTTTTCTGATTGTAGAAGGAGTCCCTCATCTCCACAATTTGAGGAACCCGAGTCCTCCGATTCTGTCACCAGTATAGCTCGAATATTAGTGCTCATACAGCTTATTTATGCGGACTTCTATTGGCAGTAGGACCCGACCGGTATGTCTGCCTATCTCTAAACGGAAGCGTGTGCTACGGGATTTCTGCCCGAGCATATGTCGGGCTTGATAACGTTTGCCCCAATAACCCATAATGGCGTTAAACCCGCCGGTTTGTAGTGCGGGTTGTAGTACTATGGTGGCGGGTTGGCGGATTGGCGGGTTCGATGTCTGTTCTTGGAAGATCCACCCGCCTCGCGATGGGTTGCCCTACCAAATTGAAAACAGGCCGTCCATATGATCGGATTATAGACATGGCTGCCAGCCCAATATCAAGTTGTTTCAAGCATATAAAGGGGTCCTGAAGATGACCAGCAAAGCAACAAAGACTCTAAGAGATTCTCCATTGTACATTCTCATTACTTCGCCATGGCTTCGATGTTCAACTACTTTGGCTTCAATGCCCCTGCCTCCAAGGGAGAAACCAAAGCTTCCCCAGTTCGTGCCTTGCCTGCATCATGGTACACTTCGCCTGAGATGTACGAGCTGGAGCGTCGAGCCATATTTTCGAAAAGATGGCTCTTCATCACCCACAGCATGCGGCTGAAGAACACCGGCGACTGGCTCCGCTACGAGGTTGCAGGTTTCGACTTCATCATCACTCGCGACCGACAGGGCGACATCAACGCATTCCACAACGTCTGCAGACACCGTGCGTACCCGGTAGTTGAGAAAGAGGGTTCCGGAAATTCCAAAATCCTCGCTTGCCGATACCACGGCTGGTCTTACGGACTGAATGGCAAACTCGCCAAAGCTACGAACTACCAAGAGCTGAGCGACTTCGATAAAGAGCAGAACGGTCTTTTCAGGATCCACCTTAAGATCGACGTTAATGGATTTATCTGGGTCAACATGGATGCGAATGAAGTCCCAGAAGTGTCGTGGGAGGAGCATTTCCGTGACGTCGACAAGCAAGAACGGTACAAAGCCTACAACTTTGACGACTACGATTTTGACCACAACTATGCGCTCGAGGGTGACTATAACTGGAAGATCCTGGCTGATAATTTCAATGAATGCTACCACTGCCCCACGACACACGCCGATATTCCTGAATTCCTCAACCTGGAATCTTTTGACAGCGATCTCAAAGATGGACACATCCAACACCATTGCGAGTCTACACCAGAGCAGATCGAGAAGGGTCTTTACACTGCCAGTACCTACTACTTCCCTATATCTGCCATGGTTGTCTCGTGAGTGTTCCCAGGTTCTGCTTCCTTATAGAATATCCTCTGACATACACAGGCCACATTTTATAATGATCCAGAAATTCCTCCCCTCTAGTGCAAAAAGCTCCAAGATGGCCTACGAAGTCTACCGAAACCGAAACTCCTCCGATGGCGACTTCAAGCTTATCAGTGACATGTACGCGCGTGTCATGGGAGAAGACAAAGTCCTCTGCAACAATGCTCAGAAGAACCTCGACCGAAATGTCTTTACAAGTGGCGAGCTTCACCCCAAATATGAGAAGGCGCCGCTGTTTTTCCAGAGCACTGTCCGCGACGTCATCACAGAGCACTTTGAGCGTGAGAAATCCGAGGGGCGGGAGATCTGGCCGGCGAAACCGAAGGTGTCATGCAATGCAGGTGTTAGTGAGAAGGATGAGCAGATTTGTGCTTCTCTGGCCTGTGGAGCTCAGAAAGAGGTTCTAGCTTGGTGATTGTATTGAGAAGTGTTTCTGTTGCATCGCTTTATGAGTTGCTTATGATCTTTGGACATGAACTGGAATTTCTTGAATTGAATTTAGCCTTATTATTTGCCAAATGTACGGATCATGTCAGCGCTGACGTCTTGGTCGAGAAGAAGACAGTAATGGTCCTCTCGAGGAGTAAGGTGCAACTGTAGCAAAAGTTGTAGACATACATACTCATCCGGTCGATCTCCAGGTGGTGTAATTGTGCCATCGTTGAGCTGCTCATCATGGTATATGGAGAAGGGTACTCTCATATAGATGCGAGGGGGATTAACGTGCCAGTGGACTGAGGCCTGAGTGTCAGATTTCTTAGTTTAGAACTTAGCTTTCTCAAATCTCTCAATATTATCGCCACATTCTACCATACACCTTAGTCTCTTTTAACAGGCGGACTTTTACTCTGCCTGCGCTTCTCTGATCTACGTCCACGGATCGATTTACATGTGTTTTTTTGCTCAAGCTCACCCAATGTTTCCGTAAGGTTTACCGCAAGCACAAGGAACAGTCCGGTTGTTGATGGTCCCCAAACTCAGCCGCGGAACGATTCACTGCCCAAATCTGCAGTCGCTCGCTCTGAGAAACTCCTGCTTTTTGAAGACCAGCAGGTCGATTGGATTCTATCGCACTCGTCAACACTTCGAGAACTTTGCCTTGACGATTGTCCAATTTTATTCCAAGTGAGAACATTGGGTGACGAATCTCAGCTTGCGAAGTGCCCGATACCGAGATCCAGAATGAAACTGCAAACCTCCGAGCACTGGCTCGACGATTATCCACGCCGTTGGAATGACTATCTTGCCTCATTCGAGACAGGCCGTCCACACCTCCGTCATTTTGCAATGGTCACAATGAAACATGAGATTCACAGTTTGGGCTCCCTTCTGGGAAGGAACTGGACGTTGTGCCGGCCATTGATGCTTGACCGGTACATGGCCCTCGACGGCGGTCTAGGACCCACTCAGTTTCTTTCACCAAGGTGGCCCGAGGAGAAAGATGATCGTCAGCGGGTTGGCTGTGGAGAGTTTGTGCGAGGTGGGCAATTCGGTAGAACTTCACCACTGGGAATGAATTGCAATCAACGAGCTGAACGAAAGCGCAAAAAGGCACAACAAGCAACCCGGCTACAAGTGATTCTAACCGTCCCCAGCAATACTTTCGTTCTGACCAGAGAGCTGCTTCTGGGCAGCCAATCGGCCAACTCTTGAAGGTAAGTCGGGATTCCGAAATTGGTTTCCCTCCCGAGAGTGAAGAAGACGCTGGATTTCTTTATGGATGAGCTATGAGCTGTTGTCGGTTTCTTTTCGGGAGATTTCTATCAATGAAAGTCGCCTCGCATTTTTGAGTTCTGCATATAATGGAGACAGTAAGTCTATTTTAGTCCACAGTAGATGTGGGAGACCCATAGTCATAAATATTGTTGCATTATTACCTTCTCAGTCCATCCATCAATGGATGCCTGCCCAGGTATAACGGCACGTGAGCCGGAAGTTCAGAAAAAGCAAAAGCCGAACCAATCAAAAGGCGGTGAAAACGGATATGCACATCCCGGGCCTTAGCCGCGGATAAGAGCTACCCCGGCCACCCCGCGCTGGTATAATAGGGGACTAGCCGCCACTCGGCTGTTGAGGGACCGACGCCAGAATGGGTCCATCTTGGATTCACGCGATCACAACATTCGGCAGGTGGCAACGGGATTTCTTGGGGGTTGGAACCGTTGCAACTTCCCCACATCCATCACCAGCCGAACGATATGCCGTCGCCAACCATGTATATAGACCAAGGTCGCGCTGAGTTGACTTTTTTTTTTTCTACAACTATCTTCAATAATACACAATGTCTTCCACGCGCCAGTTCGACCCCAACTTCACCCCTTCTGTCATCAATGGCATGGGCCCCAACACCCCCGAGCGCGCTCGCGTGGTCCTGGGTTCTCTTATTAAGCACATTCACGATTTCGCTCGGGAGGTTGAGCTGACCTCCGCCGAGTGGATGCTCGGCGTTGAGTTCATCAACTCTATCGGCCAGATCAGCACTCCTATCCGCAACGAAGGTCACCGCATCTGTGACGTGATCGGCCTCGAGTCGTAAGTTTCATATCTGACTTCATTTTTATTTTTATTTTCTCGAAGAATAAAAATGACAGAAACAGAGAAAAGAAAAATGTGAAAACTAACTGATTTCATTAGTCTCGTCGATGAGATCGCCAATAAAATCGTCACCGAGGACGGTGTCTCCCCCACCTCCAACGTCATTCTCGGCCCCTTCTGGTCTCCCAACGCCCCCTTCCGCGCTCTCGGCGACAGCATCATCCAGGACCCCAAGCCCAATGGCCGTGTGACTTTCATGCACGGCGTCATTAAGGACATGGAGACCGGCAAGCCGATTGTCGGCGCCGTCCTCGATATCTGGCAAGCCTCGGCCAACGGCCAATATGATTTCCAGGACCCCACACAGTCCGACAACAACCTCCGCGGCAAGTTCCGATCAAACGAGAAGGGCGAATTCAACTGGTACTGCTACCACCCCACTCCCTACTCACTGCCCACCGACGGCCCCGCCGGTGTCCTCCTCAAACTCATGGACCGCTCGCCCATGCGTCCCGCTCACATCCATCTCATGATCACCCACCCCGAATACGCCACTGTCATCAACCAGATCTACCCCAGCGACGACCCCCATCTCGCCATCGACTCCGTCTTTGCTGTTAAGGATGATCTCGTCGTGGACTTCAAGCCCAAGACCAACGACCCCAAGGCCACCCTCGACTTGGAGTACAATGTCAAGATGGCACTCAAGAAGCACCACCCCAACCCCAACACCGCTCCCCCCGTGTCCTCTTTCGAGCGCCACGCCAAGGCAGCCAAGGAGGCCCAGGGAAAGCTTTGAGGTGGAAAACGATTGCACGAATTGGGACGGCGTTCGACATGACTCATGTACATATAGCATTTACTTGAATTTTCACGAGATAACCTCACGTTTACACGATTTATTTGTTTATCCTGCTTCAAGCCCCATATTAATGTCGTGTAGAAGGCCCGTGCGACCAGATCGTAGATCTCCCGCTATGCAGGCGACATTGTAATTTGCATCCACTTTCGTGCGTCATAACAGTGGATGGACGCTTTGGCGAAATGAACCGAAGAATCTGGTATAGGTCTAGATTCTTTCCTAAACAGGAAGAAATTTTGGCGCAAAGCCCCGCGGCTTGGTTTCCTCCGAGTCAACGTAATATTCATTACATCCATGGATCGTTAGGTCCTTCCCTGACTCATTTCCCCGCTAGATGCCACGGAGTTTCAAAACCTTTCATCGTCGGCGTCTTCGCCTAAACGAACGCAAAGAGTCAAATTCAACCTAGACCTTACAGTTTCATTTACTGAGAACACAAGCCACTAAATATGGCCGCGCAGTTATACGAGACGTTTACGGGCGGACAACATGCTTGACAAAGCTGCGAAACTCTTCAACGAAAACTACGGTGTCCGGGGAGAGCTTTCAGGCAAACCTGGTGCGGCAGCGGTACTTCTTTTTACATATCACATATCTATGCTTTAGATAGGAAGACCGGTCAAGCTGAGTGTACGACAACTGCGTGAGCAATACCTCCCCCAACGACCAATGAGGTTGCAAGTTTCTACACTAGGGTGACTATTGACGGAAGCCTCGTCGGACATGCGTTCGCCTGCCGCTGGAAGAGCGAGGGTAGGACTGTCTGCTGGATCACTCAATTGGTTGTCGATAAGGCTCACCGTCGGAAGGGACTTGCGAGTGGCCTTTTACGAACACTAAGGGAGGACGGCGATGATATGTACGGCATCATGAGCTCTCATCCGGCTGCCTGTATGATGGCCGCCAGGTCTTTCGGAAGTAAGTGCGATCCTAAGTCGATAGAGGTTCGTTCTTTTCTTACTTTAGATAGCGACTATCGAAAGAATATCCCTCGATTTTATTAGCAAGAACGCCCACTCTATCATTTCGGCTTCACCAATCACCTATATTCGGGACGCTGAGCTGAGTGGAACCATATTTGGTTCTAACGATATAGGTGGAATCGTTTCGGGTGCGAACACTAAATTTTTTGTGGACCACAAAGAGCCATTGGACGCGCTGCGGTTGGTTCAAGAAGATTGGCAGTGGCCATTAGGGGACCTGCCGGAGGGATATGAGTATCTCATCATTATGCCTGCCAAATAGCGTCGATCATGTTCGAGATTGGCCGATGTCGGTCGGTAAACAGGGATAGCATAATCAAATGTCATGCAATGGTATGGACCACGCGTGGGCCTGTTAATATCAATGCCAATCGCTATCCATTTCATTATGTGTCTCATAGGGCGAGTTCACCCTTCCTGACCCTAGGGTAAACCCTCAAGGGTCTTACAACTAGTGCAGTTTCCGATCTCACAATATTCAACAACTCTATAGAACCCCAAATATCCAGCCACCTACGCTCCGCGAGTTGATACCAGCTGGTGGATGAATGAAAGATATGTCCATTCTCTAATATCAAGCGAGAAAACACAAACTATACGACCTAAAAAGTCCTCTGCGGATTTCCCGATGGATCAGGCTGCCAAGAAATATCAAATGTATCCTCGGTTGGTTCGTGGTAAGACGTGGAGGACTGGGGTATCGCGCGGCGAAGGCGATCTTCGCTGATGACGTTGGTTTGGTCAATGGCCTTCTCATAATCCCGGGCTGGGGTTGTTGTCAGCAGGTATGGAAAAGATAAAGGCAAGGAAGTATGCGCAGAACGGTTCAAGGCAAGCTGCGTACTCATTCTTTCGTCGACGTCGGAGGAAGAAGAACCGGGCTGAACTGGATCTTTCGTCTCCGAGCTGCCATTCTGCTCGTTCTCGGGCTTGGGGTCTTTGGAATTGGAGCGGTTGGCCATTTTGACAGCTAGGATTTATTGAACGCCAGATATGGAATATTGATACGGCAATGTACAATGATGGTGTTGGGAATTTGCTGGTGTTTGGAGATGTTGCCATAGTTTTATCCTGGGGGATTCTACTTCGTCATCATGACTATCCATGGAATCTTGCAGGTCGCCCACATAGACGTCGCCTCTCGGTAGGGGAGGACGTCAAAAATAGAATTTATTCATCAATTGGAAGAGTTGTTATGATGTGGTCGTGATATTAGATCTAAGGTAAGTCAAATACACTGTCCGGACTTCGAGACCTTACATAAAAATAAAGAGTGATACTGTGAAGATCGCCTAACCTTTGGGAAATTCTAGGAAATTCGCCTCAAATGCCATTGGATCATATTGGCCACCTGTGAACAGTGTATCGAACACTCTACTTGTTCAGGTATGCTCTGGGTATGTCTCGATACCAGAAGCAGATGAATCGACGACAATTCGCTTCGCTTAGACATTATGCGACTCAAATCAATTGTTTTCTTTGAAAGAAGGCCAGGTATGATAAATAATGATTTGTCGTGTGGTTTGCCACCAACGCCCCCTTGTCAGTAGGCGCATAGTGAGATGTCAAGTCACGAAAAAGCAGAGACAGTCACACCGTGTTAATAGCAAACGTTCAGTTTGGCCGGTGAATTTGAAAAGCCCATTCGGATCCCTGTTGAAGTGATATCAAAGCTCATAGGCCTTATAACCGAGATGAAAGGCATAAAGCGATGGCTGAATCTTATGATCTTCCCTAGAAATGATCTATGAAGGCTGAGCCGTACTGCGAAACTTCAGCTCCCTTTGTCCAAGTCGAACGAGATCTGCATTCAACAGAGTCTCCTTCTCGAACCCATCCACGACCTGGTTCAACACTGCCGCTGCGAGCTGGCTCTGTTGTATATTCGGAAGGGGCCGTCCAAAAAGATTGACGATACGAAAAAGGTTGGCCACCAAAGCTCTTGACCAAGTCGAGGAGTTAGCAATCATGCCGGGCCGGGCGATGCAAACTTCAACTCCCTGTTTTTCAGTAGGAAATTTGAGGACCATGAGCTCTGTGTTGCCCTAGCATATCAAAAGCACGACATTAGCGTAAGACCCACAACATAGCACGAGGTTGTAATTCATTACTCGCATGATATGGTAATCTGGCATGATCACTGGCGTCTTTGTTGGGTCTCGAGGTATTCCCTCCGCACTCAAGTACAAGAAGCGAAAGGGACGTGCCGGGACAGCCTCATATATGGCTTCAAATGTGACCTTGGTGCAGTCCTGGCATACACGCTCGAGTTCGACCTTGGTAGTGCGTAAGGGTGTGACGGCAACAGTCCTACGCCAGAGTGTTGTAGTCAGTCTTGTAAGGCAATGAGGGTGTTGCGATAAAACATACCAAATACAAGCGTCGGCCCCAGCGAACTCAGCCTTCACATCATCAGGGTATTCACTATAGTCTCGAATGACAATGCTCTTTAACTTCGATGAGTCGATACCTGCGTCCAGCTGCAAGGGCTGGAAAGCTAGCAAAACGATCTGGGTAATCTCGCGAATTTGTAAGCTTTGTTTCACGATCTCGGTGCCTAAGAGACTGGTCGCGCCAGCTATTATGAGCTTCATGGTTGCCTCGGAGGTCTGATGCTGGTGTAGAAGGGTTATCTGTGTGCGGAAGGAAGAAATGTGCATGACCCGACAATCAATCTATTCGTAGGAATATCTAGGTGTGCCAAAATCGTGGTCTGACACCATTTGAAGAGAGAAAAGATGTTGATGGACGACCAAATGCAACGGTTATTTGGGAGTTGACTCAACGATGCTTCCCACGACACATATCAGTAGAACAAACGGAACATTAATAACTAGCTGGTCGATGGAAAAAGCATGAGTGTCAACGGGCAAGCAAACTTGTACTAATCGGTTGTCTATGGTCCAAAAAATAACATTAAACACATTCATTCGTTCAATTTCTTGTTGAATATCGTCAAAGGAGTAGGCTGTTTATTGAATATCATTGGTCAGTTAGCAGTCTCCACTCAATTTCACGCGCATTTCCTAATACCCAGGCACCCCCCAAGTTACTCTCCAGTGTGTCCCTACTCTCATGTTGAGGTCTGCCGGAGCTTCGATATATGACGATGCCGTGCTGAATGTAGTATGGACACCGGGGAGTTTCGATCGCGGCAAATCTCCCAGTCGTACTAGCTCATTCATGTTCATTGATAAAGGCCGGCGTCCCACTTCCCAGGTAAAGTTTGGGTTTCTCTCCTTTCTAAGCTGCCAATTAGCTACGTCTTTCTCACGAGAGGCGACGGTTTTCCCTCCTTTCTAAGCTCCCCTAAAGTGATACACATTGAATTCAGGGATCAGGCTGATGAGCTAGACGGAAATTGTAGCATATCGTTACTCATTTCTTGACATTGAACAAATGAACTGCGCCATTTCAGCTCTATGACGTGGGATTATTTTGCGCAAGTAATATATTTAAATTAAAGATACATGGTGAGAGAAACTTCCATTCATAAATCTAGAGAGAATTCCAATAAACTATCAGACAGCATATGACTTCACTAGTCCTTCCTTTGGAGCCCAGAATGTTCCTTTTGTCGGTTCTGCCTGAAATTCCGTTTCAAAAAAGTCAATATTCTCTTCATGTGTCAGAGCAAGGTATCGACATGTGTCTCGTGTTTGTGGGTCTGCAAAAACTACTCTGGATTAGATTCTACAAATGATGCGTCTGGTACAGTACTTCCCGAAACTGGTGTCACCACTTACACTCTTTAATACTTTCTCGAACCCTGATTGCCAAGACAAACTAGTCTATATTTGGAGTTTTTCCGTGGTATCCCTGTCAGTGGGACCTGTATTGTTTCTTACGCAGAGTAATCTGGAAATGTAGCGGGGTGTATTGACTTATAATCCGGTACAACTGACACCCCGATGCCCCACTTTTGGAAGCCTTCGTCCTTTAGTACGGCCAGATCTTAACAATCAATCACGAGTGGTCACACTATAATAGCGCCTAACCTAGCCCCTTTAAAGCACGAGCTTATTTATGACATGATCCGCAGCGGACAACTATCTGTATCACAAATAGCACAAGCTACTGGCTGCAATAAGCGTACCATCCTGGGAATCTCTTCTAATATACGGACATTTGGTAGCGTCCAAGCACCGCTTAATAAAGGTAGTAGGCTACGAAGCATCAGTCCAATGATTCTGGAAGCCCTTTAAGATCACCTGCTCGAAAAGCCCAACCTATATCTTGATGAGATTCCTTCTTTTTTTTTTGTGGGATGAGTTCTATCTTCAAGCGACGAAGTCCAGCATCAGTCGCACTCTTGCATCAAAACGCTGGCTAAAATAAGACTGCCCGGGTCAAGTCTAGGGAGCGTAATCTCGACCTGCGTGATGAATACTCCCACTTTATCTCGGATTTTAGATCGTACCACCTTGTATATTTGGACAATCTGGATGTGATAAAAGGAGAGGTTCGAGGCGAACGGGTTGGTCCCCACTAGGGATGACACCAGTTCAAGTGTCCAAATTTTATCGCGATAAACGATATCAGATACTACCTACATATGCTCAAGATGGTATTGTTTTCTCTCGAGGGTTCCAAGGCTCGACTGATGGGTTCGTCTTTAAGGATTTTATCGAGCAGATCCTCCAACATTGTGGGCAATGGCCTGAGCCGAAGCCTGTGTTAGTCATGGACAATGCAACATTTTATCACTCTCACCGAGTAGAGCAGATATGTTCAGAAACCGGTGTGGAGCTAGGGTATTTGCCTTCATATTCACCGGACCTAAATCCCATTGAACAGTTCTTTGCTGAGCTAAAGGCCTTCATTCGGCGGCATTGGCAGTCATATGAAGATAATCCGCATCAAGGATTCCATAGCTTCCTCGAATGGTGTGTTGACATGTTTGTGCGCCAGGGGGGAAAGCGCAGAGGGGCAGTTCCGGCATGCAGGTATAACCGAATAGGAGATCTAGTGCAGCTACCGCTGCAAAATTCGGAATCAATCTCATCACTTTACCCAAGTCAGCCCCTCTGTAGACCCTTCTACAATTACAGGGATCATGTTTCGTCGCGAAGCCCTGGAGTGGGCATTGAGAAAAATCCGGCAAGAAGTCACGTTCCTCTGCCACACTCGACGACACGTTAAGTGTTAAGATGTGCTATTCATAACTGTACTCGCAGCTCACAGGAACCTTGATGCGTTTCAAACTTTTGCCGCCGTGTAGACGGCGTCAGTGACACAACCAAGCGCAACCTCATCCCGTCCTAGCTCAGTAATGACACCGCCAGGACCCAAGCCATTGGAACTACAATAACGATGGGCAGCGGATAGGCAAGCAGGGTTCTGGGCTGCAGCTGGAGAGGTGCAGCCGTCATGTAGCTTGGCAAGCTCAGTAATCTTTACAACATGATGCCATGGGGTTGGAACGCAGGCCAAACCAGCAACCCCTTCTCCTAACTCCTGAATGATACCTGCACCACCGTGCCCAACGGCATCGCAGTAGCGATGAGCAGAAGAATAGCAGGCAGCTGATTGTGTATTACTAACTGGGCCAGCGCAGTTAGGTATGTCGGAATATGCCACGTTTCCATACCATGTCGCCGTGGTGCAAAGAAGACCGACTTCATCAATTCCCACTTCCTGAGGATAAGCTGCTGAACCTTTTCCGTTCAGATAACAGTAACGGTGCATTGCGGCCATGCATGCCGGCGAGCGTGAGTCATGCACGCTGGTGCATCCAGAATGATAAGACTTCAATGGCCGATTTCCACCATACATCGACTCTAGACCCTCAATGTCTAGCGCGCTGAGCGACCCATCTCCACTCCAATTTGGATTGCAGTAGTTCATCACGGAGTGAAGGTCCCACGCTGTCACCATGAAATCTCCAATGGTTCCTTGTGGTTCTTCAGTGCAGACGTCGCGCGGCGTATCTGGTCGGTTATGCTCGTGTGAGAAGCCGAGAGCATGACCGAACTCGTGCACGGCTATTGTCTTGATGCAGTATTCTCTTTTGGACTGGCAGGCAGTGCCCCAGGTAGAAAAGTTAAAGTTCAACACCATTCCATTGGAGCGCCCATTCAGCTGGTTTCCAAGACCCTTTGTGTGGGGATGAGCGTCAGCAATTTGAATGCGCACTCCTCGATCTATCGACAGACAGTTGCTCCATCCGGTAAATCGAACAATGGAATTGCGCTCCCAGGTTGATTTTATGGCGTCGGTAACCCATGATCGTTCAGGTATAAACTGATCCTCTGTGACACTTTCCCAGCATACCGGTATCTCGTTTTGCTCCCAGATTACGGGCTTCAAAGGGAATAGACCGTTTTCAAGTTGTCCCGGGAGAGTTTGGGCCTGAGCTGTGCCGCCGGAACTCTTTGGAAAAATAAGGCCTGCAGGTGACAGCAGACCCAATAGCACAATCTTGATGGACATCTGGAGTTCAAGGTCCCAAGAATTCTGGGTTGTTGTTTTGTGACGCTGAAAGATCCCTAGGAATGTGATAATAAACCGAGGTATTCATGTCACATCAATTCAACTTGTGAATGGCTCTGGGCACTGGAACTTATAGTTTCATATTATGTCATTATCTAAATGATACCGGATCAAAACGGCAACATGACCCGGGAAATTCCAGCCAGTGACTCTTCGCGATAGTCGTCGTAGTGATATAATCGAAAGCAAACCATATTTGAGATGATCGAGCCCCGGGACAATGTATCAATAAAAGTGACAGGGTTTTAACTATGACAAGCCACTTACCTCACTATGCAGGGAAGACTCATCTAGAATCAAATTCATTAAGTCAATGGGTATCGCTAAGATTTTTGACTTTCCATTGACTAGGAGCGGGTTATCGTCAAGGAAAAGCTAGGTAGTGCCTACTGATTCTAGATCTTATCCTCGTAGACCAGCTTTTCGTGCCTATTGCCGGTGGTACTAATTACCTATATCTACTCAATGTTCGAAGAAGAGATAGCTTCTCAATCTAGTGTATGGCCATTAAGCAAAATGGTTTGAAAATAGCCATGGTATTGATGCATGGTAATATGAACTAGTCTAATCTCTATACTCTCCACCAATAAGCTCGAAGCTTCCTGCATGAAGTTTTGTTCCGTG
Organism: Penicillium egyptiacum; assembly: GCA_911456345.1. Lineage (NCBI taxonomy): Eukaryota > Fungi > Ascomycota > Eurotiomycetes > Eurotiales > Aspergillaceae > Penicillium > Penicillium egyptiacum. The sequence goes on along the minus strand of CAJVRC010000863.1, from coordinate 1,582,311 downwards.
TCCTTTGTCACAACCCGGTTATTCAGAGTAACCTTCCACTCGATCTGGTAGTGAATACTGTTTGTAGATTGTCCATCCCATGTTCCTCCGTCTTCCTGTTCAACTACCAACAGAAAACCCACTTCGTTGGTCTGTGGTTGATGCAAGGGGGATGAACGTTCATTAAGTATTTCCTCAGGGCTGGGTGAAGGGGAGACAGATGGTATAGATTCGCGGTCCAAGTAGTATCCGGGGGTGGGGGCGTACAAGGGAGTCCGGCCCCATAGATCAGATCGGTAGGTATCATCGTCATCAAAAGGAGTGTATGTCATCCCTCCAAGGCAGAAGATCCCACTGAAGAGCCTAGTAACATCATTGCGCGTTAGTTTAGACCAGGAGGGTGTCAGGAAACGTTAAGTAAGAAAAAGCTGTGGCTGACAGGCTGAATATGGTGATGAGCAGGGTCATAAGTATAATCTGCAAGTAAGCAAGGTATTGTAAGTCACTGTTCGTGCTGTCTGGTACAGAGTAAGCCCCTAGATTGTCACTTGGACATGAGAGTGGGAGAGGGAAGTGACACCTTGCCAGATTCTCGAGGCCCACTCCAGCTCCGCATGTTTGACTTGTTACATCCATATGGAAAGTTCTACAGTAGCTATACACCATACAGTGACGAAACATGGAGTCATATATCCTTAAGCTTAAAAAACTGTATTGGTAATCTTACAGGAATATTAATACTCCGAGTCTATTCCTAATTTGATATAGCATATCTTGGCATCGGGGTTCGAGAAACAATCAAAGAGTATAGGTGGTGACACCAGTTTCGGGAAGAACTATACCCATAAGAAGTTTAGTTGGACAGAAGTTCGCTTCATCTTTCACAATATCCTTCAGGTCTGGTTTTCCATAGTGTTGAAGTCACGTCTTTCTTTTAACCCACCTCTCCATGGTCGTGTTTTGGAGGATTTGCATCAATATACAACCGCACGTACATCCGTACTTGAGGCACTGTCGACCCATGTCGGTCACTTCCGCGCCATCAGTAAGAAAGATTAGGCATTTTTATCTATGATTGTTGAAGGCTCGAGGATGATAGAACCACCCGTCGCATTAATGCGTTGACCGTAGAGATTTCTGATCAGTTTGCTGGGTTTGGCGACTCTGCTGTTGAAGTTTTTCGACAAGGATACACCCTAGGCACGAAGGTACAGTAAACCCTTCCTCTCACTTCGTTCGTTTCAGGGCACTGTTGACGAGACTAAAACGGCACAGTCCTTGAATCATGCGCGTTTCATTAATACGCTTTCTGCCAAGATGTCCCGCCCGCCTTGACCCTTCCCAACTTTCACCACGTTGACCTCCCCCCCTTACAAATGTGCACAGTACACAATGGCTCCAAATCTGCCCTCTTCCACTCAAGAGTTTATTCGTGATATGGTCTTGAACAAATCACTGACCACATCCGAGATCGCCGATGCTTCTGGATGTAGCCCGCGCTCTGTCACTACGATCCGCAGTAACCTGGTATAGAGAGTCATAAAATGTTTCTTCATGATCAGGGCCTAGCACTTTCTCTTGGCCCTGAAGAGCTCGGCGAAGCATAGTCTCTGCCTCCTTGTACCGATTCTGATTACAGAGAGACACGCCAAACCAGGGTGTAGAGTCAGTTGTTCGTGTATCATCAGGACCTAGCACCTTCACTCGCCCTTGAAGAGCTCGGCGAAACGTCGCCACAATCCCGTTCCTGTTAAACCTATGGAGATCTTAGGCGTTTTCTTCGAATGGAGGTCTATGAGCGTAGCCAGACTCCTTTTGAGCAGACCGGGTGTGATACTATCGAGTGTCATCAAATCGATGGGATACCGACGCAGCACGGCCGTTTCCCCAGTCCGCGGGTGTTGAGACTCTAGACACATATGCAGACTATTGTGGTCCAAAGGAATGGGTTCGGCAGCCCGCTTCCAGAGCGGCTCCTCGGAAATCACCATGGCGGGAATTCCATGCCGCTCTAAAAAGGCATGAACATAGTGTTGTGTCTGAATCGTAGTTGGGCTGTCTCTATCAGACACGAACAAGATTGCCACATCTGGTAAAGTCCACTCTGATGTAGACGAGATCCGATATTGATCGCCATCCCACCATGAGCGACATGCAGGGCGATTATTGAGGTGTAAATACAAGGTGCTGGGCCAAATTTTGTGAGGCTCGGCAGTCGCTTCCTTGCAGTCGTCCACGACAAGCTGAACGTGAATCGGGAGCAGTTCTGCGAAATTGGGCACGGCACCGGCTCCGAACGAGGTTGGCACCACATGGTAGTCGGAGGAGTCGGCAGAGCTCGTTGGCGATCCGGCAGTTGGGCTCGATACCAAGGCATGGCCAATCTTGTCGAGGATGATGTTCCGAAAGTCCGGCTGGCCAATATACAACACACGATAAGGCTTATCCAGGTCCAGACTTCCCTTTGTCATCGTCTGTTGAACTGTGGTTATCAGGATCGCACCGTCCACGTTGTGTGGCAGCGATTCTTTTATTTTGGCTGCTTCCGCATCATCAAAGACGTGAATTGTATGCTTCAGCTCCACTCGCTCCCTCTCTGGCCAATTCTCCGGCTCCACAAATTCGATCGAGTCGATCGACTGCCGCAAAACCAGGCGGGTGGTCAGGTTGATATCGTCGATCGCATCCTCGCCCTGAGAGAAAAGTGTATCTGCATGATCTCGGCCTAGCCTCTTCTCTTGCACCTCAAGAACTCCGCGGTATAGGGTCTCTGACTCTTTGGCATCTTCTCTCTCCCACATATAGGGAGTCTGAGATTGTCCCTTGAGTTCTGCAGGACTGAGCTCAACGGTCTTGGCTTGGTCCTGCATTCCGCGTGGTACGTTAGTCCCTAGAGAAGGATCTAACGCCGCGGTCTCAGGGAGCTGCTTATTGTGCCTTTCTGGTGTACCTTCTCTGCGATTCAGACTTGCTGTGTCAAGATGAACAGGACAGTCCTCAACCTCGTCTTCGGTTAGGAGAGTCTGAAGGGCGCTGAGGATAAAATGCCGGTGCTGCGTAAAGAGATCCGGGGTGATGCCGATGCTCTGAAGTTCCTTTCGCAGACTTCTCCATGCTTCCTTCTCATCTACCGTGAGTGAGCCGGTTGATGCACTTGACATGGCCGCTGATTCGCGCTTCCCGCTGCGAACCTCGCTGATGAATGTCTTCAACATGCGTTCCACATTCTCATGAGACGATCTGCTCATGCATTAGCAAAATGTCCAAGGCTGCCCTCCTCGAGTCACAGGCTAAGGTCTTATATACCCACCGTAACATAGTTGTGTTCAAGAAATCCAACAACTGTATTTGCGACGAGAATTTTCCCCTGATTTCTGCCAGTTCCTCCACTCCCCAGCCCATACGCTCCCAGGTAACTTGCGCTTGGGGGCCAACATTATCAAAGTGTTCCTTTAGCTGCTGAAGGTCTTGAAGTACCATGCGGCATTCAGTTAATGCATCGTTTAGCTCGGGTATTTGTGGATCGTCTGGACGGAACTTGGGCGTGTGTTCCTCTGTCGCATTCAGGACGGAGATGAGGGTGCCGAGCTCACTTCTGAATTGACCAAATAGGTCCGATGTGTTGAAGAGAGATTTATAGATGGAATGAGCTAGTGGGCGGATTGTCGTGATGTTCTCTAGGCATGTAGAGCGATTAGCAGGGAGAGGATATGAGACTTGGTGTTGAGATCGTACGAATGTGGAACTGAGCCTTGATCGGGCCGTGATTGATTCCTATTTGAAATCCCGAGTTTGTATCACCAAATGAAATTAATGGATTCATTCTCACGGCAAGTGTTGGGGACCATAGGTCAAAGACTCAATGCAGGAAGGATTAATTGTGGTGGTCACTTAGCTGACAAGAGTAATGAGAGCAACCCAGGTGAATTAAGTCTCACTGTCAGGTGAATGTGGCGGAGGGGGGATTTAAGCGCCCAGAGTGCCAAAAGTCTAGTTTGTAAAGATCAGGAAACACTTGATGAAATAATTATTAAATAATTTATACTTATCACATATAGCTCGAAATTACCTGGACAATATGCACCATGCAGAAAATTCCCATGAGGCTAAACACTGAATATGTAGGAGGGGAATTGATTTCTTCGAGGAACTAGTGAGAAAGCCCAGTGCCCAGAATAGGCTCTGTCACGTCTTTAAATTCGATTTATGCCTCATGTTTCGGTGCCTCTATATTTGGCTCGTAATTACTCCTCTCACTTGACATTCTGGTTTTATATGAAAAAGTGAATTCCAACGCCAGCGAATCGCTCAACTCGTTACTTCAGAGCTTTGGCCGTGGAATATCATTCCAAAACAGTATCAATTTCGCAGAACAGGGGCTAGTCCCCTCTACAGTGGATACGACCGAGTAGAAGGGGCAATTTATTAGCCAATCATTTGCCGCCGAGCCGTATGGTATCGCGAATCTCCATGCATTAGTACTATAGGCTATATGATGATCGTCACAGGAAAGCCCTTCCAGTTGGAAGTGCGGTTTTGCGCTTTAGCCACCCCACCACTCTTTGTGGGTGATAACGGGCAAGGATTAGTTACCACGGTTACGTAACCAAGTGAGCTGTAGAGGACGAGAGAAATATTTCCCGAATACGGCGTCATAACCCCTATTTGGATTGCGCAACGTGGTGGGAGCGCCTCCTATTTGTTGAATCTCGCAAATCTACCTCGTCTTCTCCTGGTTTAGAGCATCAAGTTTGGAAATTTGTGCTCAATCGGCAAGCCGCATTGAGCAGATTCAAGGAGCTCACCGATCAGAAACGAGTAATTCTATTGCAAGACAACCCTAGCAGCAGAAGCCACTGTCGCTTCTGAGACTGCGTTCCTAGGAAGTTAAATGGAGAACCTAATATCAGGTCTGCCTTCCGTTTCAATGTTAGGGACCTTTCCGGTCGATATTACGGTAAGTCCTCACAGTCTCGTAAAACCCTATCTTGAATCTTACGAGCTGTAGAACCGAACAAGTACTATCATGTGTCATGCATGGAGCAAATATTCCCGACCTGAGTGCCTTAATAGAGCGGGGAGGCTTGCGGATGGAAGGCGGGGTCACCAGCTGACCTCAGCTAGCTGGCAAATATCATGCTTTCACAAAGCCGTTGAAGATTGGTTCCGCTATAAGGGCCGTACATTCGAAGTGAACATATACGATCGATTCCAAAGAGCACATGCCAAGTGGGAGCGGGAAGCCAGCACAGCGGAGATCAATCATCAATTCAAGGCTCATGAGGGTACTAGAGAGTAGGGACACACTGGAGAGTAGGGACATACTGGAGAGCAGGGACGAACTGGAGAACCTGGGGGGTGGGGCAATGAGCGCGACACAAGTTTTAGTGCCGCGCTCTTCCTTTTCATCCGTGTATTCGCATGCCCTCTTTAAGGAGACAATGAGAATTTCTTGATAGAGCTATATAGAGTATCCTAGAAGTGATAACGTGAAAGGACGTGGCCAACAGATTATTTTCATATAGTATATTGTAACGGATAAAGATCCTTACAAAGAGAATACCATGTCAGGCACTCTTGGCAGATCGACCCCACGTCAGAGGGGTTCATCACATGACATATATATCGATATTGGAGAGATAGATCCCTT
>CAJVRC010000863.1:1496433-1576623 GCA_911456345.1 Penicillium egyptiacum | reverse complement strand
CAGGGTCCCTCAAAGAGACTGGCAAGAATTAGTCTTGGCACTCCAGACAATACATTGTGTTCTCCTCCAAGCCATAGTATCTTACCCGGTTGACAGGCCATACACCTGGAAACAGTATACCTTTACAGGTGGTCAGTTCGTTAAGAGCGATAGGCCGATATACTATTAACATAACGGCTAGTATTCGCTTATAGAGCTTAGCATCTTCCGACTTTCGGACCAATCAATCATTCGACCGTATAGAGCATCTAGTCTAGGAGGGAACTCCTTAAGCTTCTTAAGGACATACCTTCGCGATATTCTATTAAGATCTTGACAAACTAGGGCCACGTAGAGGAAAGTGCCTTACGAGTTTGACAATAAGTGACGGTAAATAGTATCACGCATTTCATCTTTATACTTTTTGACTTCTACTAATTGGTGAAGCTTATACCGAATGAACTTACGTATAGCGTCAGATATAGATGCCTCATTTAGCTCTAATGAAATCGGCGCTATCTAAGTTCTAGTGTTCAGACGCTCTCTAATATTAGGCTAGTTACGGCTCGAAATAATACACTTCACGTGCGACTATACGGATGATTCCTGGATAACGAAGTCTAGAAGAAAAGGGAGATCTGTTATGCACTCGTCTAGCGCATCAATCACTAAATAAGTATTCTGTAAGGCTGGATCTTTTAAAATATCTTTAAAGATGTTCGACAGGGCACTCCATTCATTTATGTCCTCAAACAATGCTTTGCCCGCTTTGTCGTAACGACTCCGGACATGAGAGAGAAGGGAAGGCTGCTTCTCGACCAGTAAATATATCAAGCCACGGAGAACGGCCGTAGCACTATTGATTCGCACGTCGGTAGCTTGGTAGAAAAAGAAGGAGATATTCGCATAACCCCGGATCGATTGGACCAATTCATCAATGATACCACACAGAAGCATTGTCTTGCCCTTACCGGGATCACTCCTAATCCAGAGGAGCCGGCTGCTCTGGTTGTCTGGCTATCGTCTGAACTGGTTGTTGTCTAAAATCCAGCAATATGAGTCTTTGAGCAATCCCCCGTTGGTATTCTCAATACGGTCTTTGTCATCGTGAGGGTGAGTCGTTCGTAGATCCCGTAAGCACGCTTCAATGGCGTTTCTGATTGTACTCAGGCGATCATACTAGTTAGTTACGACCCCTTAGAGTTAATAGCCACAACTTACAGAAGTGTGCATTGACATCGCCGTTGATAATCCCTGCTTGAAATCCAGAGTTGGGGCCGTCATATGATACTGTAGATGTCATGATCATCGCCCGGGGGCTTTGGTGTGAGTTGGTTAGCACATGGTTTGGTCTCCAGCTTGCCAAACCCCGCTATCAGGTGATCCATCAAACCAGACTAAAAAGAAACCAATCATCATTTAAGATCTGACTTCGAGTACGCCATGATTTGTGGTAGTGTACCAATGACCAATCATTTACCGCCAGAAAGTCCTAGGCGTTAAAACAGACCATGTGATTCTTTAATTCGCAATATATCAGCAATAAACGATATATGGAGCAGAGCGTATTCCTTTCTTGACAAGCCGTTCAACCACATCCCTAATATATGCAACATGCAGAATGTTCCTCTGTTTATCCCTGACGTACACTTTGTACGCAGTCTGCAAAGGTAACATTACAGATAACGGCCCAAAAAGTTTCAGATCGTCTTGGATGAGATACTCCATGCAGCAGCATATGAATCCAGCCAAAGTCTCATTATGTCCTTGTAGATCCTGTGAGGAGAAGGAGTTGTGCGCCACAGAACGATGTCGATCGGCCGAAGGGCATAGCGTAAGTAGGCGGTCAAACTCGATGGCACAGATGATACGAAAAGTCCACAAATGCGTGTATACGTTGGCCATGGTAATATCAGAGAACCATATGCTGCGTCCGGGAGGTAAGGATGGGACGAAATTCGAAGGTGAAGAAAGATCCCAGATGCTGTCTGGGTAATGAAACTGTAACGATTTCTCCCATTTCCTCATAAAGGAAGAAAGTTCCAAGTAACTATTACACAGTGCAGTTGCTTGATCGAGGTTGGAGTCGCGGTAGGATGCAAGCAGCGTGTCAGTTTGCTGTAGAAGTGACGGAATACAGGCAGTATGGCTAAGTAGGATTTGCATAAGAGAAGGATTGTGATTACTGAATGGGATTTGAATCCATTCGTCCAAAGAGATGAATGTCGCTGTTCGGGATTGAAAAGCTTGCAACATCTACCAGCCAATCAGAAGGGTAGGTACACGCAACTCCGTGATTTATACTCACAAATAGAGGTCGGAAGCCAGCGAATAGTTCGTGCAGCACTCCCGACTCAAATCGCCCCGGGCCGTTCTGTTGGAAGAATTGGGCGACACCGTTGACATGCATCGTGAGACCAAAACGAGAATCAGGAAGAAAAAGCTGTAGCCGGATCGTTAGTATGACATTTTCAAGATCTTGAAGGTGATAGAATACCTCTGCTGAGGTCAGACACATAATTGCAGCTACAACTTCTGGATCTGAAAGATTTTCTGGAAGGGTGATGTCCGTTCTGAGAGCGTCGATCGCGGCGCTATATGTTCCAATCGTCGCCGTGTAAGGCTCTACCCGAACACTCGAAGACAACGCCGCCATACAGAGGGACAAGACTCGACCATAACGAGACTGAAAATTCAGCGATAGTTTGTCAAGGACACCCACCCATGCACCGCATATTCTTGGTACCTCCTTTGGGTCTTGGAAGACGCAGGGCAGCCTCTGCCGCGGAACGAAAGCGTCCAGAATGGACTCAATCATATCGTCACGCAATGGTCTTGTCGCCGGAGCCCAAGTTCCTGCTGTGGTGTTGGCTGGTATCCGAACATGCCTTTGAAGATGGGTGCGTGGCAGGTGCAAACCGAGTCGCTGCTTCGTGGCGTCGTCTCTGTCATTCTTTCTGCGAGATCGGGATGCATGGGTACTCTGTGTTACGAAAGTCCACGGCGTCGAATTCCAGTCGCACTGTCGGCCTCTGATATTGCATTGGCCACATTTAGGTTGTTTTCCGTCACACTGAAGGGATGTGAGTTGTTAACCGTAGATCGAGGTACAGTACCAACATACACCAAGTTTCTGCGACCTGCAAGTCTGACACACGTTACGTTGCTTGACCTTCATTTACGCAAATAAGAAAGACCCCAATTAAGCACGCAGTAATGGATCATGTTTTGTGTTGGCAGACAAGAAATGCCCAGGTAGTCTCTCTGCCCCATACTAAGCAAACTTGCATCATACCCATGGATAGAGTTTGCAGCTGCGGGTCCCAGCGCGGCCAATTGCCCAATCAGAAACATTAAGTATTTCGGCATCCTTGGCGAAATATATTTCCTAAAGCGGATAGGGACACCAATGCCACCTACAAAAACGCAAAGCCACTGACGTTGATGAACATCCCAATAATTCATCTCCCGTGAGCTATTTGCGACTTCATCAAATAAACTATCAATCTTTTGGACCTGTCTCGACGAAATACCTTTGTATGATGGGCTGGTGGTTAATGGACCGTTGACTATCTAGAAGGAGAAGAATATTCCGCCAAGCATCCAGATCCATTTGACTAAGCCTCAATTTACTCATTCAAATCCTATTTCTCGATTACCTTCGCCTTATAAATCTAAGTTCCCAAGATCGAAGCCACTGAAGAACTGCACTTCAACTACAACATGGGTCTGGATCACATTAGTCTGCATGTACCCCAGGACAAATTCCAGGAATGCCTGAGACTTTACCTAGCCGCCCTTGAGCCACTTGGATACGAGGTTTCGACGCGAGTTATCTGAGACGGTTGTGGCACTTGGGTCGACACTCGACAATGGAAACGTTCCCCCTGCCGATTTTTGGGTCGTTGGTACAAACGACCCTAGTCCACGTGTCGCGCACATCTTGCTTTTCGCGCATCTAGTAACTTTGGCTTAATCACCCCATGGTAGTATCTAGATAATTGCTTTTACTGACGTTGACAAGATCGCGAAAGCGTTGATGCTTTTCATCACGAGGCCCTCAGTGCCGGTGGCAAGGAAAACGGTAGACCAGGTTTGCAAACATCTTACCATCCCAATTACTACGGCGCATTTGTGATAATGCGGCGGGAAATAACATAGAGGCCGTATGTCACAACAGTTGATCACGACAATATCGTGGATCGTGGTGCTCTGCCTGAGGGAAGCGTGGAAGTTTTGGACTTAAAACTAGTTCCTCTCAAATAAAATTCAATTTTCTCAGCCCGGTTCACGTTCTTAAACTGTTACACACTGTACTATTTGAACCATAGTAGGATATCTGGGGAGGAGACGTGTTGTTTCAAGAGAGTGCCTTAGAGAGAAATTTCTAGCCGACTCAACAGACACTGAGCCACTCGAGTCACGTTGTCAATCATTAATTCTTCCGCTAACACGGTAGTTCAGGGCAATTCCGCACCATGGAGGACGCAAAACCAGGTTTCGTCCCAATGGCGGACTCCTTTTTTAGGGTGGGAGTGAGTGCGCCGACAAATAAAGTCTAAAATAGCAGCGCCACTATTATGGAAATATACTTCCGCACTTTCAGCGTAGAGCTCTTCTCCTAGGGTCAGTTTCGTCACGCTCGCGGTTAGCATCCTGCTTCGGTAAACCCCACTCAACTCATGAGAGGGCAAGCGCGAACAGTGATAGAGGGATGCGAGGCGAAAGTGGATGTTGTGGGTGGAGAGAGAATAGGGCCTTGTTCGGACACGAGACAGTTGAGTCTGAAAGGGTAGAAATCTGTATCTGTAGGCAGGTCCACCGTCTGTGGGCGAAGGAAGTAATACCAGCCGATAGATCCGTAAGTCCGCGGTCCTGGAGCCTTCAGTGGTGGAAATGGTAGAGGTCTGCAGGAAGGATCGTCGGGTTCCAGTCCTGGGATATATTTTCACAACTTGGCATAGTTATATTATTAAAGTATTGATAAGCCGACGGCTGCACCTGGGCATTCTCAATTGTCAAAGTACGGCGCGCTGGGCTTATAAATGTCTCCTCCCATTTAGATCCTACTTTCAAAAGTCACGCAGAACGATCTGAACCCAATCACTCATTACCGCTTCATATTGATTTGGCTCGTTATTAGGTTACATTTCTTGTTGGAGTTCTCTCACAATGACCCAAGCACATGGTCTGCTGCATCAAGTCTTGAATCCCGCTCTTCTGAAAGAAGTGTGTCAATTTTGGTTTCGCCACATCGACGACGACGACCATTTGATTGTCCCCGAGGTGAAAGAAGCACTCGTTTGGTTTTCTCAGGATGACAGCTTTGACCGGGAGTGCATGTGAGGCAAATCCTGTTTCACTGAAGCCAAGTTACTAATGTAAACTCCCGGGATCAGTGCAAAGTTTGGAAGCGCGATCGAGGTTATACATTCAAGCAATGCAACTGCTAGAGACATTGTTGATGCCGCACAGGTGGAAAGTCCGCTGGAGTGGGTCAGCCTGATTATCCTTCTTGACCAGCTCCCTCGGAATTGCAACCGCGGCCGAAAAGCGCAGGTTGCTTACCGCTTTTTCGATCCCCTAGCGCTCGAAGTCGCCATGCAGGCTATTACGGCCCGAATCCCAGAGAAACCTGAGGTTCGATATAGGCACGCATATCGACTGTGGTTCTATCTTCCGCTTGAGCACTCAGAGAGCTTGGGTGTCCTGAACATAGTTCTCCAAGAGCACGATAAGATGTTCCGTGATAGCCGGGACCTCATGGGGAAGTCTTTGGAATCGAAAAACGACATGACCGTGCAATGTCGCACTGGCCTCATAAGACGAGAACATGCCTTTGAGCTTTGGGAAAAGGCTCTTCGGGAAATCGTTGGAGAGCACGTGGAAACTATTCAGCTGTATGGCCGATACCCTCACCGTGATCTAGCACTCGGTCGATAGATACTTTAGTTCAAGGCAGTACCAGCATGCGAGCTTCGAGTTACGGAAACTGTTAAGTCTAATGGTATCACGTTTCATTATCAACTCCTGGCTCTCGTATAAGGTCTTGTCCGTTCCCATATTGAAGTCCTCAACTTTATCGGGAGGACAGACGACATAGGTTTCAAGAAGCCCATTAGACGTGTATGGCGGCCCGATAGAGGGCATAGGACAGTGCACAACTCCATGGCAAAGTCATTGAGATAGTCTAGTTGTGTCTCATCGTCGAGTTACCTTACCATCCGAAGCACTTATGTGCCCCTTTTCAGGCAGAACACTTACATGATACCTGTCTTTCTCTCTAATACTGCTCAGTACAAATAGAGGAGCGTGGGCCACAGCGATGCTTTGGATCCTGGCTGAGCAAGTTAGAACAGAATGGATAATATGCCTATAATAGATAGTCGGTCAAGGGGGACACATCGAGATTCGATTTTCATTGCTTGAGGAATAAAGGACAGTGGATGTGACTCCTAGGCTAGGGAGCAGAGAGAGAGAGAGAGAGAGAGAGAAAAGAAGGATTGATTCTCTAGTTACGAACAAGCAGAAATTAGGTAATATAGCTAGATGGAGGCTGACAAGCAAGGCATCAACAGGTTGATTGAAATAGCCATTGAATGATGTAATGCCCGGAGTAATATGGTCCAAGTCTGATACAAAATCCAGGATTGAATCCAGTGGACATGGAGATGTGGAGGAACTCAACGAGTAATCAGGAGTAACCACAAGTTACTGCATCATCATCATCGTCGACATTTCTCCATTTAGATCTGCCGAAAAGGGCAAGCAAGACAACCAAATATTGACAGACGCTTGCCAGCTCCCTCACGACTGATGGGTATTTTACTTCTTAGCAGTCTTCAGCTCATCGAAAATTTGCTGGATCAATGTCTTCACCTGTTCATCGCTCATAGGTCGGACGCCTAGAAGGTCATTGTTGTCCTGTTCTAGGCGCCCACTATACCCTGGAGTTGAGATTGAGTAGCGGATCAAGTCTCCCATGACTTTCCAACTGTAGTCTCCGGACTTGACTGCAATCATAGCCTCTTCTAAAGCAGCCTCCATATCCTGGCTCTGTGTCTCCCAGTTTTCAGCGCCAAGGGCATCCTTCGCAATGGCCAGGATGTCCTTTTGGCTTTTTTGAACGCTGTAGATGAATAACGTCTGATTTTTTGTTTTCTCGGCCTGGGTAAGGGCATTGCAAACTGCTGTGCCAACTGCTGGGAGGGTGGTCCAAGGGAAGACATGGCTGCCATCGTTCATAAGTGCAACCTTCTTGTTGAATAAGTCGATGTTCACAAAGCCCGTTCGCAGGCACCAGTCCAGGAATGCACCATTTGAAATAGCGGTCCATGTAATCCTATCTTCACTTGCGACCTTCTGTAGATGCTCGTATATCTGTTTCTTGCCTCCAAAGACGGGAAGCGCCCGTCCCTTGTCGTTCTTGGGATCACCACTGAACTCAGGAGCGATGTAGCGATAGACACCCGCAGTAACCGCAGCATCAATCAGTCGCATGGACACGCTAGGATCTGGACTTGAAATAGCGTCGACGACAGCGTCTTGCCCCTGAAGTGCAGCAGCCAGTGCAGTAACAGAGCTAAAATCTACTACTTTGGCAGTGGCTCCTACTGGTAAAGTACCAGCAGCGTTGCGAGTCAGGATAGTGAGATTGAAGCCGCCATGACTCACTAATCCTGTAAGAATATGCGATCCAAGGGCTCCCGTAGCCTGATATCATCAGTTAATATCATTGTTTCCTCAAGAGTCCCTAGCATTAGAAGCCTAAGCTTACCCCTGCGAGAACGACATTCTTGATTTGTCGTGACATTTTGGCACTGAAGCGATAATGATGAAAGCCAATTGAAGGATCTTTGGGTGTATGGGATTTGATGCCTTTGACGAAGGGAAGAAAGCATTTATAAATATATTTTATACCAAATCTACATGAAGGGCGCGTTGCAAAGTTGGCGGCGTATGAATGTTGATTGATAATGATTACACATGGCTTACAAAAACTCCCCTGAAACCACCTACACGCATTTGGCTACAGTTTATAAGGTTCAAGAATTGCAAACAGCTTACGTGGAGTTAATAATCTATAGGACGAGTTCTCGGAGGAGATCAAGATGGTGTCGTCGGGCACAGCTCGGGGATACTTCAAAAAAGGTCCGAATATCCGCTTACATAATCATTGCAACAACCTTGGAAGGTTCCAAATTCCAAGGTTGGAACGTTGAATGGAAACTAGAAACCCTAAATTCCCTGAATCCGTAATCCTAACACGACCCTAAGAAAGACATATGAAAATGATGGGCCTTAACAGAGAATGTAGCCCTGTAGAGGTGATAATGATGGGAATGATATAATCAGATCGGAACTTTTTTTCGAGAATCTCCCGAACTGGAACCCAAGCTGGAACCTGCCTCCAGCTCATTCAGACTAGCGCTCAATCGCTATGGAAAGATAGACTTGGCGAAATATTCTTCCTCATACGGCTAGACGTGCATACTCCGCTCTCAATGGGGATGTTGTTCACCTCCCTTGGCCCATGGTGGAGCTTGACCCGAGGTAGCCACCGATACCTTAGTTCTCCAGAACTGCAGTAGGTACATCCCCTTTCTCTCCCCTTCCCACTTTCCCCCAATTCCTCCAGGCAATGCAGTGTATTGCCTTTTCTCCCTTCCTGTTCTCCCTTCCTGTTCTCCCTTCCTGTCTCTCATCACAGTTGAACTGAATTTCCAGTGCCTAAACGCTTACTGGAAGAAGAGTAGAACCTAGAACGAGGCACACTCCATCTATACAAGTCATTTCATTAGAAGGTCGGCCGCAGCCTTAGCAAATAATGCGGGTATCGGAGGCATAGACAGGACCCATCATCAGCGCCTCCACAATTTCACCCTTGATCCCAACGCCCCGCCCTGGCCGGAGTATAACTAGACCATTGGCCTTGGCAAGACTGCCTATGGCATTAACACCATTGCTTGTAGCATATAGTCGGCCGTCCGAGCGAGAGCCCGTCACAACAGCACGGTGGTACTCAGTGCGCTTGGGGTCGAGGGGGAAGTGGTGTGTCAGTACGACAGCGACCCGAGGCAGACCTACCTGCGGCCCAATCCCCGGCCTGGCAGAGATAGCGTGAGAGGACTCGCCTAGGCCGGAAAGTTTATGGAGGGAAGATAGGACGAAGAGATTTAGGGTGGCTAGCGTCGAGGCTGGGTCTCCGGGAAGAGAAAATATCAGCTTCGAGGTGTGTTTCTGCCGGACATTCTCGGCAGCTCCGTCAGCTGTGGTAGCCTTGCAGGGTATCGTCGCGAAGGTAGTGGCCATGCCGGGTTTCATGGAGACCCGGTCGAAGTGAATGGTGCCACCTAGCGTGTGCTCAACGATAGCATTGAAGTCTAGCTTGCCTAGGGACATGCTACCAGTGATTACTAGCACATCGACGCCAGAAAATGCACGGCCTACACCGTATAGGGAGTCACAAAGGGTGTGTCCGAGCTCGCCTGCTGCCGTCTCACGGGCGAGGCCAAGGTCAACGGCCTCAAAGCCCCAGGAGGCTAGGCAGGATAAGAGGGATGGGCGGTTAGAGTCGCGGATCTGGCCTCTGACGAGGGTAGAGGGATTCGAATGCTCCACGAGATCGCCACCGATACTGAGGACGCCCACACGGCACTTCTTGAATACATTGACGGTTCGCGTGGCCGTGGCAGCAAGTAGACCTATTTCGCCGCCGACTGGGGAGATAAGCTCCCCACGAGCAAGAATCTTCGAGTTGAGGGCAACGTCGCTACCGGGCTGCCGGACATTTTCACCTGGGACGATATCATCGGCCAGGATCTCGACATTTTCTTCTTCTTGGTCTAGGGTTGAGGATGCTGTGTCATCGAACATAACTACAGCGTTGGTATTAAGAGGGAGGGAGGTGCCAGCGGTAATTCTAGCAATGGTTCCTGGTTGTAGGGGCTCGAAGGCTCCGCTCATGTTGGCGTGGGCGATTGAAGTTCCATGGAAAATGGCGCTGGTGGATTTGCCTTCTTCGGCAATGATGGCGTAGCCATCGACAAGGCTGGTTGGGTATGCCGGTACCATCTCACTGGCGTAGACATCTTCGGCAATGACAGAGCCGATGATGGAAGTGGTGACAGGGGTTTTGACCACAATAGGTGCAGGGGTTTGCTCGCGAATCACGCGTAGTGCTTCTTCTACAGAAAGCATAGTATTGGCACAAGCGCGGTAGCGCTGATTGAGGCCCATGGCGGGTCTGTTGGATTTGGATCGGGGACGGTCTGGTGGAGATATGTCTGCTTTGCGGATCGGATGGCCATGGGCATGGGCATCGTGGTGATGGTAATGGGTTTGAAGTTGAGGTTGTGGTAGACCCTGGGCAATAATGACTCCGGCCCCATTGTTTGATTTTTTCTTGCCACTAGTATGTAAGGAGCGAGGGTTCTGCGGGATGACATGAGGGAGGAGGTTCATAACGGCTTGGAGATTCTCCAGGGCTCCTTTAGAGGAACCTGGTAAACTGACAATCAAAGTCTTCTCACGAACACCAACAAACGGTCTTTCCGCCTTCGCGACTAGACGTGACGTCGGGAATGAGCTGGGGTTTGTATATTCAGATGCGAGGGTTGATATCATCTTACATGGGGTAAATTCCAGAGACTCGGCGATCATGCTATGGCTAGAAAGGTGGTTACGTAGTCAGCATGATCCCAGCAACACAAATCCAACCATCTCCACTCACAATAGGCCGGGGGCATGTCGATGGATCAAAGGAATGATGGCCTAGAGTGATGTCGTTAGGACACGACAACCGGGTGGCCAACAAAGTCTAAACGATTTGCTCACCTCCGGGGTATTATCTTTGACTGTCAAGTCTGTTGCAGCACTGAGCAAAACTAGATGGTGCCAATTGGGGCCACTAGTCCAGTCGCAAACTGCTTGCTGGATTTGGAGAACGTTGTTCGGAACTATGCGAATTGCGGAGAGTTCCCACTTCTCCTCCTTGGTCAGGATAGGTGCAAGAGTACCAGCCGCTCGGTCCAAAGTGGGATCCTTGGAGGCTTCGTCGGAGATGATCAGAACGGCAGCCCTTTTTATTTCCATTGTGTTGAGAGATGGGTTTAGCTATGGGGGCAAGTGAGGCCTTTTAAGCCTCAATAACCCGGGGTCTGGCGAAATGTTAAGTGAAGTTGCATTGCTATCTTCTTTTGCTACATATCATATGATGTACTCGTAATTCCATGGTCGATGCATTCTAATATCTCTGGTATGCTAAGTCGCGGTCGGATCGAATCGAATAAACGAATGTGGTCCGTAGGCGAGCATATGATGTGGCCATTAAGCGAGCTGCGAAACCGAAAATACAAAGTAAATACAGTATTTTACAACTTGATATCTCAATTACCAGATCATTTTACAGTATTCTTACGAGGAACTATGTTTCCTTTCAGATTAAGACCTCGCTTAATGGCCAGTTGCTCGCTTAACGTCCACATGTGTAGGTCGATTACCTTTGATGCCTCAATTTAGCAGCAGGTATCTCATGCTCAATAATAAGTCATTTGATGGCCAACGCGATTGATTCATCTTCGGTTAGAATGTCATGGCTATATTCCTACAGACATACAGACTCATGTGCAACATTGGATAGATTTCTGGTTTGTCTCTAGCAAGTTTGGCCGTTGTTATACGAATTACTCCTGCACTCGTGATCAACGAGATCAAATGTCCTTTCAAAATCCAACACTAGAGTACCGTCACGGGTTACGCTGGCGGCGACGGAACCAAATATGCAAGAAACAAAAGTCAATCACGCCCACCGCTAGCATCGCCGAAATGACAGAGAATCCCATAATATACTTAGGGCCATCCTTTTGTGGGAACAGGTACTGTGCGTTCCGAGTTAGCTTGTTGCCGAATAGGGGATATTTGGTGAGATACGTACCGATCCGTAGATCTGTGCCAAATTACCCAGTGCATTCACCATAGCCAAAGCAACACCTCGGGCCTGGGGGTGCATCCCACCGAAGGCAGAGGAGGCATAGGCCAATGTACCTCCGTTGGTGGCCCAAAGGCCGGATGCCATGAGCACCAGAAGAACATATCGAGCTGTGAAATTGTACACAGCACAGACAATAATCGAACATACCAGGGAAAACGTCAGCCAGCTGGCAATGATGACGCCACGCCAGTTGGGAACTTTGTCACTGAAGTAGGATGTGACACCGGTGGCGATAAATGCCACGCCATAGATTGGCACAGTCAATAAATTAATCTTCTTGGTGGATGCGTCTCCGAAAAGTCCTTGCACGAGGGTAGGGTAGAAGTATGTCAGTGTACTTGAACCAACGATGACCTATAACGATGGCCTGGTTAGTGATGTTAAAGACTAGGGCCAAAAAGGGGGGTCCGAACCATATATCCAATCACGAACGTCCAGGTGCGAAGGTCTCGGCAAGCCACTTTACAAGCACCCCAGTTACTTAGGTGCTCAGTATCCTCGGTGGTAGCGGTGACATTCTGAGCAGCTAGGCGTGCCACAGCGATCTGCCTCTCGC
Organism: Penicillium egyptiacum; assembly: GCA_911456345.1. Taxonomy (NCBI): domain Eukaryota; kingdom Fungi; phylum Ascomycota; class Eurotiomycetes; order Eurotiales; family Aspergillaceae; genus Penicillium; species Penicillium egyptiacum. The sequence continues at coordinate 1,564,096 of CAJVRC010000863.1, read as the reverse complement.
GCTCAGAGAGACGTCGCGATGTACCGGGGAAATCAGGAAGAATGAAGAGGGAGATGATAGCAAAACCGACAGTGGCAGCACCTTCAATAATGAACAGCCACCGCCAACCACGAATACCATGAACCCCTTCAAGGCCATCGACAATACCAGCAGCGATCAGGCCACCGAAGGCGCCTGACAGGACGGCCGCAGATATGAACACACCGAATCTCTTGGACTGTTCAGTTTGTTTGTACCATGATGACAGGAGAAGAATCACACCGGGAGCAAAGCCGGCCTCGACACATCCAAGGATGACTCGAAGGACTACCAGATGGGTGAAATCATTGATAGCAGCCATCACACAAGTCAATGCACCCCAGAGAATCATGATGGATGGAAGAAAAATAGAGGGTCGGGATCGACCCAGGGCCAGACTGCACAAAAAGGGCAGTTAGCCGTCATGATCTGAGCATGAGTACTAAGGATAGGAATGTCGTACTTGCTGGGCACCTCAAAAACCACGTATCCGACGAAGAAGACAACTAGGGCAATCGAATATTCGTTGGATGACAAGTCGAGATCTACTTCCATGCCAGAGATCTTTGCATTGCCGATACTGTACACAAACGCCCGTTAGAACCCTGATAGAGTATACTGCCTCTAGCTCTAACGTGTTCACCACTCACTTAGTTCTGTCCAGGTAGGAGAGGAGGTACATGACCCAGATAGTCGGCAGGAGGGTGAGGTCAATCTTCCTCACCAACGCCTTCTCCTCTTCTGGGCTGAACGAGATAGACTCGCTGATATTCACATTCTCAATCTCATGAGAGGAGACGTCTTTCAGTTGGCTCTCAAAGTCGCGGTCCATGATGGCTTGTTGGAAGAGCTGAAGGTTGGAGTAAAGAATAAAATGTTAGGTTGGACATGAAGCTCCTTACGGAATGTATATGTTCTACCCCCAACCCCGGATATACGAGGCTAGGGCTTTGGGACCTGGGGAAATCCCGACATTCGCTCATCAGTCATGCTCATTTTTCCCAATCCACCCCCACGACTTCCCAAGCGCGACTTCCCGCTCTCCACAGCCGGGGAAACCTTGTGCGATTGGCGTGTGTGGTCGCATCGAGGCCAAAGTGGAGCCTCTCGTTCAACACCAGTCTTTCCACTCGGAGGGGTCTAATTCCGTGTAAGGGAATATACCCCATGGGGAGTCAATACCGCATTGATCAGTACTTTCGCACACGCATTCCCAATGAGCAAACAAGCGTAGCCCTCACCAAAACCCATGGGTATACTAGCTAAGGTCTCACAACTCAAAGGGTCTTAGACACTATGAATGTAGGGATTAAATGTAGGGAAAAAAGAAGTGAATAAAGAGGAGAGAGAGAGAGTTCAAGTTGTATTAGGAAAGAGCCGCCCGAGAGGCCCTTTCTGAGGTGTCCTGCTTGAGACACCAACTCCAAAGGCAAGAGCTGAAAGGAAGACAGGTCAACTTTTAGTTTAATACTATCTCCGCAATGTTCTGCTTCCTGGTGTTCTTTTCCTGGTTATATTTGATCCGATCATTTCTAAGGTCAAACAAGCCTTGCATGCAGCTCAACTGTTTGGGGCTCAGGTCCACGTGGCGATCCCCGCACCTCGATGCGAGTGTCGATGGTCTCGACCTGGTTGGATAGGGCTCGCTTCGAAGGACACCCTTGGTCGCTTACTTTATCCTCGCGGGATATGACAGTGGGTCGGGGGTAGCACTCCTCTGCAGTCCGAGCATAGGAGCTTTCAACTACCCTGATAATCAATAAGGCTACCCGTGGACGCGACTCTAGTATACCGAGCTCTTCGGTATGTATTTAGGCGATATCGGAGTCGCTTAGCTGAACAGAAAGTCATGGCAGACTTAAAAAGGTGCCCTCCCATTCCAAGGGCTTATCAACTCGTTCAATCGTCCCTAATTCTTACTCCAAACAAACCCATCCTCAACAATGCCTCCAAGTATTCAAGACACCACAGGCGCCCCTGTCGCCCAAGTTGCAGCACCAGTCCCTGCCTTCCTTGACACGCAACCAGGTCCAGACCACGACTGGAGAATCACCCTGAAGGACAAGGTCATTGCCATCACTGGTGCCAACCGAGGTATTGGTCTGGCCATCGCAGAGGTCTGCTTAGCCAACGAAGCGGCAGCCGTCTTCAGTCTAGACGTGTTCGAACCTGGCGAGGAGTTCATCGCCCTGCAAAACGCAAACCCAAAGCGCTTATCCTACGTCCACTGCGACGTCACCTCTGAAGAGAGTGTCAACTCCGCAATCGATGCTGTCATCTCCGCACGAGGCGCCATCCACGGCTTCATCGCAAACGCCGGCATGACAAAGCACCAGCCGGCACTTGACTTCAGCCGCGCCCAGCTGGACCAACTTTTCAATCTCAACGTTTTTGGTGCCTACTTCTGCGCTACTACCGTGGCCCGCCGCTTCATTGATCTGGGAATCAAGGGATCCATTGTCTTCACTGCTTCCATGACATCTTATCGCCCTAACCGTGCAGCGCCCTCGGCTCCTTATGGAGCTACTAAGGGTGCTGTGCGGAATATGATGCATACGCTGGCTATGGAGTGGGCCAAGCATGGCATTCGTGTCAACTCGATCTCACCGGGCTTTATTAAAACTGCTATGACCTACTTTGTGAATCAAGCGCCCGACTGGAACCTCAAGATGCAATACTATGGCGGCATGCCCAGATTGGCTGACCCCAAGGAACTCGGCGGAGCCTACGTTTATTTGCTCTCTGACGGTGCATCTTACACTACTGGTATCGATATTCCGGTTGCTGGTATTGTCGGAGCGTGGTAAGGGAGGGAGTTCATAATAACCATGAAAGAGATGATCTACGGATAACGCGTGTGAGGAGAACTGAGGTTCAATTGAAGCAATAATGATAGCCCCTTTTGTATTTAGTCTCGGTCCATAAAAGGTCCGTGTTCGGATCAGCTCAATTAAACTCCTTCTAGTATACATAGCTTCCCATGGAATTAACTTGCCTTGTCTTTGTTTCACCAACTTTGTTGTTACAATTTATATCTGCCAGGCCTTTTGGAGTTTAGAAACAAGCCCTTTACCGGGGAATTTGCTGATCCTCAGCATCTTCTCCAATATACGGAGCAGCTCGCGCTGCATCTCAGGGGACCGAACAAACTGACCAACTTGGGTTTTTTTTAGCAAGAGCAGGAACAACAGGAACAAAATCAGGAGAGACATTACCTCCAAACAAAGCCTGAACATTAACAAAGGCTATTGCAGGTTCATGTTCTTGGCACGCATTCGCGATGCCGCAGACCACCCTGACACTTTCACTGAGCTGTTTCTCGCGGAGACAGTAGGCATTTAGTCCCCCCATCGTCGGCTGGTTCAGCAGCACGGTAGCTCTTGCAAAATGGTACATCTGCATAGCTCCTGCGTGGTTAGGCGGGTGAATCCATATAGACGGGAACACTGTATTTGAGCCAGAATCTGTGGCGACAGTGACCGGCTGATAGGAAGCGGTGAGAACACTATGCCAGTCGTTGAGTGCACGAAGAAGTCGGTCACCCTGCTGCGTTCTGTGTCTTGGGTCCTTATTTGGCGACATACCATCCGACGCGGCATATTCTACGCACTTGCCGCAGATGTAGACTATCCTTGTTGCGAGCTCATCCGAGTCGAGCTCCTCGAGCTTCTTCCGAGCACGCCAAAAGGTGAGGGTTGGCCGTCCTGTTTGGAAAGCCGCCCAAATGTCCTGCCGGAGCCACGCCCACCACACGGCTCGCCTCAAGCCGTCAACGGACTCGCCATCATTGTCCTGAGACCGCTGTATCCAGAATGAGCCTCGCAGGTGTTGTTCCCAGTCACCACTGGTCGAGGCGTTGTCGTCAAACATCTCATACATGCTGATCATGGTGGCTGTCGCCAAAATCTCACGGGATTCCGCATAAGGCGGGTGAAGTAATGTCTGCGAAAGATATTGAAGCGTTTCGTAGTAATACTGTGTAGCTATGTGCTCTGGAGCAGGGTCTGACTCTGACGGTAGGTCTGTCGCTGCTGCCAGCGAGTTTGGGGTATTCGCATTTTGAGTCGCATGGCCGCCTGATACACTTTCACCCGGCCCATGCATGAGACCAAGAGACATATGCTTAGCCCCAACTGCGAGTATGGACTTCAAAAGCCCTGTGTTCCGTAGTGCAAGATGTGGCACAACATTTGTGAAATGCCGAGCGGGATCAAACAAGTCTAGAATTGGCCCGACAACATCGATGAAGTATCGAAAGAACTTGAGGTCGAGTGCCGATAATTCTATCCTACTCGTCGTGTTCCAAGGCTGGGGCAATTGGTCATGATCTAGTAAAGGGGCCTCGATCCCGTCATCTGGATGTTCTGGACCGAGTCGCTGCTGCTCAGAGTGCCTCTCGGCTTGCTCGGGGTGAGCCTCAGGACAAGCAGGGGCTGGTGACTGTCTCCGTGAGAGGGCAATCTCGGGAAATCTCCATCGTGGGTCCACGGTTGAAGCGTCATTGAGCCTTTGGATGTTACTGATAGCATCCCGTGCTACTAGGTCGAACCATTCACCGGGGGATATGTTGAGTAGGGGTATCTGGCTAAGCGAAAGTGGAGAACCCAAGAAGCCTGAGTCAATGCTGGACAGTCTCTGATCATTATCCAAACGGTCATTCAGTGGCGTATCACTCGAGCCGCTATGCTGCAGTGGGGCGAAGGCTTCAGCAGGTGCTGGGCAGGCAGCCTGGAAGTAGGGTGCTGGACCAGAACTCGGCTGCTGCTCCTGGGAACCATGCAGTTCCTCCTGGATGCTGGGACTGTTGTTATCCTTCCCCCCAGCACATGCGTCTTCAACTCTCCCCGCCCTTGAATCGGATTGAGCCCTCGGAGACTCATAGTCGGCTCCGGGTCCGTTTGCATGTCGCTGGTCATCAAGCTGGGCGTATCGACAGATACGATTTGACTTGGAGCACCGCACGCAAGTGGGCTTTCCATCGTCACACTTCACGCGTCTCTCCCTGCAGGTGAGGCTGATGTGCGTGTAAGCGAGGTTGAGGTTCGCTTAGTGGGCATTCCAAACACATGCGTATCAACTCACCATCCTGTTTTGGTTCTCAATCCGCGTGCCCGAGATAGTCTGACGCGGCGACGCCGGGTCCCCGTGGTGTTGCCTTCTGAACCTTTTGCGTTGGTAACATCCATTGAGGATACTATCGTGGGTTTCGTCTCGAAGCTGCCAAGGTTGGTAAAAATATTCCCCGGAATTCATTACCCCGCCTTGGGCTGACCCACTTGGGGGTCGGGGAAACTCGACTGTTCAATCACATTTGAATTGCCCCCATCTTCTCTTTGTATTTGACTCAAAATGCAAGTCTCTTTTTCTCTCCGTGTGCAACTAGACCCGTGAGCTTTGGCAGAAACGAAGTGAATGAACTGGGTTATTTTCGGGGTTTCCGGATAGAACCACCCGCTCTACGATCATGTGTTCTTATGATGGCTACACGCATGTACGCACTGATACTAGTACACCATATATTTAAAGTAATATCGGTGCAGATGGATATTATTGTGTCAATGATGTATATCCCAAGCCAGCTTTACCGAAAGCATGAATAAAATTGTAGCCCGAAAGCACAATAAATACAGGGCAAGAAACATCTTGAATTGAGCCATCAAAAGACAGACACGTGCAATATTAGCCAGAGAATGATCGTAAGAAATCCCAGGCTGAACGTTTTGGCTTTTAATAACTGTTAATGCAGGTGCCAACAGACCCACAAGAACAGCACCGGAAGCGATGCCGGTAGTATAACGGCATTGATCAGCCCGATGCAATATGGCCGTACTTATCGGATCATCGCCTGCATACTGCATATCATAGGACGGCACGTTCACCAGCTGCCGTGACGAACAGACCAATCCCGAGGACCCCATCCTTCATGGTCGTTCTGGACAAAGGGTTGCAGGTGGGTCCTCGAGGCGAGGGCCACTGGCCTCGAAGCGAAGGATTATCCCCAACCACCATGACCACCATTCGGCAAGAACAGGTCTATGCAAAGTGGCCACTCTGTTCAATTTCCCTTTATTGATTCATTGACACCATCGGATTCGAGTGATCCATGACTTCGTCTCGATGTCGAACATCCACGACCCAATATTGGCACAATGATTGATTGTTGGGTATGCCATGGATATGGAATGATGCCTTGAGTATAAGAATTGGCAGTCCGCACACCTTTGCCCCCTAGCATTTTACAGCCTCTCATCACGAAGCTCCATTCTCAAACATTCATTTTTACTCTCACAGTCAGCCGAACTTTGCGATATGGCACCTGCGCTGGAACTCCTTGAGAAGCCTGCGCAGTATCTGCCGGTAAAGGCACTCTCAGCAATCGGCAATGGGGATATTGCTAGAGTCGGGTTAGAGAGCACGGAGAAGCACGAGCGGGTGATGAATGCCTTCCGAGCTTTCATCGCTGATCTCTGCCAGCAGTACGGCGAAGGCCATGCTGGGTAAATCGACACCCTGTTTAGGAATCCCCTTATTCACCGCGCTAACTGGACCCCTCACAGATCTCCAATGGGTATGGCTGCGATTGGTATCTCCCTGTATAAGTATGTCATGAAGTACTCTCCAAATAATTGCAACTACTTCAACCGGGACCGCTTCGTTCTTTCAAATGGTATGCCTTCTGGGCGCCCCCAGGTATCCACATAAGTAAAACCACATGTAATTCGACTGACATCATAATAGGCCACGCCTGCCTGTGGCAGTACCTCTTTATGCATCTTGTTGGCGTCAAGAGCATGACACTCGAACAGCTCAAGTCTTACCACTCTGCAAAGCTCGACTCGGTCTGCCCCGGCCACCCCGAAATTGAGAATGAGGGCATAGAGGTCACGACTGGACCCCTTGGCCAGGGTCTCGCCAGTGCCGTTGGCCTTGCAATGGCCACTAAGAACCTTGCTGCGACTTACAACAAGCCCGGTCATGAGCTGGTGAATAACATGACATGGTGCATGGTGGGCGATGCTTGCCTTCAGGAAGGTGTTGGCCTTGAGGCACTCTCCCTCGCTGGTCACTGGAAGCTAAACAATCTCTGTGTTATCTTTGACAATAACTCAGTTACGTGTGACGGAACTGCGGATGTCGCCAACACCGAGGATATCAACACCAAGATGCGGGCTACTGGCTTTAACGTAGTAGATGTATACAACGGAAATTCGGACGTTCCCGGTAGGTCTCGGTGCTCCTTTAACTCGGTGGTGAAAGCTCCGCTAATATACACCAGAAATCACAAACGCTCTTCTTGCCGCTAAATTGAGCGACAAGCCCACCTTCATCAACATTCGCACCACTATTGGCTACGGAGCTGCAAAGGCCGGCACTGCCGACATACACGGAGCTGCGCTTGGAGTCGACGAAGTGGCGAACTTCAAGAGGAGGTTCAGCCTCAACCCTGACGAGCATTTCCACATCCCCCAAGACGTCTACGACTTCTTCAGTGATATCCCTGGTCGTGGTGAGGCACACGAAGCGGGCTGGCAAAACGCCCTGGTGAACTATCAGAATGAAGACCCCGTACTGGCGGCTGAATTTGCGCTCCGTGTCGCGGGCAAGATGCCCGAAGACTGGACCAAATGCATTCCTCGCACGGCGGACCAGCCTACTGCGCCAACGGCCACGCGAAAGTCAGCTGGTGTCGTGACCAATGCCCTTGCAGTGAATATCAATTCGTTCTTGGTCGGAACAGCGGATCTTACTCCCTCGGTCAATGTCGCCTACAAAAACAAAGTCGACTTCCAATCCGTGAGTACATTATGTTCAGTCTTCGATTTTCGGCCTCGAAGCAGGATATTAATGCAAAACTAGCCCGAACTCCAAACTGCTTGCGGCCTTAACGGAACCTATAGCGGTCGATACATCCACTACGGTATCCGCGAGCACGCCATGTGCTCCATCTCCAACGGGCTTTCTGCCTTCAACAAAGGCACGTTTATACCTATGACGAGTACCTACTTTGTCTTCCACTTGTACGCCGCTGCTGGCGTGCGCATGGCCGCGCTTCAAGGCCTCCAGCAAATCCACATCGCCACCCACGACAGCATTGGCGTTGGTGAGAACGGACCTACGCATCAACCCATTGCCGTTGCCGCTCTCTACCGCGCCATGCCTAATGTTCTTTACATCCGCCCGTGCGACGCAGAAGAAGTGGCTGGCGCCTACATTGCCGCCATCCAGGCCACCGAGACGCCTACTGTTATCTCACTCTCCCGGCAGAGCCTGACCCAGTACCCCCAAAACTCTTCGCGCGAGGGCACACTCAAGGGTGCGTACGTTTTCACCGAGGCCGAGGGCGGTGATTTTGACGTGACCTTGATTGGGGTCGGGTCTGAGATGGGCTACGCAATGCAGACTAGGGAATTGCTTCTTAGCGAGCATGGTATCAGAGCACGAGTCGTTTCTTTCCCTTGCACTAGGCTATTTGAGCAGCAGTCGCGGGAGTACAAGCAATCGGTTCTGAAGTCGCGCGCTGGAAAGCCCACTGTCGTGATTGAGGCGTACCCGTCCAATGGGTGGGAGCGCTATGCTGATGCTGCGGTGTCGATGAACAGCTTCGGAAAGAGCCTTCCTTCAAAGGAGACATACGAGCACTTTGGATTTGCGCCGGAGAGTATCGCCCCTAAGGTCAAGGACTTAGTGGAGGAAGTCAGGAGAGATGGTATCGGAATCCTGAGGGGTGACTTTAGGGATTTCAACGGTAGCCTGAGGATTGGTGTTGAGCATAAGAGATTTTACAAAGTATATGAATGATGTGTCTAGTTAATGAATACATATATATATGCAATGACAAGCCTATTGAAGTAATGAGTTGTGTCTCCTGTCACCGTTTTCGCCTTGTGTTTTGGAAAGCCCATGTAGCTTGGTATGGAAATCGGATTTCGCATCAAACCCTTTCCAGTTTAGAGTACCCACAGTCCGGCCCGTCCCGGCGCTAACAGGCGAGAAGCGTTGATCATCGAGGGCTATTAAACTTCTTATCCAGTCTGTTGTAAGATGTTCTCGAACTCCAAATTTCGTACCTGAGGAAGAGACTGAAATTTTGGAGAAGCTGTACCAAATTGAGTCCGTTCCCGTGTGGGCCAAATGTGGGACGACTGCATTCGTTCGTGGTTGTGTCGAGGCACACACGTGCTACGGGGCATTCTGTGCCTAGTATTTGTGACATTTGACGCAATTCTTGTTCGCCTAGAATATGCCGTTCGCCCGAACTCGAGGATTGCAATGGGGTGGCCAAACAACCCCCTATTGCGACACTCCACATCGACAGTGACCCTGCAGAAACCGAATCTGGCTAGTCGAGATTCAAATAATGACCGATGAGTAAGGATCATATCAGTGCACTCCAGGGCTGCCCAGGTGCACAATGGGGAGCAGAGCCGCGGAAGGTCACATGGGTCCAAAGACTATAGCCGTTTAACAATTCCAAATACGCACAACCTTGATTTCGGGCCGGGGGGAGATAGTGGGCCTATCAACATTGGAGTCTTGCAATATTTACTGCCGTGAGCAGTTGCCGTGAGCCAGATAAGCCCCGCCTAGTCCTAGAAGTGGCAGCAGGATGACGCAGGTCCCGAAAGTGGATGCATGTAGAGCAGTCCACAGCTCTTGGCAATTGCTTCGTGGTTAATTCAACCCCTAAACAGATTGTGGGTTAGAATTTAAACTACCAACTAGTAATGATATGATAATATATGGATGCTGCGCTACTGTACCTACCATATTCGGTTAGTGTAGCCCCCAATATATGCGACGGCCTCGCGTGGCTCTCACAGGGGAATATTAACCAATAATAGAGGGGGCTTAATCTGTAATGTGGGGCAAAGGGGTACAATGTACGTCTGTTTCTTGTTTTGATCACTCGACCAGGTTCAGTCACATCCAAGCATTTTCCTTGAAGTTACGGTGCGTTGATTTTTCTGGTTGCAACAATACCAAATTGCGTCTTCTTATAGCCAACAAGGGGATGCACTAGGTTCCATCGTTTGCCACAGGAGACCCTTTTGATCGGATTCAAGCTGTCACGCCGCGGAGGAGTAGGTCAATGTGTGAGATTTCCGGGCGTTCGGTTCTACCTGATCTGTCTGTAACCTAACCCATTTTCTGATACGATTATGTAGTTTAGTCATGGACCTAGATCCTCGTTGTGTTGACTGTCTTTTATATCTGCCTAACAGTCAATGATTGGATTATCAATGCCCTGTATTCATAGAAGGTATCATGCTTCTTTCCAAACTCATATTTAACCATGGACGATACACCGAATCCAAAATACACCGTAGAGATCATACTACTTTTGTGTCGGAGATTGAGGATGCTGCTTTGAAGCAAGCCAATGACACAATTAATGCCCCGTACATGGTGGTTTATCACAACTGCTTTGTGCTACATTCTCTTTGCTCCACTACGCCGAGAACAAACTCTTACCTCCAGTTCAGCCTGTCGCGTGGTAGGTGTGATTTGAAATACCAATTCCAAATCATTGTCCACGGGCTGCATGTGCTGCATTTGAGAACAATATGTAACAGCCAGTCGGGTTAGCGTATCCAAACAACGACCTGCCACACTATGTTAACAGTCCGAACCTCTATCTTGATGAGGAGCTAACCAATTCGGCTAACAGACCCAACACCTAGAACAATAGATCATTCAATCTCTGGTCAACAACCGAAACATGGCTAACCGGTTCGTACATCCTACCACCGTCCAGATTATCTATACTACCCAAATGGCGCGATGACAAGGATAACGCTGCAGCCCGCACAGGGACGGAAGTTTATTGAAAGCTATCAAGATCATTAGCCGTTTACCCTTAACAAAGCACCACTTGGTTACCTGAAAGATGTGGGAAGTCATGGGTATAGGGTCATTTAGGATGCAGTGCTGATCACACCATGCGCAGGAGGTTCTGCTCGGGCTTCATCGCGGAAGAGGAGTGGACTTTCGACAAGTACAAATTACCAAATGTGGAAGATCTCGAAAGAAGCTTTCTACAAGGGTGCGTGTCTGGCGAAACAAGAAATCAATCTATAATTGCCGACGGTTGAGCGACTCAGCCTCGAGTCCACTCAATAGTCTAGGTCAATGCCTATAAATACCCGCTACAAATTCCAGTTTCATTGACTCAGGTAGTCTTGTTCTTCGTGGTGGTGTAGTAGTATCAAGACATCAGCACTCTGTTTAACTCTTCAATATGTCGGGCTCACGACAGCAGCCAGGACTGGTGAGACAATATCCACCTAGCTCATAAAGCGACTCTCAGCGCTGATAACCTAGGCCTGCGAGGAATGCCGCAAAAAGAAACTTCGATGCGACAGGCGACGGCCTCAATGTAATCAGTGCGAGGACTCGGGCACAGCATGCCTCGTGAATCAGGTTCGCTCACCACGAGGCCCTAAGAAAGGACATCTTAAGGCTTTACGGAATCGCATTGGTTTGTTAGAAATATTATCTATACATCTTCCCAGCTAATTTCATTCTAGCCACACTGGAAAGCATCATAAATTGTGGTCAGGGCAATCACGGTCCTAAGGAAGTCTTGGACGGCAGTGAGAGGTTTCACTCGGAAGAGATGGCCCAAATGCTCAGCCCACCCCAAGACTATATTCCCAATGTCACGAAGACCGAATCTAGTGACATCGACTACTGTATTGAGGCATCCGGAATAACCTCGCCTATTACACCAATGACCCCGCCTAATAATGAGAGCTCAGATATAATAGAGGCAGATCTGTACGCAAAGCCTACGCTCCGAATGCGGATGTATCTAACAGGTAGTGAAGGGACCAACTATATTTCGACAGAGTACACCCTGTCGCGCCGATGCTCCACCAAGGCCGGTACTTCTCCTGGTCACAGACATCCAACAAACCACCCTCTCACATCTGCTTGCAATTTGCAATGTGGGCACTTGCAGCAGCCTCATCCGCTCATTTACAGCATATACGGGAGTCTCTCTACAGCCGTGCGCGGTCCAGGGTTGAGGCTCTCGACCGAGATATTGAATCTAGCAGTGCGGCCTGTCTCCAGGCAGCCCAAGCATGGCTTCTTCTAACGCACTATGAATTCCGCTACATGAGCTACCGCCGAGCATGGCTAACCGCGGGACGCGCTTTTCGCATTATCCAACTTGCCAAATTGCATGAAATTGATCGACTCAATGACGTTAGCCTGAACATGGCACATCCCGAAGCATGGGCCGAGGCCGAGGAAAAGCGACGAACATACTGGCTGGCATATTGTCTAGACCGGTTCCTCAATATCTCTGACGAGTGGCCTCTAAGTCTACACGAGGAAGCAGTGAGCAATTACTCCCTTTTTTTTACAAAAGCCCTCCGACACTGATATCTACCCCAGCTCTGCGTATATCTCCCCGTATCGGAGTCAGACTTCCAACACAGCAGGGCAGTCATTATGGATTCCTTATATGACGAGATCGAGACCTCCGGACAGAAAATGCTACCCCCTTTCGCGGAGACAATCGTCCTGATCACGCTATGCTGGCACAGCGTCGCATTCCAGCGAGCCGCGCATGGTGGCAAAACATGTCCAAGCGACGGAGATACCTGGAAGCGCCATACCCGGCTATACCAAATGGTACAACAGCGGCTGATGTTGGTCTCACTACCCCCATCCTCGCCCGAACTCCACGACCCCATGCGCCTCTTCACAAACATGCTCGCCAATGCCGCTGTGATATGGTTCTACAACATCATGCAGGCCCTGCAGGTGGAAGTTGACGATGAGATCATCCTGGGTCCTCTCTACTCCGCGTACGAGATAGTAGGTTTGGCGAGGCCGCTCACCCGATCCAGCTTTTTCAAGGTGAGACCACCCCCTTTCCTCCCCGTGAATTGACGGTGTCTTTTGTGTCTCACACTGTTGCACAGGCGCATGCGTTTTCTCCCATGTTACTCTATCTCTCGGCAAACTTTCTCAAGGCACATGCCGATCAACTGAGTACATGTCTCTCCGCGTCGGAGGATAACCAGCAGAAGTTGGAGGATTTGAGAAAGGCTTTGCGGGTTTTGCAAGGTGGGAATAATTTAGCTATGAGCTACTTGGAGCTGCTTGACTCGGACTCTGACTCGTTTCACAAGTTGTGCAACCTGTCAACCGTTCAAGGATGTACTATGTCTGAAGTGACAGGTCAGCCGGAGCCACCTTTCTTTTTGGATATTATGAATCGTTTCTAGCTCGCCGTATTGATAGCTGCCCGGTTTTGGGACACTTGTTTTTATATTCTTTTCTTGGTTCTGTATGCGTGTACAGGTGTAGTATTCAAGTGGTCAGTGTCTTTGAATCAAGTGTCATTTATTACATTTCCATCATAAGGGGGTTATTCTTGAGAATTCATCCACTTAACTACGAGTATAGCCTTGACATTCAATGTAACTCGCTTTTCTTACACCGCAGCGCTAAGTGACGCTAAATTTGGCGCCGAAAACGGCTGCATTTGACGCCACCTTAAGCGTCCTATTTACCAGAATATTAGGCCTTGAAGCATCACGTGACCTATTTGGACCCACTTCTATAGTGCTCCCCGGAGCACTCATGGTTGTTGAAGTGGGTTTCGATCCGTACGGTCTGTCATAATTACTCTGATGATTGCAAACTCTCATCATCTAGGTATGTAGCGAAAGACGAACATAAAGAATGCATGCATCCTAAGCCAGCTAAACCCAAGGTTGAGCACGCGGTTTTGGCGGAACCGAAACAGTCTCCTCCTCTACATGAGCCAACAGCGCCGCACCCTGCGTCCTGATCCCCGCAAAAATATACGCAAGCGTGGCAATCATCTCAGGCAGGAACCCCAGCACCAGACGAATAGCCAGCGACCCCGTAACGGGATTAAGCGATGCCCTCTGCGTGCACAGCGCAGCAAGGCTGTAGAAGACTCGGATGCCGATGAAGACGAGCGAGAAGGCGACGGCCATAAGCAGCTGTTCGCAAAGACTTAGCATGGCATTTCGAATACACACGGGGAATAAGTACTTACGACAGTCCCCGCCCTCGTCAGCGAGGAATTCCGTCCCCGGGAAGCAATAAACGAGAACCCGGTCCGGCCAGCCAAAATCCCCCACGCGACCGCCAGAATCGAAATGCCTGCCTTGACAATATTCTCGGCCTTGTCGAGGGGCTTCTCGTGTTCCTGGAGTTTCGCGGAGCCGGCAGCTGTTAGGGCCACGCCTGCGACGACGAGCATGTGGTAGGCGAGGACGGAGACCCATTCCATCTTCTTGTCGAGGGGTCGGATGCGATAGTGCCGACTGCTGGGTTTAGCATAGATCTCGTATCTGTGGGCAGCGTACTTACGCCTCGTGTAGAATTCCAGCTGTTGCGAGGAGGATAGGAGAAAGACCGACACTGGAGATGATATTAGCGGTGGCGCTGGTGTCGTTAACTGCCAGCGCGCCGCCGATGGTGCGGAGGGCGCAAAAGAAAAACAGGAAGAGCCATCCTAGAAAGCCGTAGCGACCGTGTCGGACGAGGAGGTAGAGTACTGGGATGGCGAGGGCTGCGTAGATGGCGCAGGTAGCGGCGGAGAGGGAGTTGGTCATTGTGCAAGTCAGTTCCATAGGAATGCCACTCCTTTCGTTCTATCTTGACTCAAGAGAATAGACAAGAGACGTAAGGCAAAGGCAGGAGGAGCGATAAATAAGACGAACAAGCCTTGGGGTCATCCATGTAGGACGTCCTTGTGGGTATATCACTTGTCGATCTGGCAGCCTCTGCGCCACGTTGGCAACAGACAAGATCGACATTCGGCCAATCAATCATATTGAGGATCAAATGTTTGTAAGGATCGACATAAGCGCCAGGCTCAAACCACACTCGTCCACTGCTTCCCTCCTATTAAGCATTTCTGTGAAGGCTGGGCATGAGCTTGTCCATTCCCTTGGTCAGCCAAATACCTTGATCAGCCAAATAAAAACAACAGCAGCACACACGAGGCTTTGGCCCCTCGCCAGCGCACAAGCGAATTTAATCGTGGGGGCCAGGACAAGGCAGAAATAAATGGTAAAGGATGCTCAGCCCAGCCCCACACAATCAAGACTGCCTTGTCGAAGCTCTATCTCGTAAGGCTCAAATCCTGCTAGACTTGTACGAAACGAAAAGAAATAGATATCATTATACTAGAGAACTAACCATCCAGAGCATTTAAATGAATGTCCACTAGAACTAAATGGCACTAATCATCCACCATCCCCCTTCTCAGACTCGCCAAAGCATCATCAATCAGCTTCCACATCCGCTCATCTTCGCATGCAGCCCTAGCCTCCCTCAGCCCATCCTCCCAGATTCCCCATCGCTCCCGCGTATAGCCCGGCCAGCCCTCCTCTTCATACCTCTTCCCCGGCCCAGCGCCAGCCGCCTCAGGATACGTGCGATTATTGAGCACATTCGCCCACAGCCGCTCCGCAGCGTAGATGAACCACTGGCAAGCGGCCTCCATTGCCGCTGTATCTTCCAGCGACGCGGGAGGGCGCTCGTTCTCAAGTGCCATCGCCATGGTCCAGATGGCCCGTAGTGATTTGTCCAGGGGACAGAATTGCACTTCTTCCTTGGGAGGTCTATAGTGAATGTCTGCAGCCTGAGTCAGCTGCGCGAGGAAAGCGTTGAGATTCGCCCAGCGGTCTCGTTGCTTAGAATCCAGCATTGCATCACATGGATCTACATGCGTTAGCGTTCTGACTGTTTAAATTGGAGGATGGATCACCTTTGTAATCGCCACCAAACTCGTACCACGTCTCAAGCTCCGTGTAGCCAAATGACGGCATGTCTGTCCAGAGGGTATCACCCTGGACCCTCAGCGGTTCGTTCGTAGATGGATCAACGGCAACTTGCTTCTGAAGATGAGATATAAATTCGACAAGCTTGGTTTGTTTGGATGGCTCCAGGCGGTTAGCAAGCTCCATTACCGCAAGAGAGACGTTGTAGTCTGGGAGACCGATCCCGCCTAGTTTGTTTGGACCATGAATGGACAATGCACTCATGGTCATGTTGATGACGTCTTGGACTGCATCTTGTGCTGTGACTTCTTCCTTGACTACTTTGTCGAGGAGTTTGAACTCAAAGGAGTTTTCGATTTGTCGGATGAAGTTCTCTTTTCCCATAGGGAGGTCTTGTAGGTAATCAAAGAAAGTAGTGTTTTTGGGTAGATTGAAAGTATGTTTGAGATGGAGAATCTGGATAATAGAAACTTTGACTGACTGATTAAAGAAGAAGTCACAATTGAGATCTGCAGAAGCTGACGAGGCTGTACACAGATGGTTGGCTGTGCTGAATGGGGGCCAGACTGGCTTGTAGATAGCTAGCCCTGGAGTGCTTGTAGTGCTTACTCCCGGCCCCCACTCTTGGCCCCACGGGTCTAAGATATCAAGCATTCTTAGCCTCTCTACAAAGGCTAGAGTTGACCTGCTAAAGCTGTTTCGATATCAAGACCATAATGTATACGCAGAACAAAGCATACACAGTATGAAAACCTGGGGCCAAATCATGGAGTACAGCTCAGCGGTCGCTTAGTGGGCGGCTTAGGGCGGCGGGGTAACTCACCCTGGGATCCAGGAGCCGATCGCAACGCGAAGTGGAAATGTTACCGTCAACATTATTACATTCAAAAGCGCACCTGAATGGCTAGATTGAAATTGGAATTGTGTTAGCCATGACTAAGTAACATTACCTAAATAGCAGTGATCGGCTAGTCATCCCGTAGAACCTGCGTGTAGGCTTTTGTGGACTTTCAGGCAGAAGAGATAAGACAGCACCCGGAGATTTCCTCAGCTGCTGCGCTAGAGAAATCCTTGTCGAGACGATCGATGCCATGGACGGCCCGGTATCAGCTCGAGACAAATTTAAAGCGATACAACAACCTTCTGAGCAGACACACCCCGCATGTGACAATCCATAGCACTCTGAATTCGGCCCAGACCCTTCCCAACAACACGCGGCTTGGGAGCGGCGACAAAAACTCCAGTTGCAAGAGCTCCAGGCAGGAATTGGTTATAAACCATAGCGCCGACCTCGGTATGGGCCGCAGAGGTTCCGGAAATGAACTTGGTTTTCACACCACTGCGTTTCGACCAGATCTTAATCCTGAGGTTCGACCACATTGAGGCTGCCATAGTACGCAATAACTGGAAGGTTGTGGTTGGAATTCTTTCCGGGAATGGGAAGTTGGCGCGGGCCACAAACTTCGAACTGTTCGTCTGCGCAAGAACTGCCATGCAAGCTTCAGTCGAGTCGTTTCCGATAGCGATAGCGCCGACAACCTTCTTATGCTCGCAAAGTTCGATGATTGAGTGGACTGTGAGGATATCGCGATAATCAAAGACCGCAGATGCGCCAAGATTAGTGACATATTGGAAGTTATTGGGAGAGCAAGTGCTGATAACCTCGTAACCAGCTGCTGCGGCGAGCTGGATGGCGTTGCAACCGACGCTGGTCGATCCACCCCAGACCAAAACCACTTCGGGAAGCCAGTCTGGGCCCGTGCCCAGCGGGACACCAGGACGGTTGAGAAAGAGATAGTCTTCATGGAATAAGGCGGTCGCAGCAGTTGAGAGACCAAGTGGAACAACGCAAGCCTCTTCGTAGGCGAGCCAATCGGGAATCACTGTGGCCATGTTGTCATTGATCACGGTGTAGTTTTGGAAAGCACCTTCGGACGACTTGTTGACGGTGGGATCCATGGAAAGGGCGTGAGCAAGGACCCGATCACCAACCTTGAAGCGACTAACCATGTCTCCAACCTGCACAACCTCACCGGCACAATCATTTCCGAGCACAAAAGGGTACTTGATCCAAGGAAACATGATGTTGCCCATCAACTGCTTGGTCCATTCAACGGGATTGACAGCCACAGCACCATTCTTGACGACAATTTGATGGGCGGACGGAGGTGTGAATGGTGCCACACCGACCATGAGGGGAGCTGATCTGGCAGTAAGCCATGCAGCACGGTTAGAAGGAGCCTGCTTGGAGGGATAGACATCCTGCTTGGAGACATCTTTCATGGTGACTTCCTGCATGCAGACATCCTTCATGTTGACATCCTGCATGGAGACATCCTGCTTGGAGGCACCCTGCTTGGAGGCACCCTGCTTGGAGACATCCTGGTTGGAGACACCCTGCTTGGAGACATCCTGGTTGGAGACATCCTGGTTGGGGATATCATGGTTGGGGATATCATGATTGGGGATATCATGGTTGGAGATACCCTGGCTCGAGACATCCTGGTTAGAACCCATTGTGGGGATCAAGGGAGAGGATTAACGATATAAAGCTAAGGGATAGATGCGTAAAGATCGAAAATAAGAGAAGAGAAGAAAACCGAAGAATCCAGATTGACTGAGAATCAGACGCGTCGCGTCTAGCCGCCTGACCGTCTACGCGGTGATACACGACAAAGGAAAGATGGGAGAGGGAATAGGGAAGAGAAAAGAGAAAAGAGAAAGAGCGACTGTCACGTGGAAGTATGTATACAGACATGCATGTATGCACGTATTTAAGAAGCGTATCTCTGTTTGAGTAAGCGTTATGAGTCGGATATTTCAAACTAGTCATGACTTGCAATTTAACTGCCATTCATAGGTGTATCAAAAAGTGCTGAGTGCATAATTGGTCGAATGCATTCCCAACGTAGCTCATAAAAGTACATATCTACGCTTTTTAGGCTGAGCTGACGGTGCCTATCTCCCTGGGTATACCGAGTAGCTAAGTGCCCAGGAGTGTTTACACGGTATGAAACACAGCTAGACAGTGCTTCTTTTCCCAATGGCCAAGATAGACAGCCAAAAGCCTTACTACCAATCTTTGTCTCTGAGGTTTGCCATAAAGGACATACGGATAGGTAGCACCATGTCGAAGTGTATCACGAATGCGACATAAATGGATCAAACTTCATGACTACATAATCTGGTACGTGCAGGTCTGATAGGAAAACGATGAATTATTAAGACTAGCTGCATCTAGCTACTTGGAGAGGCTCCAGAGCCACATTATAGAGAGAACATATGTTACCATGACCAGCCTGCGACTATCCACTAGTTCCTCTCCATGGGGCCATGAAGAAGTCGCTCAGGGCGAGCTCCATTGTTTGCCGAAATGTAGTCAAGTTGGTATATTGAAGGCGAGTGGCATAGCACAGCATGCCACAGCCAAGTTAGACTGTTGGTAGACGGCATTGGTGCGGACAGTTCGGTGTTCCAAATGCCTCTCAACCCACTGGGACGAGCGATAGATTATAGAAATCTGCATTGAACGTCCTCCACCTTGCTTTTGCGAGTTCCTCTTCTGGTGTCTCGTCGATGAATCTCGAAGCGGGAAGTTATAGCTGGGCTTGTGGTTGTGAGCTAGTAATAAATTGACTGGCTGGGGCCATGTACTCACATATCAAAGTCAAGTGTTTGACAGGAGTAGCTACTTTCCGTAGAGCCATCAAGGATTCTTGTTGCTTCCGTTTCCATCAAAGTCTAGCGGGTATCTCTCTTTGAGCGTCTTGTTAGACATGTCGCTCTTAGCTGCGATGTATGCCAGCTCGTCGGATAGCCGTACCCGGGGTTCGGGGGGTTTCCCATCCATTATTGTCCCACTTGATAATCATCGTCAGTGGAGTATATGCGTCCACTGGGCTGTTAGGATAATGCTAGGATCTTGTGGCGGGTCTGTTACTATTAAAATCAAAAGCGACGTCTGGAGAGATCTGTTCTGCTAGGCAAGGCACTATGGAGGCAAAATGTGGCTACCGATATAGTGATAGGATTCATATTTATATATTTTATAACCAAAATTGAAAGCAAAGTGAAGTGACAAAACATGAGTGGCGAGCTCAAAAGAAACAAAAGCGGACGGTGGTCTATAAATAAAGTCCCAGTTCAGATGGTTTTATCACTTCCCTGATTGTTACCTAGAGATTCTATCGTTCACTGGGGACTTTGCGTTTCGAGCAATTTTTAATTGAGTCCATACATTTCAAGTAGGAATGTAGGTAGATGAACTCTTCAGTACTATCTTTTAGATTCCACTCGCCAGAATATGTCTAGCACAGCCCTCCTTGGGCCTACTAATAGTGTAAACACCTTTGCATTTGCATGGCAGTATGGGAGGACCTATACGAAGGCTATACTAACCCATAGAAAGCAAGCCATCATGAAATATTTAACCCAAGAAGGTTTAGAGCATGGGTTATCAGCAAAGAGATTCATAGCGCAACACATTAAACCAACTGCCCACTGCTCCAGGCGGAGAATCTGGTCGGCTTCCGGTCCTGCCCATGAGATCTCATCCAGCAGGTTCCCTCTCGGTTCGATGTAGCCCATGCAAACCTCACACAACGCGAGGTGCGAGCACAGAGCTGGGCACAAGCTGCAAAGGATGGGGTTTTGGGTGTTCCCAGATCCCAAGACCCAGGGTCGTCCACTAATCTTGAATTAGTACATGCAAGGTTAGAACCGGTGATAAATAATACTAACACTTGGCGTAGTAAATTTTGAAATTTTTGTTTCCAGCCGGTAGAATACATCCATCGTCGCGTTGTTCTTTCCATGCTGTCAGTTATCATGCTCAATTCGTTTATTAGATCCGCGGGACTTACCGGCATTCACAACTCCAGATCGACACGATACTCCCTTAGTTTCCTTGTAAAGGGCCAGGTATGTGGAGTTGAGATTATCGAGTGTAGATTGGAGGGTGGTTATAGTGGATTGGAGGTCCGAGATCTCATCTTGTTGCTTGATCAAGTCCAGCGTCAGTTGGTTGTTCTGGTTTTGGCAATGCTGGTTTTCGAGGGCTTGTTCGGCTTTGTCCTCGTGGCATTGAAGGGCTTGTTGAGCTTTCTCTTCGTGACATTGGCGCTGTTCCTCTCGGCATTGCCGCTTCTTCTCGGTGATCTCGTTCGTGTTTCGGAGACATTCCCGCTCCGCATTCTCAGCGCGGTTCTTGTCGGTTTCGCACTGGTGGTTGACGGCTTCGGATGCTGCTTTCTCCTCCTCGCATCGATTCTTGTCATCGATGCATTGCGTCTTCTCTGCCTCACACTCAGTCGGGTCGAGGTTTGGATCCGGGGTAGGTTCATCAATGACTCTAGCAAGCAGCATGTGTTTATTGTCACTCTTCGACTCGAAGGTTTCGCCCATGGCGAAGAAACAGTTTCCACGCGCGTTCGAGCCAGTAGTGCGCCAAGATGTAGCGAAGCAGGACTCATCGTTTGCGCAGAGCTCGGCACATTCAAAGGCACTTGCGACGTTGTGGCCTTTGAACTTGGAGGGTGTTGGGACAAACCCACAGGTATATTTGAAAAGGACATCACCAACAAGTTCCTCCCCTTCAGTGCGCCCCCCGGTGCAACAAGCGTTTGCCTCAGTTGAAGTGAGACATGGAGGATCAGGGACAGGTTCAGGGGCTCGCGCAAGAAGCATGAAAGATTTGTCCTCCTTCGATTCAAAGTCTTCACCCATGGCGAAGAAACAATTTCCACGCGCGCTTGAGCCACTGCTTCTCCACGAGGCGGCAAAGCAGCTATCATCTTTTGCGCAGAGATCCGCACATTCGTAGGCGTTTGCGACGGTGTGACCTGTGAACTTCGAAGGGGTTGGGGCGAATCCACAAGTGTACTGGAAGACAACGTTGCCGACGGTCTCTTCGCCCTGGATTTCTCCGTTGGCGCAGCAGCCCGCGGGATCCGGCGAGGATAGGCATGAGGCACCAAGTGGTGTCTGCTGAGCCAAGGCAGAACCTGCACTCAGCAGAAATAGAGTTGATTTCAGAACCATCTTCGACATGGAAAACCAGCAATATTCGATGGTGGAGAGGGTCTTATCCCGGGCAAATATTGGTATTTATATTCAGCATGGGGAGACAGCCATCCTACCTACCCTCCATGGCACCTTCGGCACCTAGTGATCCACTTTCCATGCAGGGCATCAATATTAGAAGCCGAAAGCGGACGGTAAGGAGAGCATAGGGGGTTTACAATTAGAAATGAACGCGTGTGCTGCGGAGATTGACCATATCCAGCCTTGAATTGTGATGTGTTACCCCTAGCTGGTCTTCAGCTAAGCCTGCCATCTGAGGTACCGCTTCCTGAAGAACGTCACTCTAAAACAAACATGCCGCATCTCTCGAAATGGAAATTTTAGGGTTGCTCCTTGCCAGTTATGTTACACTACATCGATAGTGAACCTCCCGACGCACCCGGGTGGAGTAAGGAGACTGCATCACGATGCATCTGCGTCATTAGACCCAATCGGAAAAAGCAACTTGCATATATTCATGCCAATATCCCTAGGAGGTAATGATACTGCGTACATATCGAGAGAGTCCAATACAACATAGATCTACTACTCCGTGCTCCATACTATATTCCCATCTTTCCCCCCAGGATCGTACCCAGGCATGGTATATGTCAAGAGTTAGCCTTTGAATTGGCATAGCTCTGGAGAATATTTCCACCATGCTCTCATATTGCCGTCTCGCGTATCCCTAGTTCTCCGATGTTACCAATTAGGATGGCTGAAGTCCAAGTGCTATTTCTGTAACCCTGTCCCTGCCAACCTTTGAATTGTGGCACAAAGCCGATAAGCCATTAACCAATCTTGTTTCTTCAACAGCAGCATACTTGTTCTTTGACTCGGTCGCACGCACTAAACTAACTAGCAACAAGCATCGGACTGTTCTCCGATATCCAAGGTCATCCAATAGATATGGCGTCGGACTGGTCCCAGAGGTGAGAGCTACTTTTCGACGGCGTCTATCCTACGCCAACAATAACTTGAGGTCGATTTAAGAAGGACTTCTAAAGGGCAGCATCTGGCGGTCGGTTTCTTTGAGTCCTTCTTTTGTCTTGGTGTCATGAAACCCACAAACTGGTGGTCTCGATACTGGTATCTACTACCCCAGTGGCCAGGGCCCTTGGCACCATGGTGCATTATATCGCTTCTTCAAAGAGAATCTACCAGCCCAACTCCGAAGAGGAAAGTGATTTACCCGAACAAAGGCCATTCGGGGTCACGTTTGTACCGGGTGTCCCTCGGATGCAACGAGTTTCTTTGTTGACGCTGGCGGAGGAGGCACTTTGGCTCGTTCTTTACAACTTACTCAACATATTGTCCTCGAGAAAGACTGATCCTAAGTGGCCCTTGAGAGACTCTCAGACCCTGCACGCTACTGTAAAGAGAATATCTTTGTTTCATATCTGATTCACTGGCTGCATCAATGCATGTTGCCTCCATGATGTTGCTCCTAGGCGTGACATTCGCGGTTTAGTTCTTTAGAGATATATATAAAGCCACGCGTCGTTCTTCAAAGAGTATCATCCTCTCTGGCAAGTCTACACAAGATGGGCTCTCTTCGAAAGGCCATCTTCCTCGCTCTATGCGGTCTCGGTTTGATTCATGGCACAGTTGCGTCGTCTGCAGCTGCACCCGAAGTCAGTGCCTGCTTCTCCCACTCCCAACATCACTTGCCCTCAGATTCTAACCCAAGATAGTCCAAACCAACCCAAGACCGGGCCATCTACACCTATCCCTTCACATGTCCCTCAATTCTTGTTGAAACTGGGGATACGTGCGATGATCTGGCTCGCAGGTGTGCTATCTCGGCAGCATCATTCACTTCCTTCAATCCCAATACTGCCTGCTCCTCTCTGCCTCGCGGAAAGCCCGTATGCTGCGAGGCAGGAACACATACCATTCCACCGGACAGTGGTGGTTACTGCTACGTTTATACTATCCGCCATGATGATACCTGCGCGAAGTTGGCCGAGGGGTACAAGATCACCGTGGCCGATATCGAGACTTGGAACACCAACACCGTAGCATGGTACGGGTGCAATAAGTTGCAGGATGGGGGTCAGGTTTGTCTTAGCGCTGGCAAACCCCCAATGCCAGTTGCAATTGGTGATGCGGTCTGTGGTCCACAAGTGCCTGGAACAGCACGTCCGCAGATGTGGATGGATATTGCCTCTTTGAATCCATGCCCTGCGGGTCAATGTGTAAGCTTTATCAAGATTTGATTTCGATCACGCGGCCTAGACTGACCATATATATATAGTGCTCTACAAGGGGTAAATGTGGTACTGGTCCAGACTTCTGTGGCTCATCTGCGCCCGCTGCTGCCGTGCCACCTCCACCTGCAAGTAAAGCTACAACTGTCAAAACCACATCTGCAACAGCTAAAGCTACGTCAGCTGCGTCCACAACCAAAACTGTGGCATTGACAGCCAAAGACGTATCCTCGACAACTTCAAAAAACAAGAATCCACATTTCTTCACGACAGATATACCCTTGGTAGATATACCGTTGACATATCTACACGAGACCACGTCCATGTCAGCCGCCGCTCCTACTACTGCTCCTACTACTGCTATCGGTACTGCTACCGGATTCCTGAAAGTGGCCCAGAAGATCAGTGTCTTGGCGAGCCAAATTCGAAATGCTCCCACAAGCGCAAGTACTACGAAGACCACGTCTGCTACAACAAGCAAAGTCTCAAGCAAACCCTCCACAACCAAGGACTCCCCAGCCTCCGCAACACAAACCGTGAATGATGTCGTCACCGTAAAAAACGGATGGTCGCTGAAGATGTTCGATGGAATGGGCTGCACTGGCAGCTACGTGCTGCTCCAAGGTCACAACAAGTATTTGGAGGACAGTGATTGCATGAAATTCGGCATGGCGAGTAAGCTCGAGACCATAGTCAGCGACACAGCTGTTTCGTGTCGTTGGTGGACTATACCTGAAAGCGGTAATTGGGAGTGGAGGGACTGTCACAACGATGCTCTGAATAATCCCAAATCGTGGATTATGTCGAATGGTCTCTGTACCGTCTCTCCTAATACGCAGTGCGATCTTGTCAACGACATTTCCCAAACTTATGGCTGGCGGGGTCCTGGTTTGTGTCATGATCGCCAGCTGATGGATCCAAAATTTGGATCTATGAAGTGTTATGTTGGATAAGGTGAAAAGTGGGGTATAGAATAGCTAGTGTTCATCCATGTTTACATATGCAGGCTGCAGTGTGGTAATAGTTACGAGGTCTTAGAGCCTCCTTGAAAATCCCTCTTCCATCTCACATCTTTGCTTGCTTTCTCTTTGTTTCTCGTTTTAGTCTATTTTAGTACTTAGAGATTGGCTTTCTTTTCCCTCAAAATATCCAAAAAACAATGGGCCGCCTCCACCAGGCCGACTCCCCCACGTCACCGTCGCACTCACTCCATTCATTTGACGACGCGCCGCCTCCATACACAGATGACACCGAACCCATTATCGCCCCTGACCAGTCTGTCCGACCTATCCAGTCTGTCCAGCCTGTCCAGCCTCCCACAAGCATCCGACCGCTCCGTCTAATCGACTCAGCCTATGTTCTCCCCGGCGCCAAGAATGTCAAACCCCACGACAAGGTCGCTCTCACCCTCGACCCAGCACTCTCGAACGACTGCGACGGGCTCTACAATGTCATCCGCCGGCAAATAAAGCTGCCGCCACGCCCACTGCTCTACATCCATGGAACCCACACCGAAGCGAGGAAGGACAAAAAGAAAGAGGAATGCGACACATGCACAGACTTCCACTTCGCGCTGGATCTGGCAGAGACCATGCTGACCGGCTGGGAGGGCGGACACATGGGCGCGAACTGGAAGGAAGTGGAAATCCTCACAGATGAGGACGTCAAACCGGCGTATCGGGGAGGAATCCTCCGCTCGCCCACATATAAGCCGCCCAAATCGCGTGCTGCTATTAGTCTGTCGGGGGATAGCGATGCCACCCTAGCCCGATATGACGCCGACGAGCAGGATAGCAGCTCTTTAGACACGAAAGGCCTGAGGATGTGGTGCGAGCGGTTCTGCCGTGACCCCTCTTCTGTGAAATCGTATGCTCTGCCTACTCGCGTACAAAATACCCTTGCTAATCTCAATTAAACAAATCTAGATTCACTATGCACCGCAAAGTTAAGGGCTTCAACTCCAACGCTATGCGTAACGTCCTCTCCTCCCACATCCGCGAACTCAACTACCACGGCTCCATAGCCTTCAGTCTCGTCACCGCCCAAGGCTCCATCACAATATACTCTCCGCATTGGATCAACCGCCTCCGCACGAACAGTTTCGTCTGGTGGGTTGTCGTCCTTCTCCAGCTCTGGATTATCACATGGCCTGTTATTTTCTTCGTGGAGAAGAGGTACGAAGTCGTCCACACGCGCTGGAATGCGTCGCTTGTACCGGAGTCTGACTCTCCGCTGGCTAAGTGTTACGCATTTGGTCGTGACGAGTCTTCTCTGGCGGAGTACTGGGCTCCGGCTGTTAAGCAGGCGGCTTGGACTCGGCGGCACGGCCAAGGTAATCTTTTGACGAGGATGGATGCGGATCGCTTGCAGGGGTATAGCACGCGGCAGTTGCTTGGGCTTCGTGCTGCTAGTTCGGACGCTGAACGCGAGCGCCGAGAGAGGGTTAACAATGGTGAGGCTGGGTTTGCTGATAATATTGTAGGCCTGGTAAGAGGGCTTGGAGAGGTTGGCCAGGATTGGAGGTTTTCCGCGGGATGGGGCGCTAACCGTTTCTGAGTCTGTTCCGGTTTGCTTTTGGTTGCTACAATGTGGCTGGGAGGATGTCTCGGAAACTGGTCCTACCTAGGTAGTCTTGCCTGATCCAGTTATCTACGTAAAGTCCAAGCTAACAAGAAGTCAGTCAACCCTTTGGGATTTTATCATTATGCTCAATACGATATCCTTCATGAACTCGATTTAGCTACGTCTATCATAGACATTACCTACGTATGGGTCTATGAGTGTCGGCCTCGGGTTTGTCTCATGTAAAGTAGGGCTTCCTGCCCGATGCAGGTGACACGATTGATCTGGATCGTACATGCTAAGTTGGTTGTTGATTTCAACGCCCGAGGTTGACTTGAAACGCAAAGTTCCCTGTGAATGATAGAATGTCGAGGTGACCATCGGGGGAGTGATAAGACCATCTGAACTGAGACTTTCTTTATTCATAGACCACCGTCCGCTTTTGTTCCTTTTTAAGCTCGCCACTTACGTTTTCTCACTTCGCTTTGCTTTCAATTTGGGTTATCAATACATAACATTTTATACTATGAATTATATCACTACATCGGTAGTCACATTTTGCCTCCATCGTGCTTTCCCTAGCAGAGCAAATCTTCACAGACTTCGCTTTTGATTTTAATAGTGACAGCAATAAGAATCCTTGACGGCTCTACGGAAAGTCGCCAGTCCTATCAATTTCCTTGGAGCATCGACTTCTTTCTTCTCCAGTTCATTATCATAGTCGGCACTTGGCTTCAAGCTAAATTTAGTCGACCGTCAGGCACTGCTTTGTTGCTTTGTTTCCATAACGTAATTCTCACTGCATAATGCGCTTAGGATCGATGTCTTTATCTCTCGAGCATTTTGATCCACATCCTTTCCGTCGATTCCCTTTGTTCTATTGTTAAATCACCTGTTCAAACCCCCTCATTGTCTCCATATATCTTCGACTCACCTTGTTCTTCGAGTTTCTCTAAATATTCATTGTTCTGTTCTTTTCATCTTTTCATAGACGATGCAAGCACTGACTCAATCATGGACCAGATATGACCTTTTGGCCAGAACTATATAATATCCGCTCGGTCCAGCACCTAGGTAAGCCATTCAAAGCATATCAATTCCCAAATACCAAGATCAGAAACCCTCCAAGACTTCCAAATCTGTCTATATATTTTCATTTGATATTTCCAACACGATGCCCAGAACTCCATCTTCCATCAAGAGATTCGTAAATCGCTTCCGTCGTGCTACTGACAGTAGAAATGATGAAGAAGTACCTCCACCACCGACGCAAAGTAGTGCAGTCAGTGCCACTGCCCCTGCTGAAGCCCCTGCCACTCCCACTTTCCAGGGTGCAAAACGGAAGCGTGGAGGCAATGACGGTGCCGACGATGATGATAGACCTCCGACCGAATCTAGTTCCTCTTGGGTACCAGGACTCGCAAGAGCTCGAGGCATTTACAAGCGGAGGAAATCAAGCGGCATATCGACAGACCTTAATCTATTACCAGGGACTCCCAGTCCAGAATCCACCGAGCAAGTTCCCGGCGCAGACCGTCCTGAGCTACCCGCGACTCCCAGGAATCTTAGGATGTACGCGGGTAAGTTTTCCGCAACTGTGAATACAGACAGAATCCACATACCACAACCAACACCTCCAAGGAACGAAATCACTCGTTTTCGAAGGAGAGGTTTACAATTTGAAAACTGGATGGCGAACACTAACCAATCAGGGGCTGCATCTGGAGTAGCCCCGTCAACACAAAGGCTTCGCCCTCTAGTCGAAGCAAGTCCCCCGAATGAGCCCTTGTTTAATGTATGGAGAACCTCGTACGGTGGCCCACCGGCTGAAATCAGAGAGAGTCTTAAATCAACTAATCTTCCACAGAATGCGAGAGGGCAGCATTACCGTCATTCAAGTCTAATTCGTGACAAAGTCATCGACGTGTCTTCTTACGTGCATTACATCGTAGAGGGTGCTATCATCGCTCAGGAGATTTTCAGAAAAGAGGGACCCTATTGGTCTGATATCGCTTTAGCTTTATACAAACACGACGCCCAAATCGATACTCTCCGATACGTTTTCATGTTGCATGTTGAGAATGATGAGACCATCGCTTTGGTCGGGAAGGTGCTCTACAGACAGCATCGCCTGCCGGGCCCTGAAAATAGAGCTACAACTCCAGAAATCCACACTTGGCGCATGCGTACTGCGGACTTCGAGCGAATCCTAGGGACACAGCTGGGCAGGGCAGTGTCTCGTCTTGTTCTAGCGGCTTGGCCTGTCGGTACGCATCATATTCCTAGGATCCACACTTGGTTTTTGAGTAGCCACCTACATATGCGGTTTGATATTGAGCGGATTGGTTGAGCTGATGCTCCTCTACAGGTCCTTGATTTGTATATTTATTGAACTGGGCGTTGCAGTGGACGGAAGTTCGATTTGTCTATCCAATTTATAAAGTTGATGTTTTGGCAATAACGATTTGGATTTTTATATAACACCTTTTATGCCAATAGAACATGTGTGTATACACTAAATTCGCTGAGCCACTCGTAACATTAAGGCTATCAATACTACATATGAAATGGATAAAGGGAATTCGGATTTGCGCTTAGTATCAGCTTATCATACGCCATATCCGACGCAAATGAAGGTCGAGATGACTGTGAGTGGAATATAGATTGGAAAGGGGTTCTTGCTTCTACGGCAGTTACTATGTATGAAAGATCAGAATATATGAGCAGTTCAGCTCCGTTTCATTGAACACTAGACGTAGATACTAATGACTGCTATACACCAACTAGAAAGCATCTCGCCATCCCCCAATTTGCAAAGCCCAAGCGATGATCATCACAGGGTAAAAGATGGAAGCCAGTTTAAAAAAAGATACATGTCAGGGAGAATCGAAAAAGATATGAAGCCCCTTAATAAAGGGTAGGAGCATTACAGGAGGACGAAGCTAGCACCGAAGACAGTCGACAGGACAGTCACCAGGCCGACGGTAACGGGGGCGAAGCTGAACTGGAAAGGCTTGAGGCTAGCGGCAGCACCCTCGGAGCTGGTGCTGGAAGCAGCAGAGCTGCCACCGGTGGCAGCGGCGACATCACCGGAGCCCTGAGTGGCAGTGCCGGAGGACTTGGTGCCGGCGTTCTGGGAACCCTTGCCCTTGAAGCCCTCGCCCTTGCCGGCACCCTCGGTCAGGTACTTCTTGGCGGGAGCGGGCATGGCAGGGAGAGAGTCGGAGTCGACATCCCAGTTGGGCTTCTGCATCTTGGGGCAGCCGGAGGCACCGCCGGTGGAGTTGTAGCCGCCGTTGCCGGAGGGGTTCTCGGTGGCGTCGAAGGCCTTCTTGAGAGCATCGTAATCCTTGTTGGTGGTGACCTTGTCACCTTCGATCTTGGCCAGACCGTACTTGTTGCCGGCCTCGGAGTACTCGTAGACCAGACCACCGGAGTAGACGGGGGTCATCTTGTCGGAGTAGAGGGCCTTGACCTCCTGCCACTGGCGGGTGTTGGTGTTGCAGCCGTACTCGGAGAGGAAGAGGGGGAGTCCGTAGCCGGTGAAGTTCTCCACCTTCTTGTCCCAGCCGGAGGTGGTGAAGGAAGAGGGATCGCACCAGGAGTAGTCGTTGAAGGCGAAGAAGTCGCTGCGCTCGTCGTCAGTACCGCAGTTCATGTACTCAGCCATCTCGAGACGGTTGGTGTCGACGTCGGCGGCGGAGTATCCGACGGGAACCTCACGGAGCTTGCGAGCACGGAGGAAAGTACGCATGTCACGGGTGACAGCCTTGACGTAAGGAGCAGCCTTGGAGGAGGGACCGTCGTTGATGACCTCGTTACCGGAGAAGAAGGCCAGGGTGTTGTCGTACTTGGCGAACTTCTCCATGGTGGCGAAGATGTACTGAAGATAGACATCGTTGTACGACATCTCGGGCTCGGCACGGTTGAGGGAGTACTTGGGGGTGTTGACGTCGAGGACAAGGTAGATGCCGGCCTCAGCGAGGGCATTCATACACTCGTCGTGGTCCTTGGAGTTATCGACAGAGTAGACACGAATAGTGTTGAGGCCCAATTCCTTGAAGTTCTTGATGTCACGCTTGCAACCCTCGACATCAGCGATAGGATCGGCGAGGTCGGAAGAACCACCGGGCTGGTAGTCGACACCGCGCATGTAGAAGCGCTGATCGCCCTTGAAGAAGGCGTTACCCTTGACAGTGATGGGGGTGATATCGCTCTCGCGGGCCTTGAGGTTGGTTGCGGCACCGAGGACGGTCGAGGCGCCCAGGGTGATGGCCGTGGCCATGGAGGCTACGGAGGACTTCATGATGGAAATGAAAAAGAGCAAAAAATGGTATGAACGAGAGTGGGAAAAGATGCGCTCAGAGGATTAAAAGAGAGTGAATGACAGACTGAGAAACGAAAGTGAGGTCAGAAAGAATGAAAGGAAAAGAGACGAGAGCAAGGGATAAAGGGTTTTGGAAGCCAAGAAACCCCCCCAGGCGGCAAAAGATGGGCTGTGCTACGCCAAGGGTACCGATGTACATTGGCTCTCTGCTTTGTCCTGATCAGCAAGGGGTCATATTACAGTGGATTTTATGTGGAGATGACCCTGAATGATTGATGTTCATTGGTTTATATTGGTTTATA
Organism: Penicillium egyptiacum; assembly: GCA_911456345.1. Classification (NCBI taxonomy): domain Eukaryota; kingdom Fungi; phylum Ascomycota; class Eurotiomycetes; order Eurotiales; family Aspergillaceae; genus Penicillium; species Penicillium egyptiacum. Next base: position 1,532,838 of record CAJVRC010000863.1, on the reverse strand, counting down.
TTATTTATTTATGTGTTTCTGGTTTGGACTGTTACTTGCAGGTCCTTCGTTATCCAACTTATTCAACTAATGATGGTACAATATACAACATTGAATGTCCTGCAATTATACGTGTTTGTATCACTATATTTATCCAATGTACACTCTCCAATCCCTACATAACTTCTATGAAATGTATCCTGGTGCCTCATAAACCCCCGAGAGTGGATAACCCTAGCTTGGCAATGACGCATCTCCATCTAGGCAAGTCGATCGCACTTCAGGGGTCTTGGTCCAGCATTATTATTATAAGGGTCTAAGGGGGGTCAAAACTATACAACATAGGGGGTTCAACGTCAAACGCACTCAAATTCTAGAATCCAATCAGAAAGTCAATCCGATCGTTTACTTTTTTATTCGCTAAAACACTTGTCTCGGCACCACAGACCCACCTGCCCATGGGCACACTTTCCAGTCTATACATAGACATGAGACACTCGACTCAGTGGCCAGACTCCATATGCATCAAAATGATCTATTCTTTCTCTCTTACTCTGTACCTGTGAACAACGCATCGCCTTATGTTTTGAACGTACATTGTATATTGTATTCCGTACTAGCATAACATCCATGGATAAAGACTAGACCGACAAATCACGATAGGTCCCCTAAAGATTGCCCGTATTCTAAAGTTGAGATTGTCTCATTAATTGGGTATGCCGTTGTCAACTATAAACTTCATCCCCGGATTCGACCGCCAGACCCGTGGACGGCCCAGCCCAGCTACGTGGTTCGGAATGAGCTTCGTAGGATACGTATTTTAAGTGCCAAAATTGAGCTGGACCTTGCCAGAACTGAGAGAAGGGACTGCGACCGCAATTTTATTTCCTCTAGTGCGATTGTCTTAGGAGGATATTTATAGTCGGGACTTTTTACTATAACCATAACCTACTATTCATTCACCGCCTGCCTAAAATATTCCCGCCAAGAGCAGCCACCATGGAACATCACATTGTCTTCTGAACCTCGGGACATCTCACAGAACAAGGCCACCTGCAGTTTCCCCGTGCATTGTTGTGTCGTGCCGGCTACATCAATCGGAGGGAAGGAAGGAAGTGAAGGAAGTGAAGGAAATGAAGTGAGGAAAGAGCATTCCCACATTGCCCCATACACGGGACAAATCCATGGTGCATCATTGGCCGCGCCGATACTGCCCAATGTCACAGATTTATTTGCACAAAAGTAGCTACCACAACCGACGACCGATAATGTTTATACAGTGCGACTCTTCTTCAATTTATCCGTTCCATGCACCCAGTCCAACAATCCCAGAGATCCATAATTCAAATTGAACTTCTCATGGTGAAGATCATGCGCCCTAGCCTTGTGCCAGAAGAAATCATAGCCACTATGAACCGTCGCCGTATTCACCAGCTCATAAGCCAAGAACACCCAAAAGGTCACTATGTGGCTCCCCAGTAATTGTGGCGGCAGAGAGATAGGCAATGTATTAGCGAAGATGTGCTCAATCGGATGGGCGAACTGAGCAGCTAGCGCGATGGGAGCGGTGAATCGGTGATGCTTCTTATGGATGGGGATGTAGAGGCTGGGTATATGCAGGATTCGGTGGCTGTAATAGAATAGAGCTTCGCGCATCAGCAGACTGAGAAACACGTCGCGGAGGATCTCGACTGGGCCTGGTAGGGAGGTCTCGATGCGATATGTTGATTTCAAGCCAGCATGGCTGGCGGCGGACAGCAATGTCAGATGAAGTATAGATGATATGATCTGGTTCTGTATCACGACCGTAAAGCAGCGTGCGATCTCGCCACGGGTTGGTTGTTTGGGTGCTGGTTGGATTTTGTGGCGCTGGGAGAAGGACGGCGCCACCACTTCGAGGAGCATATAGCATATGGATGGTATCCAGAAGGTAAGGACCTGGGCGATAAGTGTGCCCACGAACTCGATTTTCTGAGGCGAGTACTTGGCCACTATGTGAGCCCAGGAAGCTGTGGCTTGGGGTAGAACATGATCGAGGAAGCCTTTTATTGCATCCATTGTGGTTTGTGCATGTAAAGGCCTTTTCAGAGAACTGGAAGGATCTGGGGTCAATATTAAACCTCTGCGTTCTTCACCCTCTGCACGTATCTGCCTCGGTTAGTTCCCCAGACGGTTACCCCCGCAGCGGGCATAACCGCCAAGTATCGTCCTGCTGTATGGCATGTGAAAAGGCTTGAAGCTCGGGTAGCTGTAAGATCTGTAACTCATGCTCGCTTACTGGACTAGGCACAAGGGAAAGTTTAACCTGAAGCAAAGCAAAAAGCCAAACTGGAAGACGCGAAGACATGAAGGAAATATAGACCCGTGAACGGGCCATGAGCCGGCTGGTAGAGAAATGCGTGAAAATTACCATCCAAGGTTGGCTGGAATTCCATGCTTAGTCTTCGAAATTAAATATTAAAGTAAGCATGGCCACCTCCCCAGAGGACAATTCCCCGATATCCGGCTCACCCATTCAAATGCTTAGCTACCTAGAACACAGCTCCAGTTCTCTTCGCCAACGTCAAAGGCCACGACACCAAACTCTTCACTAAAGCTGCAGTTCCAAGTTCCCCGAGCCCACCATTAACCTCAAGTATTAAGGAGTGGCCCCTCCGGCTCCCAGCTAGATGTTCCCTAGAGCATGCAGCAGACAGGCTAGGTCGATTCCCAACACTGTTTTGGCCGCCCATGTTGCTCGAGACCAAGCAGTGTATTCTCGTCGAGAAGAATCCGAACGAAGCCCTACCCAGTCCAATCACCCTTGGGTCTCCTATGGTGTTCCCGCCACAGCAACGGGCGTCCTGATGAAATCTCGAGGTTGTCGCGAGATTGGGTGTTCTCAAAAGGTGGTTTCAATATGAGCAGAAGCGCACAGGCACTGTTTATATCCGGCCCACTTCGCTACTTTACACGCTTGTTACTCTCACCGAGCCGAGCGATGTAGCAAGATGAGTCCATGCGGACGACGGAACGTCGCTGGATCGGGAGGATGGTCTGAGTTTACGAGGGCTGCGTTTCCTTTCGGAGTTTGGTGGTGTTGGCTTGCTGTACTTGCAAGGTTTGTTGTGGACTCGTCCTCCTAGTGTTATCACTTGCTTCTATGCTTCTATGGGAGTTTGAAGCTACGTATCTATGTAACGAGTCCGGACAGGGACATTTCAATGGCCAACTATCTCTGCCTTGCAGTTTGTGGTATATATTGGGCATGTCAATAAGGGCATTCTCATGTCAAACGTTCAAACCCCTTCGATCTTCACCCATGTGATCATAAGGTGATGTCTGCAGCGTGATTGACTTAGCATGCCTAGGTCCTTCCTACGGCGTGCAGTAGAGCAATGCATGTTTCACGCACCCTATGTGGATTGTAATTATGGAGAGAACTGGTCTAACGCAGTACGGCGTAGTTCCTACTACAACGTACCTCGGTCCAGGTTAATTGTCCGCTCAAGTTGGCTCTACGACTAGAAAGTCAATAATATAATGTCCCTACCTTATCCGAGCACCTACTTATTTACTCCGTATGTAGGTACGATGTACGCCGTCGCTCGGGCGTCTATCAACACAATCAAAGTCTTCCGGAGCCATTGGTCGTGGCCCTGCAGACGGTCCCGTAACAAATGCAGCTATAGTTTCAAAACCGACTAGGGCATCCCCCCACACTGCTCAAATACGGGTCCAAGTACATACGCATATAACGTGCGGACACAGTTCGCCTAGGTACAACATAGATCTCGACGACAACCATCTTCCAACCAAATAAGACGATCGTCTTGGAGCTCTGCCTGGCCAAGCTTTTGGAATGGCCGAATACTAGACACCGGGCGCTCCATATAATGCAGGGGGGGAAGTGCAGCACCACCTACAGGGCATGTATGATGTAGGCACTCTGACCCTCGTAGTGTGACAGCTCACAAACGGACAGACCTGGAACCCGCATGGCCAGGTTTTGTTCCGAGTTCACTAAGATAGGCTAATCTAAAATTCTCTGTCGACCTACAGATCATACAAGGGATGCTATTGGATTTATTGGCTCGGTGGCGGGGGATCGGGGTTACCTAGGTACTTATATACAGTGTTCATGGACCAGGTATAGAGATTTTCTCCGAGAATCTTATCAGCCGTAGATCGGGGTATTTTTCATTGAGATTGACAGGATGATTGGTTTTTATCAGTCTTTCTTGGTCATTGCCTTGGGGGTTTTGGTTTCAGCAGCGGACTTCTCCCTATTCGGTATCGACATCGACATTCCTCTGCCTGAGCGACCGTGTGGAAATAACAACCGTGATGTGCGGAAGGAATGGTTTGTATTTCCTGATTTTCCTGGGGCCAATTGAGACCTGACATTGCATAGGGGAGAGTTGAAGCGAGCTGAGCGGATCGACTACACCAATGCGGTGTTGTGTATGCAAGGGAAGCCTCAACATCTTCCAAGAGAAGAATACCCAGGAGTGCGGAACCGGTTCGATGATTTTGTGGCGTGGGTTCCCTACAGTATCGTTCGATATGCTAAGGACTGAGTACTAACATAACATACAGTACGCATATCAACTACACACTCAATACCCACCTTAGTGGTCTGTTCCTCCCGTGGCACCGTCACTTCCTCTGGCTCTGGGAGAAGGCCCTGCGGGAAGAGTGTAGTTACCCTGGACATCTCCCGTAAGTGCCATTCATCTACTACGACCCCAAACCATAATAACACGAAGCAGGTACTGGAACTGGCCATTATGGTCAGAGAACCTAAAAGCCAGTCCTCTCTTCGACTGCAGCGACAGCTCCCTCTCCGGCGACGGGGAGTACAACCCAGACGAACAGAGCCTCTCCGGCGGTGCAGTAACCCTACCACGAGGATCGGGCGGTGGCTGTGTGCGATGCGGACCCTTCAAAGACATGCAGATCCACATGGGACCATTTGATCGAAACATCGTCTCATTCGACAAACTCCCCGCCCCAGGCTTCGACTACAACCCGCGATGTTTCAACAGAAGTCTGAACAATTTCGTCAGCAGTAACTACGATAACGAGACCATCGTCGATAGACTCCTGGCCGCGCCCAATATGTCCGATTTCCAAACTATCATGGACTACTGGCCCGCACGGCCGAAGGGTGTGTTGGGCGTGCATGGCGGCGGCCATTTCAGCCTCGGAGCGACCCTCCAAGACCTGTTTACGTCGCCGCAAGACCCGGCTTTCATGCTGCACCACGGTATGATCGATCGGTTGTGGAGTATCTGGCAAGCGAAGGATGAGCGGCATCATCGGTTCGCACTTAACGGTACGAATATGCTCCTCAATCCGCCGAATGCGACGCTTGTCACGGTCGATATGGAGATGGAATTCGGTGTTCTTGATCGGCCTCGGTCGGTCGGCCAGGTTATGGATCCGACTAGATACGGGTATTGTTATTCGTACAGTTGAGGTACATCCAAGTGAATCGGATAATAACATCCGCTGGGAGATATTGTAACAATGTGGAATTATAGAACCATGGGAGTTCCAGGGGAAAGAGCCCCTTGGAAATTGCCAAATGGAGTAAAAACGAAAGATATGACAACACGACTTACTCTTGTTCCATGCTATTGTTAGCCAGGGCTGAGACCGGGCCAATCATAGTGAAGAATGAATTCTCTTTCCTTTTTTTGTGTCGTGGCACAGTTTCCTCTGCTCCATCGACTAGGTAATATCTAAAATAGTTCATCGATGAACTCCGTATTAAGCCTTTGGGGCCGATCCAAGACATTTAACTGGTGAAAAATCAGCCACGCCGATGATGCTCGGGTTTATCTGTCGCTAGTGCGGAAATTCAAGAAATACATAGAAAACGAAAAAAGAAAAAACCAAGCAAGTTGGGAGCATTGCCACTCTGGGTCCTGTGTGGTTCCTTCCAACTTGTACTTCTTTATCTTCTTTAAAAAATCTCACCTGCTTTGTTGTTCCTTCTCTCTTCATCTTACCCATCTCTCCACCTTCTCAGCAGATCTGCCGATCTTCAACCTCCAATCATGCTGCGTATCAGCGTTCTTCAATTGCTCTTTGTGACACTGCTCGGTCTGTCTGCGGTCTTCGCAGCGGACGCAGTGGGGACCTCGCAACGTGAGTCTCCCCAAGAACTTGCCGACATCAATGCAGCCTCGCTCCATGATGCTCTGCATGCTCTCTCTGCCAAATTCCGTCATGGAATCTTCCCGACTGACCTTCATGCCGCTGAAGCTCTGCAAGGCGAAGACCCCGCCATTGCCAGCCTTATCAAGCTCGCCAAGCGCCAGGACAATGCTACTGCTAGCTCCCCGGCACCGGGTCCTACCGTGACTACTCCCACCACCGAACCAACCACTGAGCCGGCCACCTCCTCGGCCGTGGAGACCAGTGAAACCAGCTCGGAGTCTAGCACTGAGCCAACTACCAGCGCTCAGCCAACCGACACCTCTGCTAGCTCTACCAGTGAGCCCAGCACCAGCCCGAGCAGCTCTGCATCTGTCCCTACCGAGACTTCCAGCACCGTCTCGACCCAGACCACTGCTCAGCCGACTGCTACAACTGCGTCCTCGACCGCCCAGACGACTCACTCGGACACCACCAGTGTTCCTTCGACTCTGTCGACTACCAAGAGCACTTCGTCCACCTCTACCTCAACCACCAGCCATAAAACAACTACCTCTGCCCGTACCACCGAACATACCAGCTTGAGTACTTCCACCTCTAAGAGCACGACCACGATGCCCGATGGCAGCCTGAGTACCATTACCTCCATCACTGTTATCACTCCAGAGGCAACTGGCAAACCTTCGGCTAACGCTGCTGGCAAGCCCGGTCTGCAGACTAATGGTGCCGCCCTGCCTACTGGTATGGCTCGCGAGGTTGTCGCCATGGTTGGTGGCGCCGTCGTGGTCGCAATGGCTCTGTGATGGATGATTGCTTTTGCCTTATCGCCTGCTTGCATCTTTATCATTCCGATCGGCGTTTTTCAGCACATCGCATTGGCTCTGCATCTTCATGACAATCGTCATTGTACTATCTTTTCGCATGACCCGTGACGACCTACTCATGTCTCTCCTTAATTCTCGGCGTTTACGGCGAGCATTCATTATTCCGCCTCATTTGGCCTTTTGTTTCTCCTGTTTTAACAGTGGTCTCGAACATTTACAGCGCACAGCACACGCTATTATTTCATGTGATTACTTTAGTCCATGTTCTATCTTCACTTTGAAGATAATGCAAAAAGTTGTGCTCAATTAGCAAATTCATTAGCTCATGGACTGTATAATTCGTATGTATAGTAGGTGCAAGTTTATCCAAGATGATCGGAATGTGCACAGCGGTATGGTATGCCCAGGCGTGTGGTCCGAATGTGTCAGCTGGTTCCGAGAAGCCATCATCGTCCAGGATTCAGACCCTCCTCCCAGCGCTCCTGCTCGGTCAAATACCGGACAAGACTCTCATAGCCAGCCAAATCCCCTTTGCGCAGTAGAACAGCGATCTCGACATTCAGCGGCGAATCCGGATTCGGATCCTTCAACAGCCACTGAATAGCTCTGAGTGTGGCCGAGAGACCCCCAGCCGGACTCCATTCCGCATCAAAGAGTGACAAACAAACCTCGCCTGTGCGGAAGTCGATATTCGGGTGCACGATCTTAGTCGTGAAGTAGACGGTCGGCGGTGCAATAGGGTAGTTTGGTGGGACTTCAATATTAACGTGCCAAAGTCCACCTGTTGTCGCGTTAGATTGGCTGGAATTGCCACGGCAGGGGCGTTGGAGTTCATGAAATTACCCTCGTAAGGTGTTCCAACTGGACCTTTCAATACAGCTTCCCAGTGCAGTATGTCGTCTTCGTCAACAGGTCGTAGGAACAGGAATGTTTCATTCTCCCCCTCCTTGTTATAATCCTTCAGCTCTTTGAAGAGCCTGCTTGGTGCAGTAAGAGCAGAGGTCCGTGGCGCCATGCGGAATGTGGTAGAGTATGAATTAGATGTGTAGGTTGAAGTGCGCGCCTCACGGAGTTGGGAAAGTCGGTCGGCACCGCGATCGCCGAGGTTGGGGATACTCTACCCGGCCCACCCATGGATCGATCATCCGACAACTCTCACGTGAAATTGCCTCCGACTGTCTTCCTTTCTGTTTTCGGTTAGATCTCTGTTAATTCGCTATGCGCACTTCTCGCACTTCGAGGGACACCGCGAAGGTGCTGCAGGCTCTGTCGCATCCTATCGGGCGACAAACACGTAACTCCAATGCGAGCGCTCTGAAAAGTTTCGCCTACAACGCAAATGCAACCCCGACCATCAAGACAGAACCGGAGTCAGAAGATATTTCGACAACACCCAGTATCTCTGCTGTCAAAAGCGACGATGAATCTTCCCTCTCGGAGCTCTCCGAGGCCGACACGGCGGATATCGAAGACCTCCTTGAACCGCCATCGAAGCGCCAAAAGCGAAACGCGAGCCCCATAAACCCACGCGTCCTCAGGGAGGGCGCAAGTCCTCGCACACCTCGAAAGGTGATAGTGAAGGATGAGCCCGATCAGAAACCAACACCGGCACCCAAGCAAAGACGACTCCCGGCCCGAAAAATCCGCGGGATAGACGGCTTAGACAAGGTCGAGCCCCCGTCCAACTGGGAGAAGATGTACGAAACTGTGCAAAACATGAGGAGGGCCAAGGAGGGCCCGGCTTCATTTGCACCAGTAGACACAATGGGCTGCTCGAAGCTGTTCTGGCCCACCTCATCACCAATAGACCGTCGATTCCAGACACTTATCGCATTGATGCTCTCATCCCAGACTAAGGACACAGTCACGGCAGTAGCGATGCAACGCCTCCACACCGAGCTCGGAGACCGCACCGCGCCAGCTCAAGATATCAAAATCAAACAAGAAGACGATGATTCAAAACCCGTCGACAGCACCCTCAACCTAACCAACATCCTCGCCGTGGACCCAACGCGTCTAAACGAACTAATCCGCACGGTCGGTTTCCACAACAACAAAACCAAATACATCAAAGCCACCGCGCTGATCTTACGAGACCAGCACGCAGGCGATATCCCCACGACTCCAGAGGGCCTCATGTCGCTTCCCGGCGTCGGACCCAAAATGGCTTACCTCTGTATGAGCGCGGCATGGGGAAAACACGTGGGAATCGGTGTCGATGTGCATGTTCATCGCATTACCAATCTCTGGGGTTGGAATAAGACCAAGACGCCCGAGGAGACGAGGAAAGCACTGCAGTCGTGGTTGCCACAAGAAAAATGGCATGAGATCAATGAGTTACTTGTTGGGTTGGGGCAGACGATTTGTTTGCCTGTTAAGCGTCGCTGTGGGGATTGTGAGCTGGCTGGCTCGCGGCTTTGCAAAGGTGAGATTCGAGGGCTTAAGCCGATGCTGAAGGCTAAGAAGAGTCTTGAGCTTGAGGAGCCCAAGGTTAAGATTGAGGCTGTTTGATTGAGACTTGTCTGCTTGTAGATTGCTGGTTTAATTTATACGGTTCATGCTTCTCTGGATGGGAAGCGTGGCGCCGGCTTATTCGCTTGATACGATTTTCTTATAATGGCCTGATATAATTATTTTTTGTCTCAAGAAATCGTCCACGGGTGGCTTTGGATCGGAACTATCGCGCGGCGAACGGGCTGAACACCGCTAATCTTCCTTTGACGCAACCATCCAAGGTTCCCTTGTTTGGAACTACTTGGGCAATCTCTAGCTGGAGGTGCTGTTTCCCCGAATATCTGTTGCCGCCGTTGGCCCCCAGGCACAATTCTCGGCGCTTCGCCAACGCCTGTCACATGTCACAACCCCCGAAAGGCGAATGAGGTCTTTTTCTCGACCAACCCGGCGCTAAGACGGGGCCTGACCAAAGAACCAATCTCGTCCTTTCAGACTCGAAGAGCTGAAGGGTCTGTTGCCACAAACATAAACGGCACTCCCTCCTTTCCCGCCGGGAAGACTTGCTTAAACGTCATTCTGTATACGGACGCTCAACCGACTGGACTGTCGCAGACAACAATTCACAGTTATCATGAGCCTTCGCTTTCGACTCGTGGACATTCCGTTAGGAACTAAGAACTTGATCAAGCAGCAATATCAGATAATATTGATCTGGGTGTGGAGCATCCATCCTGCGAGCCCGTAGAAAATTCCAATTTTGTTCGTTAAACCTTCTTCCCTTACACTTAAAACTACAAAATATCTGTCCTACTTCAACAATGGTATCGAACAGCAATTTTCCATCAATGTTTGCGCCGTCCGTTTAAACAATTGAATTATCGGAGGCACGTATGTCGCTATATACAGCCCACCACTCTTTCATGCTGATCTTTGCGTTGGACCTACGTCAAACGGCGCTTCAATGGCCGTTGTGACGCTCTAGATGGCGTGTGAGAACGGACTATTTGGATCATTTGACAGGGTCAAGAACAACACATGGCCCGTGGAACAGCCAAGTGCCACTGTTGTTGTGGCACACGTAGGGAAGAACGACAAGCAGTATGGCCGATACTCCGAATGTATCCGCAGGATGTCTTCTCCTCTAAATATTATCCAGGTGCCATCACTAGTGGAGCCGTAGGCTCCTTGGCCTTGCCATCGCCGAGGACGTGAATGCGCCAGTGAGGTCCGGACAAGGGAAAATGACTTCAAATCGAATACACCCTCATCGGGATGCAGATGATGCACATTCACCTCATCAAATTGAAGTCTACGAGGAGAGTAGACACCAAAAGTTGACACACATGTTTCTGTGGCCACATCCCAAATCTTGACTGTCCCATCTTGTGACCCTGTCGCGAGCCGGTTCCCGTCCCTAGGCCAGAAAATTGTTGCGACCGGGAGGCGATGCCCCTCGAGGATCGATATACACCTGGTGGCTCGGTTCCAGATCATGGGCCCCTTACCCGCTAATGCGAGCCACTCCCCATCATGAGACCAGGCCATCGACCCGGCTGCAATTTACAGTCCTCAAGTGTCGATATGCACCGCCCGGTTAATGGCTCCCAGATCCTGACGAGTTGATCAACTGACCTAGATGCGAGCCAGCTTCTATCTTGGGACCACACAATATCCAGACATAATAGTAATGCCCTTCGAGGGTCGATATACATCGCCCGGCCAATGGATCCCAGATCTTGACGGTTCCGTCAACTGATCCTGATGCCAGCAAGCTTCCATCTTCGGACCACGAAATCGATTTAACCGACTGGCTATGTCCTTCAATGGTCGAGAAATGCCGCCTGGTCACCTGGTCCCTTTCAATGGTCGATATACGCCGTCCGGTCACCTGGTCCCAGATTTGGATGGTTCCATCTCTTGTTGATCTTGATGCGAGCAAAATTCCATCTTTGGACCACGTCATTGATCTGAGCTGACGGTAATACCCTTCGAGGGTCGATACACCGCCCGCTGACTGGGTCCCAGATCCTGAGGATCATATCATTTGACAGTGATGTGAGCCGGCGTCCATCTTGGGACCACTTCAATGATGCGACCCGACCGCGACGCCGTACGAGGGTCGATATGCACGGCCCGGCCAATGCCAATGGGCCCCCGTCCAACCTGCTATGCCCTCCAAGGGTCGATACGCACCGCCCGGACAGTGGGTCCCAGATCATATGGTTCCATCCGTTGATCCTGATGCGAGCAAGCTTCCGTCTTTGGACCACGCAATCGAGTCGACCGGGGCGGTATGCCCTTGGAGAATCTGAAGGCATGGACTCCAATCATCTTCCACCACTGGCTCCTAGAGAATCCAATTTGGTGTCACTGATTGATAACAAGCTTTTATCATACTCCTGGTTGGGCTGAAGATAACCGATGAGGTGTAGACTTGTAGGGGGTTGCATTCAATTGCTGGCACGTGGTACTGGATGAATCGAGACGCGTCTCGGACTCGTTCTGCAAGCTCGTTTCCGTTGTTCAATCTCTATGATAGCACCCTGCGGTTAGCAATGCAGATTAACAATCGCAAAAGTGATCCACGGGTCATTAACCTGAAAATGCCTCTCCATCTTGACTATGGCGACTATCCCTTCTGAGATATGGCCCATGAGACTCGTCGCTTCGAGCCAGAAAAAATATCTATTTTTTAGAAACTCCTCAACTAGATCACACTCCCGCGGATCATCAACCACATTGCCGTCATGGAGGTGATCAACCCAGTAGAGACATGAGTACCGTACAGATGCCAATAGATTTGGATCGGGTTGTTTGACTTGGGAAATGGGAAATCCGGGCGATTTCAGGCCATATATATCACATCGAAGTGTCCTGAACGATTGCAGAGAGGAAAGAAAATCGTATAATGCTCGGCTGCAATTCCTCGCGAAAATATCTCCTTTGATGCGGATTGAAGGAGAAAATCCTTTGCGGACTGATGCACAAAGAAGATACCATCTTCTCGGATTGTGAGAAACGAACCACATGCCTCCACAATTTCGGTTGAAGACTGTTGGTCAGTAGTGATATCTACGGGCATATCCACCAAAGTTGGCAACTCGTCTAGCGTGATGGGTCGGTATACAAGTAGGACGACACCTAGAATTCGCTTGCAAAGTTCTGCATCTGCTGAATGATGATCGTGAATTCGCTCAATCATCCGAGCGTAGAGGAATTCGAGGCCCGGCGGAAATGCAGTCAATAGCGAACGGACATTCCCGTTCCATCGTGCTGCCTTGGCGAGCTCCTCGCAGACCAGGGCCACCCAGAGGAAGGTACCATGTGCGTTTGAAAACAAGTGTTCAGAAATAGCATCACGTACTTCTGCTTTAAACTTCTTTTGTTTCGTCAATTCCTGAACTTTATGTCCCATGAAGGTGGTCATGGCCTCGGCAAAGGACTTTTCTTTAACTCCAGCCAAAGCGTTGCTTTTTGGGTTGCAGGCTCAAGAGCCTCTTCCGATATCCGGCCAGTTACGACTTGAGACAATCCATTTGACACGTGGGCATACTGATGATTTCTGGACGACAAAATCAAGAAGCAGGTCCCGGTCTTTTGTACATCCATCGAGGGCATCAATGATCATATATGTGCTCTGTAAGAGCGGATCCTCGAGGATACCACTGAAGATTTTTGACAAGATTTCCCATGCATTGACATCCTCAACCCCTGTTTTCCCGGTCTTATCATGCTGTCGTCGTACATGGGAGATGAGGTTGGGCTAGTTGTCAACCAGCATATATATCAGGCCGCGAAGGACTGCAGTAGCGCGGTTTATTCGGGCGTCTGTGGCCTGACAGAAGAAAAAGACGACACAAGCTTCAGATGACAATTTCAGCTCGTTGATGATTCCACACAAAAGCATTGTTTTGCCCTTCCCAGGATCCCCTTTGATCCAGAGCAGCTGACTTTGTCGCTTATAGTGCCATTGTTTGAAGTCATCGTTCTCGAAGATCCAGTGATACGAATCCTTCAGTAGTCCGCCCTTGACTTTTTCGATACGTGTCTTGTCATTACGAGGATCTCGTATATAGATCCTGTAGACAGGCTGCATCCTCTGCATCTAGTTTGTATTGGTTTATTTTTGGGTTCATAAGCGGTGGTTTATCTTTGAATTGAATTTGGCTAGGCAAATTCCCGTATGAGTGGTATGCTAATCCTTCTTACCGACTGCCAATGTCCATCTGACAAGTTCTCCTGACACCCTCTTGAAACCGTTATCTTCCACTGTTGCAAATTTGACCATGTTCCGGTGATCAGCGTGAATGCTACGGGGCGTATAGCTATCGAAAGTGGCTGACTCTTTTGATACGATCGGTCCGACCCCAAAGGTAGAAAGCTCTTCAAAGAAGCAGGTGACCTCAAGGCGCCGACCATTTTCCCGTAGTTGGCGCACCATAGCCAAAAAGTCACGCTGCATTGACTCCAGGAGCTGATTATCACTCTGTAGGATATCTATCAACTTGACGTTGACGGACTTCACGAAACCAAACGTCGTGGCAGGAATCTTGGCCCAGTTCGCCATCCAAGCCCCCATGTGAGGGGTTCCCATGAATATCACGCCCTTGAGAGAGTTGAACACATCCTGGAAGTGTGTTTCAGGGTTGTTTCGTGATATGAGGATAGCCATCTTGCACACCAGTCCCCCAAGGCTATGGGCAACAAAAATGAGCGGGCGTGAAGGCGCACCGCAGGATTCCCGGTCAGATGTTAAATCGGCTAGGAGATTCGTGGCGTGGTCGAGCAACCGGTTCAACGAGGCAGTCGACTTCGAGACTACATACGCATCGTAGCCGTATGTAAGAATGCGAGCTTTTTGGAGTTTCTGTGGAAGCAGTGCTTCGGGCCAGGGCGTAGATTGGCCATCGGCGGTCCAGGTCTTCTCTCGATCGCCCGTCAGACCGTGAATGAAACATATATCACATGTAGCATTAGGTGGGTCGCTCAAGACTTTGATGCCACATGCATCTATAACGTGGGAAACCGGGGGGCGTTGAGGCAAAGCGGCGGGGTCATGTGCGCGGTAAGATGCAAGGCTGTTATGCCCTGTTTCTTGCACATTGAAAACGGTCTCGCGCTGGCGTCGGAAAATTTGCATGATTCAGCGAACAGACTTTCTGAAGTATGGCAAAAATTATTCTTTGTCACAATAATAATGGGATGTAGTATCGGGCCTCCTTAAGTATCACTTTCCACTGGCTGAGACAGTTGTAGCCGCCAGCAACGTATCACGCCCGCAACGTGTCACTGCATGGGCGCTTACTGCTCGATCTAACAAAAAGTGACATCCTCAGTGATCGGATTCTAGATGACCTGCTGGGATTGAAGGCGCGAGATAGTCCATCGAGTCGCGGATGGTAATGAGCCATTTGCCAGAGTTGGACCTACATCGCCCTCTTTCGCACCTTGATTGGAATCGGCATGAAGAACTTCTTTAGACACACCCGACTTGACAAAAGGCCTTTCATTAGCGATACGATATTTTCTCTCCTTCATTAACCTGAAACACCTCGAACGCGATAGCCTCAACTAATGCCTCAGACGCTGCATATGTAGATCCAAGTCAATCTATTATTAACTCCCTCGCCCCTCCCCTCCCCTGTGGCCGACATTCCGATTAAGCCATTGGCGGAAAAGTGGTTACTAAGTTCAGCTTGATGTTTCATGTGCCGCTTGTAAGTCATATTTTGCTTCTATTTCAATCATTGGTTGTAATGTCAGTGACTGGCGCTAGTTGTAGGGCGCTAGCAGTAGGGGTGCATGCAGTAGGGGCGCGTGCAACTGTCCCAGGGACGATATACTTGCCCAAGGTACTTATCACATCCACGTCCAAATGAGAGCATGTCAAATGTAGTTATCTTTAGATTCTTGAGGGTCCTCAATTGAGATGGACTGAAGAGGGAAGAACAACAAGCAGTGTGGTCAATACTCCGTAGGTATCTGCAGAATGTGTTCTCCTCCAAAGGTTATCCGGGTGCCATCACTACTGAAGCCGTAGCCTCTTTGCTCTGGCTGAGGAGGTAAATGTCCAAGAATTTATGCGTTTGTCTTGGTACCGTTATGAGAGGTCCCAAAGTGCATATTTAAAACCTTCTTGTTGTGGATATCCAGCTTGGTCGCAGGGATATCAGAGGTGTTGGGCTTCTTCTTCTTGTCCCCAGGAAATTTCTTGTTGTACTCGTCTACTGCCTTGGCAGCAGCTGTGGCAAAGCCCTCCAAATCGGCGTTCTCCCTCACTTCTTTGCTCATTGAATACATCCGCCATGTCGAAAATACCCCCCACGATGCTGCCAAAGTGACGGTGAGCAGCCCAGCTGTGATTTTGGCTGCACTCGTGAAGATATGAGAAGCACAGTCCAACTATTTACCGTGGTTGGAGTCATCGCAATGCCGGAGACATAATCAAGCTTGCTAACTGGATACATCCACGGTTCGTCGCCTTGGGATGCTTTGATCAAGGTCCTTCCGCTGGCATGCCACGTATATTTGTAGGCAGACAATGCGGATGTCTGCTGCACCATGCAGCGGACGAGCTTAAAATACTTTTGACCCACGAAATTGTCTGGATCAGTGGTAACAAGCCGATCGTATAAGCCCCGATCATTGCCGCTGGTGATGTACAATTGTTCGGGGAGGAGGGTGAGAGTGCGGTTTGTGACGTCGGCAGGTCCAACCTCACTGAACCAGTGATAGCCGGCGGTTCTATTGCGCTCGCCATAATCTGGAAGCAATCTGTTGGTAGGTCTGTATTGGATCTTGGTTGTTGCTTGTTGATTCTCTTCAGGAACATAGTATAAAGGTCAGATATATATATTGTGCTTGTGCACAACATTGAACCTTAGAAGACTCCAAATCTACAGCCAATCATATCATCCCCACCTCGGACATAAGGCGACTGAAGCTTCTCTATCCCCGCTCCCAGCAACAACCCGTAGAAGTCGTCAATCGGCAATCCAGCAGCACCAGTTTACGAGGGCACCTCTCTCCATAGATGCAACCTCCAACCTCCGCACAACCCACGCCGCCTAAAACCCTCGCCCAAAATGCCCCCTCCAACCCCAATCCCAATCCCCCTCTTTGCCTCAACCCAACTCAACCTCCTCCACGAAGAACACGCCGCCGAAGTCTCCTCCTCAAAACTCGCCAGCACAGCCGCAACAGTCTCCCCCTCCACCCGCCGGACCCTCCAAGCAACCGGCTACGCCCTAACAGGCCTCATCCTCTCCCAATGTCGAACCGGCCTCGGCGGACGCGTCGTGGGCGAGTTCGCCCCGGATCCAGCAGTCGCGTCAGAAGAGTCTCGGGCCGCTGATGGGACGCCTCGTCTTGGGTCGCATGGGATTCGCGTCGGGGATGTTGTGCGTGTTAGTGACGTTGCGGGTGCGGGGAAGAAGGTCGGGAAGGATAAAGATAAGGAGAAAGAGAGAGATTCGGAGAAGGGGGTTGAGGGCGTTGTTACGCGTACTGGTGATCGCGCTGTGTGGATTGCGTTTGGGCGGCATGGTGGAGGGGTGGCTAAAGAGGATGATGAGGCTGTTGAGGAGCTTTGGGGGAAGAAGGTGTGGGCTATTAAGCTTGCTAATGATGTTACGTATAGAAGGTATGTTGGTTGGATTATTGGAGTGGGGAGAGACTGCTTCGTTGGATATTGGGTGATTTGCTGACTTTGGGCTAGGATGAGGCAGACTATGGAGAAGATGGTTAAGATGACGGAGTCCGATTATTCGCATTTTATGCGTGTTGCGTTTGGACATACAACGCCACTACAGCTGGATACTGAGGCGTGTGGACCTGTGGAGTTTACCGATCCTACCCTCAATGATTCGCAGAAGGAGGCTATTCAGTTCGCGCTGGCTTCGCGGGATATTGCTTTGATTCATGGTCCGCCTGGGACGGGAAAGACACATACGCTCATTGAATTGATTTTGCAATTGGTTCAGCGGAAAAAGCGCATTCTCGTCTGTGGACCGTCGAATGTTTCTGTTGATAATATCGTGGAACGTCTGGCTCCCAAGAAAGTACCTGTTGTGCGCATCGGGCATCCGGCTCGTCTGCTTCCTTCTGTTCTTGAGCATTCCCTTGAAGTTCTTACGCAGACCTCTGATGCTGGGGGTATTGTGAAGGATATTCGGAAAGAGATTGACGAGAAACAGGCTAGTATTCGCAAGACCCGGTCTGGTCGCGAACGACGAGGTATATATGATGATTTGAAGCTGCTGCGGAAGGAGTTCCGAGAGCGCGAGTCTAAATGCGTGGATAATCTGGTGCGCGAGAGTAGTGTGGTGTTGGCTACTCTTCACGGTGCTGGGGGCCATCAACTTAAGAACCAGAAGTTCGATGTTGTGATTATCGACGAGGCGAGTCAAGCCCTCGAGGCACAATGTTGGATTTCTCTTCTGGGTGCAGAGAAGGTTGTCCTGGCCGGTGACCACCTGCAATTACCACCGACAGTTAAATCTACCAGGCAGAACTCTGAGGATCAAACTTCCAAGGACACCGACAATGACATTGAGACATTAAAGGGGGTCTCTCTTGAACGTACATTATTCGATCGTTTATTAGCCCTGCACGGACCGGGGATCAAACGCATGTTGACCACCCAATATCGCATGCATGAGAAGATCATGCGATTCCCCTCCGACGAACTTTACGAGGGGAAGTTGATAGCTAGCGACGCGGTGAAAGCCCGTCTACTGATCGACCTACCCTACGAAGTAGAGGGCACAGACGACACACAGGAACCTCTGGTATTCTGGGACACGCAAGGCGGAGACTTCCCCGAAAAGGTAGAGGATGAGATCAGCAAGAAGGGAGCCTTGCTTGGAGACAGCAAAAGCAACGAGATGGAAGCCATGGTGGTTGCCAGACACGTGGACAACCTGATTGACGCGGGCATCCCGCCCGACAGTATTGCTGTGATCACCCCTTACAACGGGCAGTTAGCTCTACTGTCGCGCATGCTACGAGAGAAATACCCTGGCCTTGAACTTGGCAGTGTCGATGGATTCCAGGGGCGCGAGAAAGAAGCCGTTGTGGTGAGCCTAGTGCGCAGCAATGCGGAGCATGAAGTGGGTTTCCTGGGTGAGAAGCGAAGACTGAATGGTATGTTCCCCCCCCCCTTTTTTTGCGGACTGTTGCAACTGTGCAGCTATTGCACCTGCAGCGCATTCAATATATTAACGATGCTGCACGTATAGTTGCCATGACGCGACCTAAGCGACATTTGTGTATTTGCGGAGACTCGGAGACGATTAGTCAGTAAGTGCGGGATGCCACTAAGTTTGCCCAGGTGAGGGTTTAATACTGATCGACATTCTTTTTTTTTACAGTGGGAGTAGCTTCCTTAAGCACTGGATGGACTTCCTAGAAGAAAACGCCGACCTACGATACCCCGATGCTGGCGATTTGCTATGATCGGGACTTTTACAGATCGAGAAATCCCAGTTCCAGAACAATGTCGATCTCCAAGGATGTACAGAATAGAAAATAGATTAAATCTCATACCGCACGGCCTATGCAAGGGATGAACAGGGGGTCAAGAACTCAAACAACTCAAATACTCTCCGGACTCAGCCCGAAACTCTTGGGTGATAAGGTGTTTTGAAACGCCTAGTCGATCATTTCTGCGTCGGAGATGCATTTCCCGAAACAGAATAGGGTGATTCTTCCCCCCTTGGCCAATACACGGCTGAGAGAGGGCCATGAGGGGTTCATTGATAAAAGGAAGACGAAAGACGTGGACTACTGGCTATTGGGTTGAAGTTCAAGTTGAAAGTGCTCAAAGACGGATAACAGCATCTTCGCCATGTGTTTCACTTCACTCCTTTGAGGTAAGTAGAAACAGAGTAGAGTATAGACTATTATCATTCTATGAACTAAGCCTTTTTATTCATTTTATCCCACTTCTCTTTTTTTTTTCCCAAACCTGTTCGGCTGTGGTGTGAAGTACCGGTGTGGGGATAATAGCTTTCTCTTGTCTCTCTCCTCTCTGTTTCTCCCTAATCTCCAATTTCCCTTCCCAACTTCTCTTCTCTCCCCTTTGTTCTTTCTTTCATTCTTTTTTCTTTGTTTTCAGACTGGCAAACCGGGAAGGGATTCATTATGTCCCTGAGTATAACGTACGTCCCGTTTGTAACACCCTGGTTCTTCAGCTAACATGCGTTTGATAGCTTTCAATAGTCTCAGTCGACTGAATTCCAGCCTTTATTCGAATTGATACCCTTATACCCTTCGATATTTATTTCCCGACACTCGCTTGAAATCTTTTTCTTTTTTTCTATCTCTTTTGCGCCATATACCCATATTGCTTTTAATGATCAAAGTCGATATCTTTCCCATACCTTCTATGCTCACTATTTGTTGATTGCGACCTTATCCCATCGCCATGTCGAGACAACCCACACGATCTATAGCGAGCGCCGGTAGCGAGTCCGTTGGGAGTTTACGACAATCCTCTCCCGCCCGGGCAGAGCGCTCCAGCTCGAACCCTGCACTTCATATGGGAGACAATGATACAGCGCTGCCGTCAATGGAATTTCACTCTCATCACCCCCAGCCGTCTATTGCCCATCGTCGCACAGGGAGCACCTTGAAAACAGTGATGCGCAAGATCTTCAACCGGAAAAGACAAAGTCAGGCCGATGAACTGGAAGAGAACCCATACGAATCTACTTTTGCGACGCCACCGATGCGGAAATCAGTACCAACGAAAGGGAGATCACTGTTGGCCGTTCCGCCTCCTCTGAATTTGAATTCACATCGGAGTAGTCCACTCTCGGCGGAGAACCTCCAGCTCGCAGATACACATCTATCTCCCTTATCTCCTCTATCGTCTGCAACCCTGCGTGATTCAATGCCCGGTAGCATGCCACGCCGAAGACGGGCAACTCTTCCCAGCGTGGTTTTTTCAGATGATGAATCTCGGTTCGCGGTCGCATCGGCAATATCTGATCCCCAAGAGGATAGGAGCCATATACCAGAGCGAAGACACAGCTTGCTCTCCCACCGCCTATCGAGAAGCACAGATGCCTTGCGCGAAATGACAGATAATCTACCAGAGACACTGGTCTCTTGGCCACAACGCACATCATCCGCCCCTCCTAGGCCAGCCTCGGTTCCCGGTTCGCAGTCCCCGCCATTAGATGAGAGCTCTAATAGTGGGCAGTCGGGGAGGCCCTCGTCGGGAACAACAGTAACCAGTGTGACCCGAATGTCCGCCGCACCATCTTTGATGGAGGTCGACGAGCAGGCAGAACAACCCAGCCTCCCGTCGAACGTCGCAAGTCTAGTCAACACAATGCAGCAAGATGACAGCGTCACTCTGGAACAGCGGTTGACCACGCTAGAAGTGAAACTAATCGACCTGGAATTTGCCATTGCCCGACTGCAAACCAACAGCCCCGAAGACCCCACCGAAAAACTCTCGCGCCCACGACACCCCCCTTCATCAGACTCCTTCCCCCCGCACATGCGCAACAAACCCACCGCATTCCTATCCGCAATCGACCGCGATGAATCCCCAAGCCCCCTGCCAACTATATCGACCCGGCCCTCTAGCACGAGCACAATCCGCGCCGACCCAATGACCCCGCGCACCCTCCGCCCCGCCCCATCAGCCACCTCCCTGTCCGACTATCAGGGCGTCTCAATCGAGCAATACAGCACGCTGGTTACGCTCCTGCGTCGCGAACAAACAGCTCGCAGAAACCTGGAGACACAAGTCGGTGGTCTGCGCGAAGACATTCGCGATCTGCAGCGCGCAGCACTCGATTCCATGCAGTCGGGTATGGGCATGATGCAGCCCGGCCATCCCACGGAGTCGCGGCAGTTCCTGCGCTTCCGTCGGGCGCTAGGTGACTCTGATACTTCCCCGCCGCTGAGGTCGGATGATAAGCCCACCGGTATTACGGACAGCGACTCCGATTGGGATCGGTCGGATATCTACCCCCATGATGATCCCTGGGGTCCTCCGAAGTGGGAGCGTCAGCGGGTTGTGACCGCTCCCATGATTTGATTGTGCCATGTTGCAAAATATGCAACTCTTTCCCCTTTCTTTCTAGCGTTTGGCTCTTTTCCCTTCTATATTCTAGACCGCCTGAACGGGTACGATGTACCTCAGGCTTGTCGTTTCTTCTGCACATGTCAATGCGCCACTTTGGACCCCCAGGGGCATCCCCGCGACAGGATCGCGACTTCGACCAAGGTCACCGCGCTGAGCTACATGTCGAGTACATGTCCGCTCTCTCGTCTTATGGATTGGGACATGCACGACAAATTAGAGTTGCACACGCAAACGCACGATTCGTGACGATTGGCGCTATCTTGTACCCTTCCAGGTTTAATGTCAACATATACTTCTCCATTCAAGAAGATCCCTGTAAACAGCGTCCATATCAATACATACCCTACGATGTAGACCCCGCCATCCATGCTGTGCACTTCTCAGCAAACTATATGCCCCGCGCTAATAGTGCAGATCAAGTGCCACCACGGGATGTCCGATAGTCCACTTGCCTGGCACCTGTCCAATCCGCCAGCTTCAATTGAAAAAGTCCCGCATTCGAAAAGCTTTTACCCCTCTATCTGACTCCCCGACGTCGGACATACAGTCATTGTCGTACTAATGACCGGGATCACGTACCACACACGCCCATGTGGCTGTATGGTACACTAAGACTCCCAACCTTGTCGACATTATACAATCTCATGAGAGTACTTACAAGTGGCATTGAGCCCAAACGAACTATTTAACGCTTCCAATCACCAATCCCATCTCCAGCCAACTCGAGCAACCTCCAAAAAGCATGTCACCTACCAAACCCACAATAACAATAGTCGGCGGCGGAATAGGCGGCCTAACCCTAGCAGCAGGCCTACACCTCCGCAAAATCCCAGTCCAAATCTACGAAGCAGCCCAAAGCTTCAAAGAAATAGGCCTAGGAATCTCCCTAGGTCCAGCAGCATACCGCGCAATGCCCCTAATCCACCCGGAAATCCAACAAATCTACGACTCTCTCATAACAACACACGCAGACAGCCCAGGCTACGAAGAATACGTACAAACCTGGTTCGAGCTCGTCTGGGCGACAGGCCCACAAGAAGGAAATGTCCTAATGAACCTAAAAGCTCTTCCCTCCGGCCAGACCGCGCTTCGAAGAGCAGATTTCTTAAATGCCCTTGTTGACCTCGTCCCGTCTGATATCGTGCATTTCGGGAAGAGGTTAAACATGCTCGTTGAACATGATGAGCGCGTTGTGCTGGGCTTTGAGGATGGGGAGGTTGTGGATGCTGATGTTGTCGTTGGCTGTGATGGTATTCGCTCCAGGGTTAAGGAGTGCATGATCCCCGTTGAATCGTTGCGCACGAAGCCCGTCTATAGTGGCATGTATGGGTATCGGGCTGTGCTTGAGATGGGGGATATGGTTAAAGCTGTTGGGGAGAAGAGGGCGCATGTTGCGACGATTTATATCGGACGTGGAGCTTACGGGATCTCGTATCCCATAATGAGGGGCCGTTTGGTTAATGTTGGTATTTATGTGTTGAGTTCTGAGCCGTGGGAATATGAGTCTTGGGTGAGGCCGGCGAGGAGGGAAGATATGGAAAGGGATACGAGAGATATGGGGCGGTATGTGAAGGCTCTTGTTGAGGTATGTTTCATGCTTTATGTTCCATGTGTTTGTTTGGGGTTGGTGTTTTTTGCTGGGTACCGAATTACTTATCTTGTTCCTTGTAGCATATGCCCGATCCATCTCAATGGGCTATCTTCGAGCACCCGCCTATCTCGACCTATGCTCGCTCCAGGGTAGCGATTCTCGGCGATGCTGCACATGCTTCCACGCCGCATCAGGGTGCTGGCGCTGGCCAGGCTATTGAGGATGCACATGTTCTCGCGGAACTACTGAGTGATTCTCGTGTCGGTTCCGTCCACGATGTTGTTGCGGCTTTCAAGGCATATGATGACATTCGTCGGCCTAGGAGCCAGAGAGTTGTTACTAGCAGCAAGGAGAATGCAGATATCCTTTGTCTGTGTTTTGATGGGGTTCGTGACGATCCGGCAAAGCTAAAGGAAACGCTTGATCAACGTTTGAAGTGGCTTTGGGATCTAGATGTACAGGATCAGGTCGAGCGCGCGAGGGAGAAAATGGTTGAGTATTTGGAGATACCGGTAACGGTCGAGGGTTGATTTTGGCGAAATAGGGAAATATTCACTTGGATGTCATCTAGTGAACCTGTCCTCTCCTTTTGATCCATAATACCTAGATAATATCCAAGTCCAAGCCTCTTGGGCTAATTCGAAAGCTTTCTCATATGTGACGCCCATGTGTAGTTCTTCTAGATCTGGTATCTATCAACTTGCATAATCTTGGCATGGCTCATTCGCATCAGCCCTATGGGGTCAGCGCACGATAAGTCATGGATCGTCGGCCAAGAGCGGTGTTGGCACATAGTATCCTCCGACTTCAATTCTGATTTGCAGTTATTCAGATACCGTCATAACGTATGCGACAATCGCCGTCAACTCGAAGAACCCACGGACATGAAAACCCATACAGACTGACAGCGATACAATGAAATCCTTATTCGCAGTACCATATATTATCTAGCAACTCATCTTCGACGTATCATCGGCTCGGAAGCCATCATGCTATACCTTTTTGATCACCACAAAATTGCTTGCGGGCCAAATCAATGCCGACAAGAAGATGATTGAATGCGCAAACTGTACAAATGGTGCGCAAAGCAATGTCAAAATGACATGCAGAACCAAACCACCCAGAGAGGTGTCACCAAGGTGTAAGTCCTGGAGCACACTCCCCACGATAAGACCATGCGCGTCCACAGCGAAGTTGCACATATTCCACACGAAGAACCAATGCGAAACCGAGATATGCCATCCGCTAATGAATGTATATAAATTTCTAGATACGACATTAGTGTTAGAACCTTCAACACTCTTCAAACTACTTACAGACTTGCATAAGCTAACGGACCCATCATAGGAACCGCGAGAACCAACTTAACCAACCCACTATCTATAGACATGATCCCGGTGTACCACCTCCTACGTTGTTTGATCAAGTCTGAGACTCTGACGGGAGGCTGTTCTCGTGCGATGGCGTGAATCCAACCGAACTTGAATCCCTGCCGTGCGGCCTGCTCGGTCGAGTATTTCGAGATTAGCAAGTCCTTTGTTGATGTGGTCAGATCACATACGTGGAAAGCAAACCAAAAGTCTTCGGCAAGACACCCAGTGGCCCAGGTGACTTTGTTTTCTACAGCACCGTTGATCAATATAAAAGAGCCATGCATCCAGCCAAGCAACGGACGTTTGAAAAGTCGGACTGGAAGTTGGAAACGGCCAAAGTCATCTGCGACTCTGAAAACTTCAGCAGTGGTCAGGAATGGGTTCTTCCAATAATTGTGCGCTGTGTAGTAGATTGTTCCCTATAAATGTTTTAGTTTTATGCAGAGCAATGCTTCGACCGGAACACGTACCATCCCGATATCCTCCGTTCCTCGCTCAATGAAGTCAAAGCACGCTTTCACCAGGTATTCATCGATCTCGGTTTCTTCATCCAGATGAAGTACCCAATCAAGCTCGGATAGCTTCCAGTACAGTCGACACCATTCCAACGCTCGTCCTTTGTATTTGGCATTGGCTGGTTGAAATGAGGCTGGTACACTCACCAGGTTGACAAAATCAGGAAGTTCGGCCTGGAGACCATCTTCGGCGGAATCTAACACCACGTGGAAAGTGATGTTCGGATATTGTCTGCAATTTTCCCACGGCTTGATGGAATTAAGCACAGTCTACCACTAATGCATGAGTTTTGAGCAAGAAAGGGGTTTAAGGGGAGAGGTGTGGCAGCTTACTTGCATATTTGTGCCCTTTGTAACCAAGCAGACTTTGAGTCCGCGGAAATAACGCCCCTTGGGAGACTTTCTATATGCGAAAGGCCGCATTGGTAGACACAAACCCCATAGTATCGAGTATGGTGGAAGCTGGCCTAGCAGAAACGGAGCGTAGACAATGGCTAGAATGGTGCAGTCGGGAGTCCAGAGCACACCTGGCTCAACAACCATGTTGTATAAGCCAGTCCAAGTACTTATGCGGTATAAAACTACACTGTTTAGGTACATATCTTGTGCAATGCGTTCATGGTGGAGGCGTACCAATGAAACAGATGGTACCTGTTAGAGGGAAGATTCCCCAGTTATAACTTAGACGCTCAAAGAACCTCTTGGTATGTTTCTCCGAAGAGTGAGTATCTTGGAAATTGACATGGTATCTGTTATGCTGGTCATAATCATCCATCGCCATGTTGAAGACCTCGAGATGTGGGCCAGAGAAATGTATATATAAACCAGGAAAGAGACAGAAAGAGCATCGGAGACATCCCGGATTTTAGTGCTTGATTTATATTGGATCGATCCTTCGGTGTGCAGTCATGAGCGCAACTGGATGTATTGGTCGTTATTGATATTCTGCATTCAGCGACGAACCGGGGACCCTTATATTCTTATATTACTAGGATTGGCCTTGCAAAAGAACAGTCAGCCTCGAATTAACGGAGTATCCAGGAAATAAGCCAGAACCATCACTTCGCCGACCTTTGATTGACTAGGCATTATTGGCTATCTGTCCAGAAAAATCCAGACGGGAACTGAGATACGAGCTGTACTGGGATGTGCACGGAAAACAATGAGAGAAGCTCGCATGCTTTCCCCCTGTTGCTATTATTGCACATGTGCAGACAGTAGTGTTCACCTTGAGTACTATATCAGGTGGTCTATTTAGACCATTTACTTCGAGATGCGACAAATTGCAGATGACAAGGGAAGGAAAAGTATCCTCCAGTCCGATTTATATGAACATGTGCCCGTGACCAGTATCGCCACTTAATATTCCCGACCTTGATGAGAATGAAGCACTTGGTGAGCTCCATTGGGCTTTTCGGTGGCTTTCCACTGTTCCTGCCGTGGTTATGGAATATCTACTTTCCTCAAAATGAATGGCCAGAAGCAATCGGAAATCAACGAATAATCTACGCGACGTATTTGAGCGCGCCAACCGAAAACAAAACCTATTGGATCTCCGAATTTCACAATACCAGCGATCCATATTTCGACGCGGCTCGAATCCTCACATACCAGCTCCTTCACGCACCGGAAACACGCACCGGTTTGGACATCCCGTTCGTGGTCTTCGTTCATGAGAATGTCGATCAAGAGAAGAGAAACCGTCTGCAATCCGACGGTGCACAAGTAATCGAGTGGTCCGATTTCCGAGTGGACTGGGTTCGACCGAAGGATTCCCGATGGGTCGATATTTTGACAAAACTCCGGCTCTGGGAGATGGTCCAGTACGACCTGATTGTGTATTTGGATGGTGATTCCGTTCTGACGAGATGTATCGACGGGCTTCTCAGCTCCGCAGCGACTTGGCTTGCAACAACCAAACAAACCTTATTATCCCTCAACGGGACTGAAATACGCCTGCCAGAGACTTATATTGCTGCTGGCTTGCCGCAGCTCAGGCCAAATCACTCATCCCACCCGTCCCGTGTTCCAGAGGACTTCTGGCACTGGGATAACCTGAATGCTGGTTTTATGATCTTGCAGCCGTCACTTGAGATGTTTCACTACTTCGAGGCGTTGCTGGCAGTCGAGGATAGCTTTGATACCAGCATAGGTGACCAGAGCGTCTTAAACGTTGCTCTTTCTCGTGGAGGCCCTACCCCGTGGACTGCGGTGGACTTCTGGTGGAATATTCAGTGGCCATGGCCGGAGGATATCAAGACGTATGCTGTTCTTCATGAAAAGTGGTGGGCACCTATGCACTGGGAATCTAGGGACTATTTGCTCTCTTGGTACTGGCCAATGATTGGTTATTCTTCTGGCTGATGAAGTTTCAGAATACGAGAATTTCCTATTTCGGCTTTTACTCTTGGCTTTGCTTATTCTGAGATGTGGGGCATTGCTATCGGGGTAATTGGCGCTAGCTTGCCTTGAGTTACGCCTCGTCTATCACGCCCTTCGTTTGACAAGTTTCGTTATTGGAGTGACAGAACTACAATATCGCTTAAATCCTTTGCCACAATCTGTTTTCTTGGTGTCTTCATTTCGCCCTCAAAATGTCTACTACCACTGTGGAAGACACAATAGAGACCCCAGAGGTTATAAAAACCATCAAATCTTCACCAGCTACACCCTCCTACAGAATAGAGATCTTCACACGAAGCGATCTTCTTAAGCAGCCCTTCCTGCAGGAGCTCCGGGACGTCATCAATGCCAGCTACTATGATACCGGTCTCAGTCATTTCGAAAAGAACGGACCCCGGCTCCAAAGCGACACCCAGCTTGCCGATGAACTCCAGGAAACTGGCTTCACTACAATTGCATTCGCTCAAAATGCGATCATCGGTACTGCAAGCTTGAAAATCTGGTCACCAGATTCCGAAGGCGACGCCTGGAAGTTACCGGGCCATTTTGAACAATTCAGCGCGGATGAGATCTTCTCCGCGAGCTCTACGGTGCTGGATAGTCTTGATGATGAATCTCAAAATGCGTCCTGCGATGGCGGTTTCGAAATTGTAGCTGTCGCCATCACGCCGGACCCTCGATATAGGAAGAAAGGCATTGCGGCAAGCTTGGTCGAGGCGTGTCAAGAGGAACTGAAGAGTAGAATGTCTCCTGCTCGCTCGTCCATTATGCTCAGATCTATTCGCGAGGTCCAGGGTTCTTATTGGCTGAAAAGGGGGTTCCGCATCGTAGGGGAACAATATTGTCCTCCTTTTACCTGGGGTTACAACAAAGGTTTTGTCCTTTGGGCTATGGAGAGAGAATTATCTGTCTAAAGTCTATAAAGCCCGAATGAGACCCATGTTAGGCATAGGATTTTAAAGTAATCAGACCGCATATATTCCTCTTAAACCCTTCGATTCCAAGGAAGAAACTGGACAGCTTTACCTAGGTACGATTTACTTCAAATACCTCCCAGGATCATCTTTGCACGGATCCATCTCATACTGTCCGAAGCGCCCAACATACCTACCGGGTGTTGGGTAGGTGTGTTGGGTGCTGTTCATTTGTACTCCAACAACCTCGGCTTATCAAAATAGCCAACATATAAACCCCGCAAACTCCAGATATAATACTCGCCCTTTCCAACACCCATCTTCAACCATGGCCGTACAAATTTCCGACACGATCTTCGAGGGAATGAAGGATAAGGTAGTCCTCATTACTGGTACGCATATTTCCTTCTACCATCGTAAACAAATCAGAAATGTTGATAAAACCAGGCGGCGCGTCAGGAATCGGAAAAGCAACAGCAGAGTTATGTCTCAAGCACGGCGCGAATGTAATCATCGGCGACCTGAGCTCTTTACCCTCTGACCTCGTCATCTCAGATAAGCTTAAGTTTATAAAACTAGATGTCTGTTCATGGGACAGTCAACGTGATGCATTTATCAAGATCGAAGAATGGTTCGGTCGTATTGACCATGTCTTCGCCAATGCAGGCGTCGGGCCAACGACTGATTTCTTGGACGACAGCCTTGACGAAAATGGCCACCTTGCCCCTCCTGATCTACGAACGATCAATGTCAATCTTGTGGGTGTTATCTCCACAGTCCGTCTTGCCGCGTATTATATCCAGAAGAACTCGGCACATCGTGCATCCGGTGAACTGGGCAGTATCGTGGTCAACGCTTCTACGGCTTCGTTCCAGAACTTCAGTGCTGGTGATTACACGGTTGCAAAACATGGTGTTCTCGGGATCATCCACGGGATAGGGTATCAACTTGAGAGGAAGGTTCGACTTAATGCTGTTGCGCCTTCTTGGACAGCAACTTGCATGATTGATACTGCTTTTATTGAGGGGCTTGGTGTTGGCGTTCAGGGACCGGAGGCTGTAGCTCGGAGTGTGGCGCTTCTTTTTAGCGACCAGCAGCGTCATGGGGAAGTTATATACAGCTGGGAGGGAAAATATCGCGAGGTTAACAAGGCAGAAGGTGGATTCCTGGCGGCTGCGGATGGAATCCTTGTGAATTCAGCTAATGAGGAACATGTTGTGAGAAAGCTCAAAGAAGCGAAGATGCTTGGCTAGATCTAGCCCTTGTCGTTCTTTAATAACCAACTTCAGGCTGTCTTGTGATATCATCTCACTCCTCCACTGTTGGCATCTTTGCTTCCCCGCTCTTGTCCCCTAGTGCGTAGTTGATATTAGAGATCTAAGATCACCTCGGTAGTCATGAATACTTGCGCTTACGGGATACCTTGGCATCTTGGGTAATGGACTCGGGTACTAAAATATGCTGGCTGATCCCCTCGTTTCCGACACATAACAAAAGGTCTTCATCGCACTTCTAATCCAACCCTTCTATACCAGCTGCGAGACTTTCATCAAGTGGAGTCCAACCTTGCCTGCCGAAGAAATCTTTGAGCAAAGTCTCGGATTGATGAGCCAGAACGATATCTGCTTCATCGTGCCTTTCATTCGCAGGAGGTTCTGGGATCAAGTCTTTGTTAGGTCGCAATTTGCGAAGGGTTTGTACATAGTCTGTCCAATTCTTTGATGCTGCAAAGGCAAAGAGCCTTCGAGACTTCACATCGTGGCTGAGTAGCGCGATGACATGGAGACGAGCGGTGTCCTCGACATCAACATACCACTCTGCAGGGGACCGACATATTAGAGAATTTCCACAGAGGCTGAGGAGAGAGGACAGAGAAAGAGAGAATGGAATCTTACGAGGAGGCAAACGGTCGAACACGCTAGGATCTCCTTTCAGAAGCGTGCGTACATAGCCCATGGTCGAGCCAGCAATCTCCGGATGAAGAATCCTTCCAGTCTTAAATCATGCAAAGCGTTTCGGTCAGCAAAGTTGTGGTCTTTACCACAATTGGAAATTCTCACATTAAAGTCGGGAAGCACAGTGTTGAATTCAAAATGTGGTTGATTGTCTCTCATCCATGCCCAGGCGGCTTTCTCGCATTCTGTTTTAGACGCAGAATACACAGCAAAAGGTTTGGCGTCCTCCGGAGTCATTGGATCCCATGCTGCTTCGATGGATGCTTCGTTCCAAGAACCTGAAAAGGTGTCAGCCTGTCTATCTTGCCAGGCGAGAGATACTTACTACCGTCTACACGAACACCCTTGGTGCTACCGCGCGAAGACATATAGGCAGCTCGTGACGAGGAAGTGAGAACAACCCTTTGGGCAGTTTTAGTCCGAGATGCAGCCTCAAGGACCTTGCGCACAGCATCGGTCACCCAGGGAATGACGGCATGAGGGTCCGAACTGAAAGTCAAATCAGTTGCCTATCGACACATGTAATTAGAAAGCTTTGAATTATTGTCTCCTTCGTGGATGGTTGTGTATAGAACTGACCATGTGGATGACACCTCCAACTCCCTGCATTGCATTTTCCAGTTCTTGGACATCCCCGATGTTTTTGACAGTCACTGTTTCGAAGCGTCCTTCCCCATACTTCTCATCGAAAAAGGCATTGAGCCAAGGCTTAGGAGCACGAACTGTGCCCCGGACTTTGAAGCCTTTTTTAAGCAACTGGTCAACAGTATGAGACGCTATAAAGCCATTGGCGCCTGTAACAAGTACTAGAGTGTTGACAGGAAGCACGTATGGCGTAGTCATTATAAATATTCAGGCATTTCGAGAAGGTTTGGCTATAAGGCTACGAGGAGAAAAGGATGGCGAATTATTTATATTTTAAAAAAGTCCGCCACATCAATAAGGAATGTTTCACCCCACTGCATAGGAATGGCGTTCACCCTTCCTCCCGAGAGGTTAGCATTCTTAGTGACTCCTTCTGGAATTAAGCTAGGACATAAATTCACTTCCCTCTGATTATGTATTTCATAGAGCGTTTGCCTCAATGTTAATACGCAGAGCGACTCATGATGATATCCAAGGAGTTGCGGTTGTTAAAGCTTGCCGGTACGATTATCTGCCACCCCAGCAGAGTGCCGCTATATCAGATTCTTGGCTTTCGAAGTATTTGGCAATGGACCTGGCGCCCGGGGCAAGAATTCCCGTGGGAAATAATGCAGTGGAATCCCTAGGCGCTAGCTAGAAAATCAAGGTTTGGCGTGCCCTCGCATGGTTGTTCATAGTGGGTGTGTAATGAGAGGTATGGATCGGGGTAATAAGAGGTATAGATAAGGCTGATTCGTAGCAGCCTTCGTATCTCGGGGAAACTGGTAATAGGGCCTAGTATAAAGGTCGTTGAGAATGGCGGGGTGGGCTCCGAAGACAGCGCGGACATGAGAGGATGCAGATATGAGGTTTTGTACGGCAAAATCAATATGAATGAGGACTTTTTGGTTCAGTTCTGAGGGCGGTTGAGCGAAGGGGTAGAGGAAATACAGGGGAAAGACAAGACAAAGGAAGTCAGTGTCCGCCAGCTAATTCTCCCTACAAAAGCACTCTCCTGACATACAATACTATAATGCGCCTATTTGGACATCATTATCTAGGTCAATTCATGCTAGTACTGCATCCAGGGCGTACATACGTACAGCGTATAATGTTGAGAAGATAAGTACTGCGGCTTTCCGTGTTCCTGGCACTATAAGACACTGTACTATTTAGCGCTGCCCTGAATATGCAGGCTACGATAGAATACATTCTTGAATTTTCGGGGATAACTACATGATCCAGTGTTTCACATCGATGTGAAAGACAATAGGTGATCTCACGTTTGCCTGGTTTCCAGCCCTTGCCATATAAATACCATCTCCCTGGGTCCTTATTTCTTCATCTACCACATCTTTTCCACTCCGGTATTCCTCATGCTATATCCCACACATACGGGCTTCCCAGCTTCCACGGCCAAGTGCTTTCGTGTGCTTGGAAAAGTAATTGTGACACTGCCGTGTAGCGGAACCCTCGAGCTCCTCTCTGTTCCTGCTGGAGTTCAAAGATGGTAACAATCCTCCACCCCTGCCACTGACTTGGTAGGCTCTATCACTAAAACTACATCGGTCAAGGAATGGATGCTAATTGATAGACGACCTATAGCACAGGTGTATAGGCAACGCTGCCGCCCTCTATAATGACCGTTGAATCAGACAAATGATTATAATTACCATCCTTCCAAGGACTACCAGATAGGCCAAATCAAGACGCTAGGGCCAGCAGCAAGGTCCACGTTTTCTTTTCTTGCAAGCTTGAGCTGCGAAACATCCTCGTTTCTTCGACCTTTCCGTTGGCTACCGTTTCCCATTCACTATGCGTTACTTTACAGATGCGCCGCATAGTAGCCTTTCTAGTTCAAAATCGAGTCTTCGCGTGAACTCCGACAAGCTTGGGGACTCAATCTGTCCCATTATCAAAGCTGTTGTACTCCAGAGATTGTCCGGGTCTGTGTTTGATATTGGTCAGAACTTTTACATACTTTATTCCATCCATGAAAGCGACCGGTGTGTCTGTGATCAAGTCGACGGTGCAACGGACGTGCCAAAAGTCCATGTCTACTTCCTAGTCTAAAGCGCCGAGAACTCATGGATTCTGGACCAAAAATGTACGAGAGGGCACCCCTGAACTCCATCGCTTAATCACTGATGTCAGGTCGCACCAGCCTAAGTGGAACGTCATCAACGAGATGCGATCCTGTTAGTATAGCATATTCTTAGTGGCCTACTCAAATTAACTAACATGATTTAATTACCATAGAAAACGAACAGAGTGTATGTCAACAGCTACTTGAATGCCCTAGGAGAACCTTCACTACAAATCTCTCAATCCTCGCGGAACCCAACGGGCAAGGCAAGCACCGCTCCCTATGCCCCGGGAGCGTGGCTGCACTTTGGTATTTTCTGTCGAAGGAAATGCGAAAAAACACACGCAAAGACTCATACAGATATGGGAACTCGGGAAGGGTTTCCCTGCCTACGCCTAGAGGAGTTCGAATGTAACAAGATGCTGAGAGCGTCCCGACGGAGTGAGATGGCCGCACGGGCCCACGCGCAGAGGAGCTTATATGCTCCATGATGTTTTCCTCGGCACGGATTGCGAGGACACATGCTAGGCAGGTACACAACGACAACCTAATCGAATGGCCCTGTCCACTTGCAGAAGGTTTCAATTGCGTCAAGATAAATTCCAAAGTACATCCCCCCTCTTCGGCCAGGGGGGCAAGGCCATTCGACTGGGTTGTTGCGCTTGTCTCAGCGTGTTCAGATGGTTTTCCACAAATATCGTGCATCTGAGCATACTGAGACAAAGCGCAACAACCCAGTCGAATGGCCTTGCCTTCCTAGCCGAAGAGGAGGGATGTACTTTGGATTTTCTACCCAACGGGCGGACAGCGTGCACGCTGCTCTACGCCTGGACTAGTTCGCCCTTGAGCCACGTTCCTTTTTTCTTCTTCTTGGCCATTCTTATTCTCTCCTTGACTGTCAATGAGTGTTATTGGATTATTCATTTCCAAAGGCGCAGTTATAGCTGGTAGAAACAACCCAAAGATACTGGAAATTATATCCATTGCGCATACTGATAAAAGAAGGGTATTAAATAGACACAAAGTCACCAGACCACCAAAGCAGTACATACAAATCATCGAATCCCACCACCGGTCATGGTAAAAAACATAGAAAGTAGAACGTCAACATAAACCATAAACATAAAAAGAAATGGTATACAACACCCACACACGAACCAACTACAAGGTAAGATTAACCCCGGCCGCCTTGAGCGCAGCCAGAACATTCAACTTGACAGACAGTTTGTTCGCAGCCAGCGCCTTGGTGAAGTACGGAAGTTCCTTGCCGTTGTACGAAGTCGCGTTTCCGATGATGTCGAAGGGCAGGATGCCATCTTTGTAGGGGTTGGACTTTGATGTAAGCAGGGTGATGATGGCGCCTTGGTCGACTTTGCCCATCATTGGTACAGTGTTGTCGCCTGGTTTGAGGACTAGGTTGTTCAGGTAGGTTGTTCCCACTGGTTTTCCGTCTAGCTCGAGGGCTAGGGTTACATTGCCCTATTCCTTGTGTTAGTACCGTGGATATATGAGGATTGATATGTACAGGAGTAATTACCATTGGAATGGTCATGACTGAGGCATTGGGGATAACGACTGTGCCGTTCATCCCGTAGCCGTTCACTGGTGGGAACATGATGAAGAACTCGGCCACTCTGAAACCCTTGAGTTTGTTCAGGCCTGTTCGTCAAGTTAGTGCATCAAGCTCTTCTAATAGACTGATGGAGTCAAGAAACCAGGAAGAGGAACATACCCTTCATAACAACGGTCTTGTTATAATCAACCGTAACCTTGGGTAGACCACCCTGTTTCAAATCAGGCCTTCCATGGATATTCAACGAAACCTCCTCATTCAACATAACAGCGGTAGTATAATCCCCGAACGCAGAGGCATCCGTCAGATCAACCTTCTGCTCGAAGTGGATCTCCGCCCCAT
This sequence comes from Penicillium egyptiacum, assembly GCA_911456345.1. Lineage (NCBI taxonomy): Eukaryota > Fungi > Ascomycota > Eurotiomycetes > Eurotiales > Aspergillaceae > Penicillium > Penicillium egyptiacum. The sequence goes on along the minus strand of CAJVRC010000863.1, from coordinate 1,497,958 downwards.
CCTTCGACTTCACGGCCGGGACATTAACATAAGCGAAAGGATCCGGCGCTCCCGCCAACGAGACCGCGGAATTGAAAGCATAGATCTGGGGGTGATAAGGGCTATCCGAGCCGAGGACTTGTCTCTGCTCGAGGTGGAAGGATTCGGGCGTCGGGTCGCTGAGGATCATCTCCGTGATGTCGAGGGTCGAGTCGTTGACTGCATCTTGTGCGATCTTGGGATACGCGACGTAGACACTAGACGATGCAGGGTGAGAGGGATGTTTCTTTCTGGACCGTGTGGCGGCCGTGGGCAGGGTTAAAATATTGGGAAGGGCGGACTTACACCGGCAGTAGGATAATTAGGAAACAGGCGATGAATATAATCAAATGCACCCACCACCATTTCTTGAAATGGGCGGCGAGGCGCGCACCGAAGCTCTTCTTGGTTGGTGTCGGGACTACGGATTCCTCTTCGACGAATGAGGGCTTTGTGGTCGACATCTTGTTACTGTGATTTGTATTAGGGACTGTAAGTGGGTTCTAGGCCGTGTACATATATGTACATACCGAGTCGAACAAACACAAAAAGAGAAGAGCTTCGAAGAAAAGAAAAGAAAACGAAAGTGATACAGGCTCTAAGAGAGGGTAGTAGTCGGTACTTTATATCAGAAATCCACTCAAAATATTTTGACTAAAATGAAGGACCAGGTGTATTCTAGCATCACATGTTATACAGCAAGGAAAAGCCACCAAACGCCATCCGAAAAAGAAAGGGGAAATATAATGCAAAGTACCTAGGTAAGAGTAGACCCTTCCTCTCATTTCCCGTTACTTTTGTTCTCTATGGTATTTATCTATGGAGAATATAAGTCTAGGCATCATTTTAGCATCTGGGGAACTCCAGATTCCGGGGCGGATGCGATTAACATGTGTATAATGTTTCAAGTTAAGAGTGTCTAAGCATCACCACATGAAAGAAAAAGAAAGCCGAGGTGGGCTGAAGTACCAAGAATAACAATTCTAATAAGCGGGATGCGTCGGGACGGGTGCATCTGTCCTACCAGGACGTTTCCTAAATTCTATGCGAGATTTGGGGGACTCAAGAGATACTCATATGGAGTACCGTTGCACTATATTATTGAATGAGCAGGATCCTCATTGGTGGACAGTGAGACTAGCAGCAAGATAGCGTGCCAAGGGGACCCTGGATGCAAGGAGTCCCCCCGTATTCAAAGGTTTTCTACGGAGGGAAAAGCCGAACTGGTCAAATCAATTCCCGCTAACCCCCGCTAAATCCCCGCTAAATATGAAAAGGGTGCCAAATATGTTTTAGGGCAATGTCCAAGCCCGGAGCGATCTAAACACATTTAGGTTAATGCTCCGAGAAAGCCGGGGAACAATGCGGGGGTCTAGAATTTATTACTTTTCTTATATATTGACATATTGACAAATGAATAATATCAAATGCTCGTCCAAAAGAAACAGATCAACGCTGTCTTGATTCTGTCATGAGTTCATGAGTCGCCACACTGAGGCATCGAAAT
>CAJVRC010000863.1:1375741-1496285 GCA_911456345.1 Penicillium egyptiacum | reverse complement strand
GCAAAAGAAAAAAAAAAAAAAAAGAAAAGAAAAAGAAAATGGCAAAATGATGGGAAGAAAGGAAAAAAGGGTATACACGGAGAATTGAAGTATTAAGCCTGCGCACGTGGACAGACTCGGTGCTCGATAACAGCTGCCCAGGCGGCTCGGAATGAAGAATGCAAATGTGAAGGAATAGGAAGAAGGAAAAAAAATTTAAAACATGAGAAAGTCAAGGAATGTAAGTCGAAGAATCGAGTCAAAATGCGAATCAAAAATCGGCTCAGAACGCTCCAAACATGATGCAAAATGCAAAATGGATGGTTCTCCCACCAACTCCAAGGAGAACGCGTTGAGACAAAAGGAAGAGTAAAACGGACAGAAGACAGTCTATGCCTCTGATACGTTGGATTTCTTGCGTTGGAAGATACTGCGAGTGCGGGACTTGCTGCGCGGCTTCTTGTCCTTCTCTCCGGCATTTCGGCCACGGGAGCGTCCAGTGGACTCGACCTCGTTGTATTTGTCCTTATAGATCCTGTACTTATTAGCAATGTAATTAGGATACAACTACTAGAAAGAACGTACCAGCTGTTTCCAACCATGCTCATACCCTTGGACTCGGCCTGGCGATAAAAGCGTGCCGCCTTCTTCATGTCCTTTTTACAGCCAACACCCTCCGCGTAGCAGAATCCGGCTTCGGCCATGGCGTCAACGTCACCCCACTGCCCGGCGATCTCGAAGCAGCGCAGAGCAAGAGACTTGTCCTGCTCGATACCCCAGCCATTCAAGTAGCTGACGCCCAGTTCATAGATGCTCAGAGCAAATTGAACCCGGTATGCCTTTTGCAATTCCTTCGCCTTCGATGCACCGGGAGCATCCGGATCGGCCAACATTTCCAATCCGACCGAATCCACAGCTTTGCGTAACCATCGTACACCCTCCTTCTCATTGGATCGCATGCCCCAACCGTGTCGACAGGCCAGCGCATAAAGCAGCATTCCCGTCGGATGGTCCTGTTTCGCAGCAACCCGGAGATGATACGTCGACTCACTCAGGGACCCTCGCTCGTGGCATTCAATACCCTTAGCGACATGGTCATCGGCCGTGAGGCCGGAAGCCGTCACCTGAGCAGTGGCGGTTTGCGGCCGCATGGTGCTGGCCGAATCCGCAGAAGAGACAGTTTCATCCTTCTCGTTAATCGTCCGTCGAGTGCTCTCGGCGGAGGGCCGCGGTTCCTGTTCCAGCGAGTCGGGCACAAGTGGGGTTTGTGGGACATGTTGAGACTTGGGGGTTTGAGGATGAAGTTGAGGTTGGGATTGAGGCTGAGGTGGAGATTGAGGCTGGAATGTCGGGGTTGGGGATTGAGGCTTAGGAGCTGGAGCTTCGTACATTGAGTGAGGCTTCGGTGAGTGCTCTAATTGGCGGTTGGGCGTAGGGGACGGCGTCCGTGGTATCCGCGATGGCTCCTCTGAATTCCGGGGAGGCGTTTTCTCAAACAAGGGCTCCTCCCACTCGAAATGAGGCGTCTGCAAGCCTGCAAAGACCACAGAATCCCGCGAAAGGAAGCGTCCGCGTGGAAGCGCATACTTGGCGTAAACATAAGACGAGACAGCGGACGACGGGTCGCCCTCGTCGGCTGGGGTTTCAGCAGCGTCTTCGGTCTGCAAGAGGAGCGGAGTCGGCTTGCTGCGGCGGTACATATGGTTCGATCCAGAGGCGACAATCGGTTCGGTAGGCGTTGTAGCTCCAGGAGCAGACAAGCTCGTACTTGACCGGCTCAGCGGCCGAGAGAAATTAAAAGAAGGGCGGGGTAGCTGGTTCGCTCCCGTGCCTGATGTCTCCGAGCTCACGGATGGCGATCGAGGGCGTGGCCGTGCAGGGAATGTCGACATGGGAGAATATGGCAATGACACAGCACTCCCAGAGGACAGCTTGCGAGGATTGGAGAACGTCGACCCAGCATTAGAGCTACTGTAGTCATCATCAGAACTCTCAGGGTGTGCCACCTTGGCACTGCTGGATGGGCGCGACCGCGGTGACACTGGCGGCGCCAAGGTGCGTGGGATGTCCAGTCGCGAAGTTGATGAGTCGATCGATGAACCTTGCGGCTCAGCAACCGCGATACCGACAGGCGCATCTTCCGTTTCACTGGGGCGTGGCGCGAGACCCTCTGGTGACTCGGCGCGTGGCATCCCATACGTCTCCGGACCAGTATTAAGCATCGTTGTCCGAGGGGTCGTATTATCATCATCCTCGTAATAGCTAGCCTCTGTGCTAGCATGGGAAATTGAGCTCAACCGAGGATGTTCGGAGATAGGGCGGTACTTGGGCTCTTCATATTCCGGGAGTCCCTTCTGCGTGGGTCGCCGGCTCAGTTCGCTGGATTCGGTCGACGACTTCGAGCGGTAGAAGCCCGGGCGGCCTTGTGAAAGCGATCGAGCTACACTCGACGGTGGCAGCCGACTCATTCGGCGGTCTCCTCGTCGAGACTCATCGAGTTGTCGGGCGAGAAATCGGCTCTGAGCGGCGAATGCGTCGAGGGGGGAAAGTGCGGGAGGAACTTCGCCGTCGAAATGCGCGACTCGTGGGGAGCCACTCCGCAGGGTATCGTGGGATATGGAGCGACATTCGCTCAGTTTCCCTCGCATATCCATGATGAGTATGTGGATATCAAATGGTCGGCTATTGGATCATTTATCCCGAGTCGGTTGGATCTTAGAGATTTGCGCAGGAAGCATCGGAGTAGTCCTGGAGTTGCGGATAACACGCAAAGGGGGGTTCGGGCGGGGGGCGACGTTATAGAGCCAAAGGAATGACAGCCCTACGGACGAAGTTGAAGGAAGAGGGGAGTTCAGAGCATTGAGAAGGGGAGTCTCAAGAGATGAGAAAGGAGAAAAACGGAAACTGACGATCCCAATGCAAACCTTGGAACAAAACAGTTGACAAGTAAATAGAAGCGTCCCGTGCACTAAAATAAAACAGTCCACTCTGTTTGAGGGATCGTCTCAGGGGGAACTACTCAGGGGGTCGCCAAGAATAACAATGAGTCGCATACTATTGTTATTGGACTATTCTACATATTAGATACATATGTATAGCCTTGCAAAGTTTACTATTGATTTCACTAGTTTTACTATATTGTGTATCTGTACTCCATACTCCGTACTCTGGACTTAGAACTGAGAGTTTTGTTTGACCCGCTATCTTCTAGAATCCGAGTTCCTCTGCCGTCTCTCCCCACACGGGTTTCATCATTTCCCGTTGACATGCATGAAATTTTGTGTTGTCTTTAGAAGTATGGCATTGGCACTGGTGCCTGGGGATATACAAAAGGGTATACAAAAATCAGGGCTAACTTTTCAGGCACCAATTGAGAGAAGTGAAACCATCCCCTACTTATATTGGAACAAGCCACGAGAGCGGGGTACACTCCTAAACGGGTTCAAATGGTTTCTAGTGGAATAGATATATAAAATCAAATCCCGGCTCAAAACTGTACACTGATTTCTCTTTTGGATCATAGTACGACTACCATATTATCTACCGAGTACAATATTGTAGGTAGAAGTCCCTCGGAGATGAAAAGGACAATCTACGCCCTTTGAGTCAACTGAACCGTGGTCTGTGGATTCCACTATCCCTAGTTGGGGATAGTGTTATTTGTTACTCAGCATCACCCGGCTCGCTTCCATGGATTGGGTGGACTGGGCCTTGGATGGAACTATACGGGGTACTAACGTTGAACTCGAGAATATGGTCCATCAGCCTATAAATAGAGCTAATGTAAGTTCTTCAGCAAATCTTCTAGACTTCCGGTTTCTTAGTTTTTCAGTCTGTAAAATATTGATTTGGATTGGAATACTTTTGCTCATTAACTACATGCTCCAGGTAATAGTGCATTTACAGATGTTTCAAGAAACATCTAAATAACATTATCTCGAAAGGTAGTTGTTGCCTACAACCCGATAGCAAACTCGCACGGCCTGCCAAGGTCAGATAACCGGGTGCTCTAGTGACAATGAAATTGAATGGTCGCACGTCGTGACCTCAGGAATTTTTCATATAGAAATGGCAGGTGCATTCGACACAGGTAATGTCTAAACGTGTTAAAAGTGGTCTAATCCTGATGAATATTGGATCTCCGGTTGAGGTACTATCCTGTTCGTTATCGTTGCCCGAAGGCTCCAGGGCTGGGACTGGACTAGATAAGATCAGCTCTATAAGAGGGCGCCGCACCTATTGAAACCGCGATAATCGCACAAGTCCCTAAGGTACCCCCAATGAAGAACAGAACGTATTCGCCGAAAACGAATACTACATACTCCTCATCACTACATACCTATCAATGAGATATCGTGTTTTGATGCGATTTCTGGGGACCGCATCTTGGCAACTCTTGGCAACATTTAAACTTCAAACTACTTGTTTTGGGCTCTTTCTATTTGAATGTTTTCAAGCTCGTATATCCTTGCACAAATACATTCAGGCTGCATCCCCTAAACAAAATGAATCATTGTCCACCGGAGCTCTTACGCCAAATATGTCTCAGTGTATGTCGCCTCGCGAACTCTTTTCTGGTGAGACACTAGAACCTTGAGCTTCATGCTAATGGGTTGGGTTCACGTACAACACTCTCAGGTTTCAGTCAGCTCAACCACACTTGTTACAGAATAGCCGCCCCTCTTTTTTATCAACAGCTCTCTATCATCTTCTGGGATGCTCAAAGCCTCCGAAAAGCCGTCTCAAAGTTGACGGAGGACGGCCGACGGCGTCACTTCGTGAAATACGCTAGGAAATTATCTGTTATATGTCTTAATCCAGGTGTGGGTACTGCACCACAGGATCTTCTCTGGCAGTTGGAAGGCTGCAAACTAGGGTTATCTCGTGGCGTCTAGGATGAGCCGGCCACGAGAGACACTTTTCTGGATTCTGATTTAACAGATCCTAGTTTATCTGGTGTCGGAGGAATTCATCGCCTCAAATGCTGGTCGAGCTATGAGAAATGCGAAAGAGACTGCAGCTACTCGCTACCCTTATCGCCCGTATGTGGCATCTAGGACAAATCGAATTTCTCGTTTAGAACGATTTTCCAATTTCTTTATAGGAAGCTATATTATAGCACTATCCGAAGTGTCAACTAGATATTTCGTGGCGATAGGACGTGGGCACTAGTGTGATAAGTCTAAGAAGTTAGGCAAGCCGTCGCTTACGGCGACTGAACGATAACGACTGGAATCGATGTCAATATTCTACGTCTCGAGGAACTGTATTACCCGTCCAAATTCCCCCTAAATCTGATCCTAAATCCGGTTAGATAGAGCTAGACCAGATGTTGCCTTTCCTTATTTTAGCTCCCAATTTGAAGCATCTTCTCTTATAGAGGGATTTCAAGCCCTTTCAATTCCTAATCACTACGCTAAAATAAGAATAGCGCAACTTCGCTGATACCACGCGGCCTGTGCCGATATCTTCCTTGCATTCGATTTTAATTAGTTCAATAGGGCTATATAAGGATATCCTACTTAGGCTGGCGGATATCGTGGATCTTTCCCAAATTCGGTCCCTTAAACTTGATGAGTTATTCGACGTAGTCATACTCGTATAGGTGCTGCGCCTTTCCCCAACCTCGAGCGACTCTACATATCCACTAATAGATAGGGCTGGCGCTACCTAGATGTTAATGCTGATCATAATATTGGGATTGCCGCAATACGAGCATTCAATCCCCTGAAATATCTCCATCTTTATGGCATTCGCAGAGTCTCGTCTTTAAACGAAATCATATAGCACTATAGGCCTTCACTGAAGGGTCTTATTATTGAACCATCCACTAGGGTTAGGGCTAGGATAAGCGTAAGGGATTCTGGGTATAAATATCCAGAATTGGATGCGTTCGGCATAAGCCATCTGGCTAAGTCCTATCCTTAGCTTGAAGAACTACGTCTTCTAATCAAAAGATCTATAGGCGGTCAAGGAGAGTGTGAAATATATAAGGCCCTAGGGAACTTCTCAAACCTCTATAGCCTTGTACTAGACCTTCATTTCGACCCTAGACCGCGGCCAGTCGACCGAATGCGAGAAATCGAGACATCTGCTCCTTAAATGATATTTGTTAATGCGGCTACGGATGAGCAACTCGCTCTTCAGATCTGGCACTTGATCTCGTCTAATTAAGCTTCCCGTCGCCTATAGAATCTTCGTGTCGTGCCTTTTGGTCTTGAGCACCTCCCGAATGATGAGTATCGGCTCCTTGATTGGTTCTCTCGTTCGTTTTTGAGCACACGCTACAATTTCCAAAACGGGGGGTACCGACTATTAGTCGGGAAAAGGAAAAGGGAGATACATAACCAGTCACTCTATCAGGGCTCAGATGAAAGATGCATCCCAGAGAGACTAGCACAGGTCCTTTCTGATGTTTGGCCATCCGAACCTGTGAATAGCTGGGAGTCGGAACGCAGCAGCTTCCCTTTGCAGCCAAACGATGCTTAAGCTATCTAACGGTGGCAGCTGCTAAGCAAGTTAAAAATGAGATTCATTATATAGGTATATGTATCAATCTTCATGTACATACGCTGCAGAATAAACCAGTCTGTTACGCATCGACTTGACAGAATAGTCTGTAGAACTGAGTTCATTGGGGTCTTTTGGATAATATGTTCCAGGCTGTACCCATAGTGAGACTATAAGCAATGACAAGGCATGCATCTATGGAGGAATAACTCCTGCATCTAGCCTATCTGAGATATTCCTATAAATCCAAGTTACAATGTCTCGAATCTCTCGAATATCTTGGTCCAAACGCTGATCATTGAGACAATCTTAGATTCTGGTCTTGCTCTATTTCTTTGGATCAATGCTAAGACTCACCCCTGATTCTGATTCAATGGCAGATTCAATCAGAAGCCTCGAAACTCTTTTGGTGTGTATGGTCAGCGCTGGTGGGGACAGAATGGATCTAAGGTGAGACTGAGAGCAAAGCTGCCTCCACGAATGGCCCTGGTCCTCGTAACCTGACCCCCTAAAGGCGCAGAACGGCTTGCGAGATCACTCTATACCGCGGGGAAAGGCAGGTATTAATTCCCCCCCCCCCATCCAATATCAGCATCTAAATGCCGGTTTGCTGCCTGTCTGAGCTACGACATGTGCAGCTGAATCTTCTTTTCTTCCTTGTTTCCTTCTTTAAGTTCAATTATCCCCGAGTACAACGAAATCGCAAGTCACGCAACAACATGCCTCGAGTCTCACTAACGACTCTCTTCGGAGTCGACCCGACTACCGATGACAAGCACCACTTCGAGACGTCCTGGATCTTACCCCCTGCTATCCTCGCCGGTCTCCGCGGTCTGATCTCACTGTACATTTTCACCTCCATCTTCATCTTCTGGGGATGGTACGGCACCCACGATGACAACGCTTCGATTGGCCACTCCTTCAGCTACTTCACCTGGCTGACTTACTGGGGTATTGGCTTCTACATGCTTTTCGCTGCGATCCATACAGCCTGCTATGCACGAACGCGCCGCTCGATTCTCCTCGACCGCTGGCCGCGAGGCCTTCGCGTACTCCATAGCCTGTTGTATGTGACAGTCACGACATACCCGTTTCTAGTTACGGTTGTCTTCTGGGCTCTCCTCTTCACTCCACCGTGGTACGAGAAGATATTCACCGGCTGGCAAAATGTACGTATCATCCTTTGGTTTTGCATTGATATTTCCTTTTCGGTATATCCCGGCTCAGCCAGTCATATCAAAGGGAAGCGCCTGAGCGTCTACATTGACATATCACAAGCCATCTCCTCCAATCTCAACCCGCACTCCTCTAATCCGGGGGTGTAGAGAGGGGAAAGCAAAAGACAATTACTATAGCGCACCCGTCAAGCTAACACACCAATTCGCCAGATCTCCCTACACTGCCTGAACTCCGTCTACGCCCTACTGGAAATCCTCCTCCCAGCCACAGCGCCGCACCCATTCATCGCAATCCCATTCCTAATCCTCATGCTTCTGCTCTATCTCTGCATTGCATACATCACCCACGAAACCGAGGGCTGGTACCCGTACTCCTTCCTCGACGTCGGCGACCACGGACGGAAGAGCAAGCTTGTGACTGGATACTGTTTTGGCATCTTGGCTGCGGTTCTGGTAATCTTCCTCGTTTCCTGGGCGCTGATTCATTTGCGCCGCCGTCTGACGCACGGTAAGATTAAGCGGTCGAGACGGGATCCGTTATCCGCGCGCAATGCTTTTGCTGGGACGTGTGTTGGTGGGCGATTGAATGAGATGAAGGGTGTGCCGGGTTAGGGATGGGTTGGTTTTCTTCTTCCGAGGGAAATGGCCTAGGTGGATAGGGATGGGGATGGCGCTGCTTGATACCTATGACATCCTACTAAGTAATTGCTAATCTAATAGTTGTTTCTATGACGTTTAACAATATATGTCGATATGTGATGATATGAATAATCAAACCAGGCGGGACAGTGCCATGCGTAGTCCTTTTAGTGGTCCTTTTTGGTAGTCTCCTGAGATAGTCTTTTTAGATGTCTTTTTATGTAGATATTTCCTGTCCCTGCTCTGTCTGTTAGACAGCAGAAAGGACCAAACAAGGCTTAATTTCTGAAGTGGACTTTTCTATGTATAACCTTTGATAAACCGTAGATATATGTAATATAACTACATGTAGTCAACAATTTGAGCAATGCACTTTACCATAACATACTACCGCAAATCATCATCCTACGTATCCCACTGTGAGTTCTGGCTTCGAATTCGACATTGGGTAACTCACCTCGTGAACAATACTGCCAAAGTTTGAGGAATCGCACTTTGCAATCTTTGGTAAATGTGTTGCTAGATAGCATAGGAAGAAAAAAGTGTATTCACAATGACAATGGACTTGAATTGGCTGGTACAAACAAAGGAATTCGAAGCTCTAACCCTGCACTCGGAACGTGCGCCCACTAGCAGTCTTGCGCTCCCGTTCTTCATTCTCCGGCCGAGCTCGGTTGAGCACTGTTGTGAGTTAGTAGTGAACATACTGTTTTTGCTCGGATGATACATACCCTGAAGGAAATCCGCGGTCCTCTTCCTCATTCGAGTGTGGATGTAGGCCTGCAATACATGTTTAGTTATCAATTCCTTGTAATAATCCAAATAAGACCGAGAGAAACTGCATACCTTTGAGGCTTTGATGTGGTAGTGGAAATAATCACGGAAGGTCTGGATGTGGGAAATGTTTTCATAACGACGATGCGGGGTCAGGTGTCGAGGGAACAGAACTGCAAGCCGAGTCAGTACTAAGACAGAAATTGATGGCGCATTTCGCATTCATACCAAAGGTGACATAGCTAACTTCGCCTCCAGTAGCACTCAAACCAGGCACATTTGCAAGCTCAAGGGGAGGATCGCTACGGAACAGGACTTGAGGGGCATTCTGAAGCGTCAAGACACGCCGCCGGGCGTCGACGAATTCCTATAGGCTGTTAATAAGGGTTCCTCCTTGAATCCGCAGACCAATTGTGGCAAAGCACGAACCTGCAGGAAGACCTTGCCAAAGATCCGGTCTGTCTCTTCGCGGAACACGGTGCTGAAGATCACTGTGACTCGGTCCCAATTGGCTTTGATATAGATGGCCTCCTCTTCACGGTAGTGAATCGCCATAACTTCACCGCCCTCCTGGACACCCTGTGGTGCTGACTCTGAGGTGTATCTGGAAGCCTCCTCGGCGAGCTTGTTGAATTCGTCAAATGCTTTCTCAAAGGGAGCTGCCATTGCGTTCCGTTTCAGGAGGGCAAACTTCATAATCAGGTCATTCCGGGCCTCCTCCTCTGCGGGCAGGTTTTCGAGATCGACTTGTACTGAGAAATCATATCCTGGTTCCGGAGACACGATGTAGGGACCGTATTCTCTTTCCAACACCTCCTGGGCCCCGTACTGAACCAGTTCCTTGTAGCACTTCACATTGATCGAGATGAGGATCTTCGTCTTAGACTCAGGAGTAGAGAGGTGAAATGTCACACCGTCGAAGTCGGACACCACCTGGTCAATGGAGGTGGGGGTTGCTCTGAGTTCAGCTTGTTAGCCGGGTGCCTGCCTTCGGTGATGTGTATACAATGCGCGGGGTCGCAGTGCTTGGGAGGAACAAAGCATACCCAGAAAAACGTTCCGTAAGGAGCGACTGGATCAAAGCATTCTGGTAATCTAAGAGAAGCATGACGGGCAGGACAATGGATGGTACGCAGTGCAAATGGGTGGCTTTGTGAGGTCGCCCCGTGATCGTCATGGGCGGTGGGGGAGCCGGGGAGGTCGCTGTCACCGCCCGTATTAATTTTGTCCTATCGATAGCAATCGGAGATTCCAAAAATTTTCCCATCCACCTTGAACGATGGTGAAATCATACTTGTACGTGCGATTTTTTGTGATTTGGAATTCTCTGATCTGACCGCTAACCATTACTCAGTAAATTCGAGCATTCGAATACATTCGGGCTCGTCGCCTCGGCGTCTTCGAATGCGGTTTGGGCCAAAGATGACCAGACCAGCATTGCACGCCAGACGGGCGCTGGACGAGCCATTGTTGGCGCAAGTGAGGAAGTTTTGTGCTGGGATGTGAAGAAGGGAGAACTTCTTGGAAGATGGCGCGATTCTGCCTGCAGAGCGCAGGTTACTGTGGTCACTCAGAGCATGACAGATGAAGATATCTTCGCAGTCGGGTGAGTGTCCTCCAATGTGGCCTAGTCGGATGATTTTGGTCTAACTTATTATGTCCCTTCTCAGCTACGAGGATGGAAGTATTCGTCTTTGGGATTCGCGCACCGCCACGGTCATTATTTCTTTCAACGGTCACAAATCCGCCGTCACCAAGTTGGCCTTCGACAACGCAGGCGTGCGCCTCGCCAGTGGCTCAAAAGATACCGATATCATCCTCTGGGATTTGATCACTGAGACCGGTCTTTTCAGACTTCGCGGTCACACCGATCAGATCACATCGCTACATTTCCTATTCCCCTCCCCCGAACTGCTCACTGCTTCCGGGTTGAGTGAACACTCAGGATTCCTATTAACCACCGGAAAGGATGCATTGATCAAAGTCTGGGATCTGAGCTCTCAGCATTGCATTGAAACGCATGTGGCACAATCAAATGGCGAGTGCTGGAGCTTGGGTCTTTCGCCTGACCAGGGCGGATGTATCACAGCCGGCAATGATGGTGAACTCAGGGTCTGGTCGATTGACGAGGCGGCTATGATGGAGATTTCCAGGGAGAAGGTAGGCGCAGATGGTCGCCGGATTCTCACAGAACGAGGGACTTTCTACAGACATGGCAAGGACCGCACAATTGGCATCCGATTCCACCCCCGCTCAGACTACGTTGGATTTCACGGCTCCGACAAGTCGGTCGAAGTTTGGCGCATTCGCTCTCAGTCGGAGGTACAAAAGAGCTTGGCTCGGAAGAAGAAGAGAAGAAAGGAGAAGGAGGCGCGCACCGAGGAAAACGGACCGGAAGAGGATAACGACAAGCCTGAGGATGCCGCCGCCGCTCCCGTGTCAGAAGTCTTTGTCCAACATGTTATCGTGCGAACTGGCGGAAAGGTTCGTTCCTTTGACTGGATGACCAACAAGTCAAGTGGCTTGAACCTCCTTGCCGCAACAACAAACAACCAGCTTGAGGCCTACAACATTGTGCCAGCGAACAAGAAGAACACGGACAGCGAGGATCCGGACTACACTCGGAGTTTGGCAGTGGACATTCCTGGTCATCGAACAGATATCCGGTCGATTGCATTGAGCTCCGACGACCGAATGCTTGCCTCTGCTTCGAATGGCACTCTGAAGATTTGGAACGTTCGTACGGAAAGTTGTCTACGAACACTCGAGTGTGGATATTCCCTGTGTTCCGCATTCCTTCCTGGTGATAAGATTGTGGTGGTTGGTAACAAGAATGGAGAACTCGAAGTGTTTGATATCGCATCCTCGACATTGCTCGACACTATTAAAGCCCACGACGGACCGGTGTGGTCACTTCACGTGCACCCAGATGGCAAGTCTATGGTCAGTGGAAGCGCAGATAAGACAGCCAAGTTTTGGAATTTCCAGGTTGTCCAGGAGGAGATCCCGGGAACCAAACGTACCACTCCCCGCCTCAAGCTGGCACACACAAGGACGCTGAAGGTCAACGACGATATCCTCAACCTTCGTTTCTCTCCGGATGCGCGACTTCTGGCCGTTTCTCTCTTAGACAACACTGTGAAGGTTTTCTTCGTCGACTCGCTGAAGCTATTCCTCAACCTTTACGGACATAAGCTTCCTGTTTTGAGCATGGATATTTCATATGACAGCAAACTGATTGTTACTTGCTCAGCTGATAAGACGGTTCGACTCTGGGGTTTGGACTTTGGTGACTGTCACAAGGCCTTCTTGGCCCACGAGGACAGTATCATGGCAGTGGCATTCGTTCCTCACAACAAGGATGGAAACGGTCACAACTTCTTCAGTGCAAGCAAGGACCGTAACATCAAATACTGGGACGGTGACAAGTTTGAGCAAATCCAGCGCCTTGTTGGCCACCACGGTGAAATCTGGGCACTTGCCATGAGTCACACTGGTGATTTCATTGTCAGTGCCAGTCACGACAAGAGCATCCGCATCTGGCAACAAACGGACGAACCGTTGTTCCTGGAGGAAGAACGTGAGAAGGAGATGGAAGAGGCTTACGACAGCACACTTACCGCGTCCCTCGAGCAGGAGGAGGACGGCGAAGATGGCGAGAAGGCCGAGGCCGTCGATGCTGGCAAGCAGACGACCGGCACTCTCATGGCCGGAGAAAAGATCATGGAAGCTCTGGAACTAGGCCTCGAGGATCTCGAAGTCGTACGCGACTGGCGCAAGGTCAAGGCCGCCAACCCCAACGCCGCCGCGCCCGATCGTAACCCCGTCTACCTGGCTCTCAACAACGTCTCCGCCGAGCAGCACGTTCTGAACACCGTCCAGAAGATCCCCGCGGCTGCCCTCCAGGACGCTCTCTTGGTTCTGCCATTCTCCAAACTCTCCGCTCTCTTCACCTTCCTCAACATCTGGGCCGATCGCGAATGGAACGTGCCCCTCACCTGCCGCGTGCTGTTCTTCATCCTGAAGACCCACCACCGCCAGATTGTTGCTAGCAAGATGATGCGTCCTATGCTCGACAGCATTCGGGTATCGCTTCGTCGGGTCCTTGCCCGTCAGAAGGACGAGATGGGCTTCAACCTTTCCGCGCTGCAGTTCATCGGCAACCAGATCCGCGAGCAGAGTATCACGGACTACGTTGATGAGGAGACTTGGGAGGAGCAGCAGACCTCCAAGGGCACGGGCAAGAAGCGCCAGTTTGTCAGCGTCGCCTGAGTTCAAGATTACGTTTGTGTACAAGCATGTCAATTGGCGTTGTGATCATTTTCGACCTTGTTACCTTGGAGGTCTTCTCTATCTTGGTTTCCATATAAAAGTTTTATATCCTTGGGAGTTGAAGAAGATATAAGGAATGTATGATAGTTCAATTTCGAAGTAAAATATAATCTTTTCCCTGGGATAATTGTCCACTGAATATTTATAAAGCCAAGTTTATCAAAGTAATGGAACAAAGCATTCAATTGGTCTAGCTATTATATTCTCCCACATGCAACAGTCCAATAGTCGTCGATATCAAAAAAGAATCAGAAATCTGCATTGCAAAGAGACATCATTAGCGGTTTACTCCAAGCAACAGCACGTTGATCGTTCCAAGACCACAACCAAGAAAAGAAACAACAAGCATCCAAAGACTTCTACTCAGGAGAACCATTATAAGCATCGACGACAGGGATTTCAGCCCCTGCCATACCTCTTCCGGCTCTTCCTATTAAAAATTCCGGTTCTAATGCGAATCTCATCATGATAGAGTATGTTTGGGTGCGATGTTTGTTTCTTCACTTGTGGTCCTGTCAGGGGAGTTTCGTACCACATACCTATTAGTGGGTTCTTCCAGCATGGACCGAAGATCAATCTCATTTATTGGTCTTGGTCCATACTGGATTTTGGTGTTGGTTGGAGCTGGAGAAGAGGAAAGAGTTCGCTTTGGAGTTTTGTGAGAAAATTTGGCCCGGGTGGAGCTCTCTTAGTCATTCTGGTCACGTGATGCTTTTGTATGGCTCTATTCTACAATCGATAACTACGGAATTTGTATAAAAATATATAATTTAATCAAGATTCATTGTCATACTGGTATCTATTTCATAACGATCATGATTCCCTGTTTTAGGGCGTGTGGTGGTGAAACATCTCGAGATTTGATCAAGAGGACGGCTTCATTGTCCCACAGCAGGAACATGTCCACCACTGGGTCTCCATAAAGCTACTGCACGAGATGCAAACCCATCCAATAGGCTTCTTGTCTGCACCCCGGTCCAAGGATTTGAGGGTATCCAGTGCACGGGTTCGGTTCTTGAAAACGAATGTATCCCCAGGTTTCGCTTGCTTTTCTTCGTTTCGATCAAGCGATAAATGCCTTTTCTTCGAGTTTCGAGACTCCGAACGCACTGGTTCGGTAGAATTTAGGCCAGAACCGGATTTGGATAGAGTGTTAGTCGGAAGCGGTCGTTCTGCTGCACAAACATCACAACACAGGAAGGTAGACGGGTTCTCCAGCGTACACATTGGGCAGATCCAGGGTGTCTCGTATGAGCTGTTGTCCGCTGTAAGATCAACAGTTTCGTTACGATCCGATGATGGGGCTTCTTTTGGAAGCACAGGCAGAGTTTCAGAGATAGCAGGCGAGATATCGGAAGCAGTGGGCGGCGGTGACGGTTTTGCTCGAGGTCCTGCCGGGTTTTCTTGACTTGGCGGGACATATGACGACTCATATTTCTCCCTTTCTTCTTCCTGTATCAGTTCGATAAAGGCCTCCATGATAGCCCGCTCATTTGCGTCGTCTTCCTCGGCTTGGGTCCGGAACCCATGCGAGGCCTGTTCCGCAAGCTCTGTGCTTCGGTCAGTGCCAGATGCACAACCCTGAGTTACTTCAATTCGCCGCTGCGCAGCGTCAGCTCGGAGCTTGCGTATATCTGTTCCTCGGAGCACGCGGGCGCCGCCAAGCTTTTTGCCAGAATTTTTGGCGAGAACCCTTCGCTGTTCAGCAGCGGCACGAGCCTGACGTCGAGCTTCATCCAGCGGAATCCTTTGGCCACCCAGGCGCTTTCCTTGAGATAAAAAGCCCTCTCCAGTGTAGCCTTTTCGAGCTAGTTCCTCTTGCTCATCACGTAGTTGATTCCACAGCGCATGAAACTGCTGGTTGTGAGGACCAATCACGTTGTGGCAGAGTCTAGACTTTATCAGAATTTGCGCATATTTTGGGATATTTGGATGTAAAATCACTCACTCATGAAGCATGGTATCCAAAACCTCTTCGATGGGGAGAAATTGCCGTTGGTCGGAGGGATACCGTAACCTTAGACAGATCTTCTGGCCCGAGTTGACATTCAGCCCCAGCAGATTTCGCTGCTGCGGATAGAACTCACAGAGAGCGCCCACTCTCCAGGCGCGCTGCCGCATGATCGGTTTGACCAACGACGCAACTTTGCGGAGGATCAAGAGGGCCTCTGCTTCTCGGGGCCGTTTCTTTTCATGGCGGTATTCTGAGATCAGAGGATCTAGCTCCCGCATTTTCGAGATTTTTGATCAAGAACTTGGATGGTACGGTAAGAAAAGGACGCCGTAAGTATGTGCGATGCTACTGGCTTCGTTGGGATGGCCTCCTCCGAGGCGAGGATCTAAGCAAGAAGGTTTCACATCAGAACATGACCAAATGATGGCATTACACAGATCGCGGCGCAGATAGCCAGGAAGAGTCAAAGGAACATAACGAGTGATGGAAATTCCAGAATCAATCCAAGTTTGGGCCATCCATGGATGCCTTTTGGCATAAGCAAGGCACACATTTAACGCCTGATACGTCAGGCTACAAATGCAGTCACGTGCTTTTCACATAGTCGTCAAGTAAAGGCTTTTTCAATCCTGTACAATGGTGTAGGCATAACTTTAGATGGAATTAACTGCTCTATATATGGGTAATACTACGAAGTGTCAAAGCCATGGTTTTGCTTAATATTGTGTGTGCAGTTGCATCGTCTTGGCCCAGATATATATTCACAGTATCCCACACTAATGCGACAGTCAAGTCGAAAACAGCATTTTACTACGTTCCCACTAGTTGTGATCAAAAAGGCACCTAAAGAATAAAAGGAAAAAGCCCAAGAGAGCCTCATTAGTCCTATATACTCCCCACCCTTGACTGTCCTATACAAAGCACTACTCATGTGACCTTTCCGATAACACCGAGTTATCAGCATCCATCTTATCGAACTTTCGCTCTTCTTTTTCTTTCCAGCTTGTTCTCAAATAAACGAAATGACGAGCGACGACCAGTTCTTTTTTGACTACGTGAGTATCATAGAAGGAGACAAAGAATGACCTTGGTGCTGATACTCCCTCACCCAGCTCGCGTCTATACCCCATGACGTAAGGCGGTATTCCCTCGAAGTCGCAGACTCGATCGACCGACAAGTCGACCATGCCGCGCGCGCGATCAAGGATACGCTGGCCCAGCAGTCATGGCTACCGCCGACTGTCCGTCCGGCTCGTGTTTCCCCGAGAATGCGGTCGTCTCAAGGCCTGACAGACCGGATCCAAAGCTGGATGGGTCGGAATCGCGCATTCACGGCAGCCGTCCTCGCATTTATCGGAACCGGTGTTGTCTTATACTATGGAAACAAGAAGTTACACGGGAAACGGAGAAAGGCCCGAAGAGCGAGCAACGGCGCAAGGAAAGAGATTGTTGGTATGTGTCATAATGCCTGCATTCGATCTGCCCCAGGATGTGAGTGCTAATTCTGCGATTATAGTTGTTGCCGGATCGCCACATGAGCCGATGACAAGGGCCATTGCCATGGATTTGGAACGTCGAGGATATATCGTATATGTGACTGTATCTTCTGCCGATGAAGAGCATATCGTCAAGTCTGAGAATCGTGTTGACATCAAGGCTCTCTGGTTGGACCTTACAACTGTAAGTGCTGTTCCTGTATTTCTTATATGGGATAACCCGACTAACACTGTACACTAGACATCCTCCTCGCCGTCCGAAATCCATCCTTCGTTGCAAGAGCTTCGCTCCTTGATCACTCACCCACAGTCGCCTATCGCTGGAGTGCCTCCGCACACCTGTCAACTGAGTGGCCTTATCGTAGTCCCATCCCTCAACTATAGTGCAGGCCCTGTCGCGACCATCCCGCCATCATCTTGGGCCGACACGGTCAACACCCGTCTCCTCTCGCCTATCCTCACAGTGCAGACATTCCTCCCCCTGCTAACCCTCCGCAGCAATAGTAGCACTATTGTCTTTGCCTATCCCTCCATATCATCCTCCCTTTCCGCGCCATTTGCCGGACCCGAAGTCGCCACAGCCCGAGCAATCTCAGGCTTCGCAGCCTCGCTTCGCCAGGAACTTCGTCTCCTCGAGCAAGGCAATGTTGACGTCGTCGAGCTGCAGCTGGGCAACATTGACTTAGGGCCCACCTATCGAAGTGGCCAGAATCAGATCGCAGGTACAGAAGTCCTTGCATGGAGTACCCAGCAGCGAGCCCTTTATGCCTCACAGTATCTGTCCAGCGTTGAGCAGCGGCCAGTTGCCTCTGCTGGTCCCAGCACAGTACGCGGATCTCCGGCGCGCAACCTCCATTACGCTATTTTGGATGCTTTGGAGCCCACCTCGCGGGATATCTTCGGCCGGAAAGTGTCCAAGAAATCTGTCATATATGTGGGCCGGGGAGCCCGGTCGTACAGCCTGATCGGGGCCTGGGTTCCCAGTGGACTCGTGGCGCTGATGATGGGGTACCGCAGTGGGAATGGGACGAACTTGGAGACACCGAGTGGCAGCAGCAGCGAAACCAGTTGGGGCAGAGTTTAAATTCTTGCTACTATATTCTGACACATCTCCTTCATGTCACTCCCATCTTTAATATATCAAAAGCACTCCATGCTTTTCTGTACATATATCATTCAAAATACTCTTCGCTCTTAATCAGCGGCCGACTATTCTTGTTAATTGAATAACCATTGGAATTGTTCTCATATTTCCAAAACTTCGTAACAGACTGGTCATTAACACGCAAAACCCAACAGCAAATCTATTTTTTGGCGCATATGAAACGGAAGAATCCACGGGTATCTGTTGTCCACCTAGTCTTCATCCATCGACTCCCAGCCATCACCACCGCGAGGCTCATCCTCATCACCCTCCACCTCCTCGTCGTCATCAGACTCATCATTATCAGGATTGATACCAATAGTGCGCTCCTGGACGTCACCAGCAAGGTCAGGCATGCGAGACACAAACGCACGACGGACAGCGCCGTTAGTCGAAGCATCCCAGATCTGCACATTACCCTTGCTACCAGCAACTGCCAACCGGAAGCTAACCTCCTGGTCGGGGGCGAAGGTAGTAGAGAACACCTTGCCGACCTCAAGCTTGCGCGTGACAACCAGAGTGGGCTTGTCATTCTCGACGCTCCACAGCTTGACGGTCTTGTCTGTTGAACCAGTGACAAGGAAGCCGGGGATGGAGCGGTTGATGTCGAAGGATGAAACGGAGGAGTCGTGTGCTTGCAGAGACCAGACGGGCTTGGACTCGGCAGGGGTGGCGGGAATATTACGCATGTCGTAGCGGTAAACCATGCCGCCGTCGGTGGTCACGTAGAAGAAGTTCGTGTCGTGCGAGTCCCAGCGTACACACTCGACGTCTGCGTCGACGCCCCAGCGCGCCTGCGCGTCCGGTGCACGCATGTCCGCTGCCACTACCGTGCGGTCGTAACTGCCGCTCAGCAGGATGGTGGACTCAGTCGGATGCCAGTCTAGTGAGCAAACCTTGTCCTTGTGGTTGGTGTAGGACTTGGCGCAGGTGGCAGTGGTGAGATCCCAGAGCTTGACGGTCTTATCGGCTGAGGCCGAGGCAAGCAGGTTGCGGTGCTGACGGTTGGCGGCCAGCGCCAGGACGGCATCGATGTGGTACTCGTCGTTGGCCTTGGCCTTCTTCTTTTGCTTCTTCTTCGCCTTCTCGGCGTCCTGGCCGCCCTGTCCGAGAATCGCGTTGGGGTACATGCAATCCACGACATCCAAATCCCAAATCTCGATATCAGGCTCCATGGTTCCGATAGCCACGAAGTTTCCTTGTGTCCGACCTTCTGGGTTCTTGCCAACGGGAATATCAAGCCATTCTGTGCAAAGCGGGATGCCGGGCAGCATGATGTCGTGGTGCACATAGAGGTTATCCGCTTTGTCTTCGTAGACATAGACTTCCAAGTGCGCCACTTCGTCCTCCACCTTTCCAGCCAATAAAAGGTTGTCGTGCGGCATAATCTGGAGCTCCTCGCGTTCCTCATCATCCTCGTCCTCGGGGATCACAAGGTACGGGTCTTCCTCGTTGGGCTGGTGGTAGGCCAGGGATTGGACGTTGCCGAACATGGTGACCTTCTCGCCGTCCTCATCGACCTCCTCCTTGTCGTAGTTATCCATGTCGAATTCCTTCAACACATCATCATCGCTGTAAAACCGATTAGCTCGAGTTGAATCCTCGCTGCACTAAACAACACTCACTCCTTTGAATCCGTGCCATTGGTTGCTGAGGTCTTCTCCTCGGTATCTTCCTCCATAGCATCATCACGCTCATCTCCAGAACCGTCCTGGGCAGCGTTCATATCGTCCTTTGCATCCTCAAGCTGCATGCGCGCAAGCTTAGATATACGGCCCATCTCGGCCTCGTCGATCTCATATTTGGTGGGGAACTGGGCAGCGACACCACGCCTCACCCATGTCGTAGTTGTAATCATGGAAGACATTGTGAAAGAGTTGTGACAAAACTGATCGCACCCGTCCACTTTTTTTTCTATCGGCGATATTTTTTTTTATCGGTGTGAGGGGCTGTCCGCCCGGCAGAATCAGGCCGATCTCCTTACCGCCCGGGGAGTGTTGCGGAACCGCGATGTTCTTGCTTTGCGTTGATCGTACGATTCTCTTTCCAGTTGTTCTACTTTTCAACCTGGTACCACTGCAATCATGCATTCTCACCTCCACACCTCTTACAATGCCAGTACGTCGAGTCCACCATACCGGAAGATCCATCTAGCCATCCCATCCCGCTTTATAACTGCCCTTACTGACTGATATCGCACAGATTGCGAAGAGATTATGACTGCTCTCGACGAATGTCATGCTAAGGGATTCCTACACAAAGCCATGGGAAGCTGCAATGATATCAAGCGCGACGTGAACAAATGCCTATCCGCAGAGCGATTCCAGCGCGCAAAGCGCAACCGAGACGAGGCGCGCAGCAACCGCCGGCGTATCGAAGAGATATGGGCGAAAGAGCGCGAGCTTGATCAAGGGCCGGCGGCCGCGGCGCCGAATGTTGCCGCGGCTAATACCAGTGCCGCGAAGCAATAGACCGTGCTGTGAGATGAGCATATGCCATCATGTTCGGGACTGGAGTTTGGAGTGCGCTCTTTATGACTATTCTTTGATTTGACTCATACCTGAAAAGACAGCACCGCTGCTTGGTATTAGCGGCAGCCTTCCGCATGGCCCCGGGACTGCAACTCGACTGGGATATCTTCTCGTGAGAATGCACGGCGACGGGCAAACCGAGGCCAAATTATCTCCTCTCATTTCATCTGGGGAAGAATCCTTGTACAATATCTGAACATGTAAATACATATACGATCGACTGGAGTTCGCTCTCCCTTCTTTCCTATGTCTTATCTGGCACCAATGCCGAACACTTAATCTACGATGTACTGTAAGATCTCTAGAATGATATCAGATGTACATTACTACTATGTACATCAGCGGAACTTTTAGATATAACCCATCCGATCTGAACGCCGCACCCTAGGAGTGAAATAAGGTTGAGAATGCATGCAATGATAACCAGCATCATGAATCGCCTATGCCGTAAAGATTCAATCAAGCGTCAACCTCCATGGCCTCATTAGGCTCGGCGGCCTCGAAATCTTCACGAGGACCACTCTTAGCATGACGACGTTTCCTCTTAGGCTTGGCCGCGGCAGCATCACCGCCATCATGTTGCTCAGTATCTGCGGCGTCAACCTCCTTCCGGACAGCCTTATCCTTCCTCGGTGCAGGCGGCTCAGTCTTTTTCTTAGGCTTCTTCACGCTGAGAGGATTAGGTGCCTTAACCTTAGGACCACGCTTTTTCTTAGGTTCCGCCTCTTCAGCACTCTCGCCATCAGCCTCGCCATCCCTCTTGCGCTTGCCCAGCATAGGATCCACATCCAATCCAGCGCGGAATTTTCCACGCTCGTGACCATCCCGCACCATCTCGGACGGCCCGCTCATCGGTTCGAGGACCATCACGGAGCGCTTGACATAGATGATAGGCACACCGGGAATGGAGCGGGCACCGGCGCGCAATGTGCGAGAACGGCGCATAGCTTCCTCTTCTTTACGATCCTCCTCTGTTTTCCGTCTGCGGGGCTGGTTCTCGCTATTGGTCGTCTTTCTCACGATTGGATCTGCGCAAGCGAGAATGTAGTGCTCCTTGTTCTTCTTTGAGTCTGCGTTAGGTGAAAGCAGTGAGAGGAGGCACTCGACTTCGTCGATGGGCGTGGAGTCCGCATTGTGCGAACAATGGCGGAGCGGGAGTTCTGTGGGAGGGGGAAGGAAGAGAGGTCGGTACGGCTTTTCGGTTTTGGGGTTGATGGGTTGTGCGGCCATGATAGCGGCTAACGAGCACTTTGTCAATACTGTGACATTGTTAGTTGGGATAAGTCTTGGCGAATGGGGACTTTGGTGTTCGGTGCGACTCACGAGGCTTGACCTTGCCTTGGACTGTTCGTTCAAGCGCTGGAATTAGCTCCATCTTGAAGGAGTCGGTGGCGCGAAGGAAATTTGAGTCAACTGTTCGAGCGCGAGTCAGTAACTGTATATCAGAACAATGCATTGAATGGAACATACCCAGGACCTGATAGGCCTCTCGGAAGCCGAAAGTGAGCTCATACTGGTGCATAAGCTTGCGATACTTCTTTGAACGCTTGGCCCTCATTTTGAATTGTGTATGTCAAGTATTTGAGGATTAAATGTAGCAAAAGCCATGAGCTTCTGCGTCGACCGAAACTTTTTTCATTCTGCCGGGCGGGAGCTGCGATATTCTGGTCTGTGCTGAGGATGAGGTACCCAGTACTTTGTCAAAGTGGGGCGTCTAGCCTTGAAAATTCAGTACCATATACTTCATATTTACTGATGTTAATGGGAAATGACAGAGCATACTATGTATTTGTAGAGTAGATATTATTATTAGTTCTGCTTAGGCTGAAAATAACTATTATACGATGGACAGACAAGCCACATCATGCCAGTAATGGAATCCCTCATAGGTGAACCCATACATAAGGGGGTCTCAAATATGGTAGAAAGGACGTTTGGTATAGGTAGGAGTCACCAGCTTGACCGGTTACAGCAGGACCTTGGTGAGCCCCGATGCGAATTCTCCGCTGGGAATAGAGTTGTCCGACCCGATTGACGATACAACGGATGGGGGTGTGATCATGACCAGGCGAGGCAAAGCAATCATGTCTCGTGCTGGAGGACTCCGGGATATGTGCAAGTCATTTCCCAAGGTTGGGCGGGTTAGGTGTTTGACTGCAATGCGTGCCTGGGTCCTGATTCGACACTTGCAAGGCATCATACCTGCGCAATAGCGAAGTAGTTGGACGAGCTTTTGGCGATAGATATGAGCATCTCGCATTGACGTTAGACTGAGAATAACAGCCTGCCCAGATTCGGTTCAATGAAAACTGGGGCAAGTCTGAGATAGGCTCGGAATTCAAGATCGGTGAATATTTGTGAAAGAAAGTCTGATCGTAGAACCAACGGCTGTCTCTCATCCATCACTTTTCTTGCAGGATGCGATCACGACGGAGATATCGTCCATTTTGCCACCTTCAATAGCAAGACCCTCTTCCACTGCCTTCTCCATGAATGGACTCTCTGCAAAGGGATCCTGGGCAATCGTCAGAGCAGCATTAAGCAGTTCCCGAGCGACATAGACATTGCGGTCATCAGACAGATGAGGATGCTGCGCAGCCTTCTTTGGCGCCGTGCGCCCTTCCTCCCATTTATTGATGCTGTCAATAACGACTTTTAGGACCTCATGCTCCCAGAGGTTATCCATGACGCCATCCGACAGCGCCAGGACGACGTCGTCTTCCTGCACCACAATTTTGGATAAGACTGCATCTTTCCGGGGTGTGTCGACACTGTTTGTCCCAAGCTGCATGGGACAATCAAACCAATGCCACTGCTCGGCAGTGCGGAAAAGTACTTTCTTCTCGCTAGGTCGAATCACGATGATCTTACAGTCGCCCAGGTTCGTAACATACAGCAGTGGCTTCTGTGTCCCATCTTGTTCCTTGGTACAGTGCAGTATGGCAGTGGCTGAGGTTGTTGTGCCGAGCCATTCGGTAGGAGATGTTGTTGCCCGCAAGGTCTCCTCGTATGCATACTGCAGGTATCCGACCGGATCGAGGGTAGGCGTGCGGTGGTCGACATTCTTTTCGACCTCGAGGGCCCAGAAGTGTAATAGGAGTCTAGACCAGAGTCTGTATCGGGGAATGAAAAAGTCAGCGATGGTAACATAGGATATAAATTGAGATCGAGACCACTCACGCAGCATGACCACGAGGTTTCGTAGCCCAGGCGCCTACGCCATCGTCGACGCCTATGAAGTTCTCCGCGACGAGGATGGCATCATCTCCGTTGTTCAGGCCACGGACTAGCTCGCCCTTGACGGATAATCTCTTATCCTGGCTTAGTCCGTGTGTCGTCAACGGATCGGAGAAGGATGACGAGGGTGGGGAAAGGAAAGGTGGAGGGAAAGGTCGTGAGGGTCGTTTGGCACATAGAGCGTAGCCAGTCTCGAATCGAAAGGGCGATTTGGGGGGAACGAATGGCTGGTGGGGAACCGGAGTGGTGATGCCGTAGGAGGGCCACACTGCCGCGTGGTATGGCCGTGCTGTGCCCGGTTGTCGGAGGCAGGCACTCTGGATCGGGGCTTGATTTATGCTTATGTTCGCGATCCACTTGCTAATGGACGTCCATGATGATGATAATGAGTGTGACGCAGCCGCTGCCTTGGTCACCATCCCTAACTTGGCTCTCTGTGCACCAAGATGGGCTCGGCGAAGGGGTTCTGGGGCATTAAGGCATGAAAGGTGAAAAATGAAGAGACAGAATACAATAAGACAGAAAACAAGTGTTGACTCAGAGGGGCTTGAGGGCACAAAAGAAAAGAAAAGTGCGACTCACCGGTGAGGGCCGGGAGTGTGAAGATATCACTGGTCTGCACCGCCGACTGTACCTTACACTACGGAGTATCTCTGAGAATATGAAAATCGTCAAAATCTCTTCCTGATATTTATCGTTCTTTTCCTATAGATTTCCTTAATGTTGTTAGATTTGTTAGATTTGTATGATATTTGTCCAGAATCAACCTATTCTTTTTCTAAAAGAGCAGTCGATAATATAAAAGCCCGGGACTCTTAGGGCTACCTAGGTACATTTACCTATCTACATATGTATATCCCTGTCAAATGATCACCTCTCAGAACTCATCTACAGGTATGTCCCTGAAGATCATATTCTTCCCTAAATTACAATTCTTGATTTTCGCTCTGTTTACACATATGCTCCAGAAACCTTACAGCTATCGGCCAAGTCAGCGAAGAGATGCAAAATGCCTTCAAAATGGACTACAAACAGCACATTTAGCGAGGGTTCCAAAGAGTAGCATCTGAATATGTCCACTGTCGTTGAAGATTAGCGTGAAGACCATACTATCCTGTCTGGCACCAATCGCCGGACTAGAGTTGGGAATACTTCAAAATGCCCCGAGATACCGCGGAAGATGATTTCCTTCAATGTTGTCAATGCTGTGCAGTTTAGATACGAGGCGTGCGGAGGTATTGTTACCAAGGTAGGGTGTCTCACGAAGCCGGGTGATCCAAAATTGTATCACTTATGATGGGTTCCTGAAGATGCAGCCGCATACTCTGCTGTTGTTGCTGAGGTCGCATCGTCGTGTATGGGATAGGCGAGTCTGTACGAAACATTAGGTAGCAGCTTGGGCTGAATTAATTCATTTCCAGACAGGATATGTAGACCTCTCCTAGTGGCTTCATCAAATAAATGACATGGCTCATGATCAGTTTTCGATATCTGTCAAATGATGTTGATCACCCTTTGGTTTCCTCCCATTACTTCCCTTCGATGGTTTCTCTTCATCGGACAGATTCCCGGTGGGATCGACTAACTTTTCCTCCTTCGGTTGTCACACTTATTGTGATTTTTGAGCGGCTTTTTCCGATTGTTTTTCGTTTCTGGCTTTTTGCAGATTGAATTCATTTTGGATGCTTCTCGTGAAACTCCGATGGGTTATGGTTGTGGTCCATGAACTGAACTGGAAATTTCGAATCGTGAATCGTAAATCGTAGTTGTAGTCGTAATATTAATCGTAAGTCGTGGCTGGAGTGAGAGACTGCTCTTAGAAACTTGTCTGGGAGTCTCCCTTGGGAGTCATATCGCGTTCGGCGGAGATTAACAGAGAGAACAATTCAAAAGCATTCTCCAATTCATTGGCGATATCAGCATCCTTGACATCACGGCTGAGCTCAGTTAGACCATCGAAGAACATGCGAGCAGTGGTAGAAGCAGTAGCGGCGAAAGTAGGTCCATTCTTCCGTCTGTATGCGAGTCGACGCTTGGTCACCATGATGCGTAGATGTCGTTCCGCACAAGGGCAGGCGCGCTCCACCTCGTAGGTACACTCCCAGGAACATGCGCAGATAGAGTCGCAAATGCACTTTCGTTGCCTGACCTGGTAGTAAAGGTCAGGGATTAACTCCTTCTTGCGCTCTTCTCCGATGCTTGTACCATTCCTTTTGGCGAACTCAGACAAGCGGTTATCATTCACAGCATTTGTGTCCCAGACCTTCATTCCCACATCCTCTGGGCGGATCCATGGGAGCTTCTCGATTGGAATGTCGTCAGGCGGCATAGCCACTGGAGTCATCAGGAGATATTTCTCCGACAGGGTTACCATGGTCTCCGCTGGGATGGAGTTGAAGAATGGAATGAGTTGTCTCCATTTCTCACAGTAGGATCCGCGTCGGTAAGAGACGGTTCTCATCGCAAACGGGCGATATCCGAGTGGGTCAAAGTGGGGGAACTCGTCCTGGCTTTTCTCTTTTGTAACCTGGTTGATATATCCTTGCTGGAAGTAGGCGATGACTTCTTTCCGAAGGATTGCGCAGATCTCCGGAGAGTCCAGCACTTCCTTGAATGCCAGAACGATGCGGTAGAGATGATCAGCTTCTGGCATACGGAGCGGAAGCTCGATTCGCAATACACGAGTGTCGATTCGGAAGGAACCGCAGAGCTCAATGCTGGCCAGCTCAATGGTAATGCGGGCGTAGAGGGCGTAATACAGGTGTTCGACAGTGTCAATCAGTACAGCCATCTTTTGAGTGCGCACGTTTTGCTCGCTGCGTTTGATCCAGTATGGCAGACTAGTCTCAGAGTTGTCGGGCTAAGAGTAGAAAGTCGGCGTTAGCAGTTATATTTCCAAGAAGCAAGAGATAGAAGTATGGGGCAAGAGTGAAGTTGTAGGCTCAAGGAATACCTCAGCGCCGTAATACAAGAGAATTGTCTCCATCATCTTCGACATTGTGTACAACTTGCCGAAGATGCGCACGATGACACCGAGATGAATCGATTCCTCAACAGGATCCATGTCGTCGGGGGCCACAACCTTGGTTGGAGAGGTGGGAGAGGGCATCGATGGGACCATGACCCAGTCGCTACTGCTCACATTGTAGAGACGAAGGCGGTGCTGGCCGCTAGACGCGAGCTGTCACAAGTTAGGATCAATGTCAACTCTCTCCAAAGTGGGATCAATGCATGGAGCCAAGTCACTTACCAATGCCTCAGAGAATCCTGATCTGTCAGCAAGTGAGCCAAATTCCAAGGGCGTTTTTGGCTCAGATCCAGTCATGGTTGAAGTTGAGGAGACCAGCGAAGGCATGGTCGAGCTGCTGGAAACTTCGATCTGCCGGGGGTGATTGGCGGCTCGAGCTCGTGAGACCAGGGACAATGCTTCCTCCACGATTGACTGGCAGTATTTAAAGAAGCGTTCCTTCATCTGTTCGATCTCGTCAAATGGAGGATCCTCTCCATCTTTGACGCGGGCAGAAGCATCTTCCATCATGGCCTTGGTGGCCTGGGCATAAGCATCAATACAGTCCTTACCCCGTTGGAAAAACAAGTCCAAGTCCTCTCCTGATTGCAGAGCATTCAGGCGGGCCTGGGAAATAGTAGAAGCCATGACTAGAGGATCAAGATTGGAATCGGACGCCATGGGGACGATTGGGAGGGGAGTGGGTGGGAACATCAATTCAGAATAAATGGGGGAATCCTTTGAGACAGGACGCTTGGAACGAGGATAGACTTTGTCCTGGATAAGGGGAATCTCTGGCTCACGTGTAGATTTGGCAGGTTGCTGCGTCTTGCGTAGTTTGGAGAGGGCTCCCCGTAGACCTGTTTTGTGAGCCATTGCATGAGCCATTGCATTTCACGTTAGATGGGATTAGTGCAGAAGGAAAGAATAAAAGATTAAGTACTTGGGTTTTATTTTTCTATAATATTTCTAAAATAAGAAAATAAATAAAATAACAAAATGGAATTGTTCGTCACCAGAACAATAAATTCAATGTTTGTATACTCCAGAGTGCATGACGGGCCGTCGGGGTAGGTGCGACCCACGCGCGCGACGCAGCCGCAGGTACTCCGTATATCGAACCTTAATAAAGAGATCTCTTTGGAAGGTTCTTTGTTTATATGTCTCGGATTGGAATATTGCGGCTGGGGATTCTTTTCGCTTGATTGGCCGTTTAGGGTGTTCCGGAAGCAAATAGAACTGTAACTATCTCCAACTTTCAAGGTGGTTTAGTAGATCTCTCGTTATATATGAAATACATGCATTTGTACGAGATCAAAAGCCTCATTTTCATACATGGCCAGAGAGAGCTACTAAACCACCTTGAAAATTGGAGATGCAGAGATTTATAGGAGAAATAAGTTCATTTTTATATATGGGAGCTTGTAAAGCGCCTTGAAAAATTGAAATGCATGCATTTTGTATGAGATCAAAAATTTCATTTTCATATATAGGCCCAAGAGAGCTACTAAATCATCTTGGACATTGGAGATGCTTAGATTTGTGAGGTGTACAAAAGCTTCATACATATTAGGGTGAATAATTTCCATTACATGATAACTACCAGGTATGGAGCGGTGTAAAAGCCGGTCAAGAACCATGCCAAAATCAGGCATTCAGGCATCAATTTTTACGGAAATGGGGGTTTGACCCATGGCGTCTATACAGCTTCGTAATGCATTGGGAATGGATGATCAACCCGTTGAGACTTCATTGGGGAATTCATGGTCGACCTCATTGTCAACCGCCGCGGGCCTCCCTCGAGTCGGAGCTGCGTGGAGCAGTCCTACCTGCCCATCGTTTAGGGATGGCCGCGGTACTTACGGCTGACCTAAAGCACGAATATTTTGCGAAGATTCCTTTATCAGAGCATGAAATAACTCTAAAACTATAACCTCATCGTTGCTAGCATTGTCACCAGTGATTGTTATCAACTTTGACTCCAGGTTCAATTCCACAAGGGTTTTGTGGATAGCAGCAGCAATGTTCTCTCCACTATAAGTTCCATGGAGTTCACAGGATTCTAGAGATAGTTAGAGCGCGACAGCTTAGTAACACTGATAACGCGGAGAGTCGAACAATGATGGCACCATACATATGTACGTGTAAACAGTACAATAATATGCACAAAAAGCCCCGTACTCTAACACCTTAATTGAGCTTGCGTGAAGAGGGAAAAAATAGGTAGCTTCTCGTTGATTATGCGTGTCATCCTTAGTTCAGGGACACGCTAATCTTCCCTGTATATTTTCAATTGACCATATGCCCCGAAGGGCGAAAGATGTATGCATCCCTTAAAAGTTCAATATAGCCCAACTTTTGGCAGAATTAGACCGCCTTTGGGTCAGATAACATGGTTGGTCCACTTGTCTAACAAGGCAACCATCTATGGATACTTGGCCAAAAAGAGAGCCCGAGCGTCCGAAAAGAGACGCCGAACTGATACTCTCTACGTATTGTACATAGCTAATTATTATTTAAACCTTCCTGCTAAGTAGGCCCTCTGCAGGAGCGTCATTCTCTCAAAGAAAATATGGACGCTAGTCTCCAATCCGCCATCGACACCGGCAAGATCAACGGCGCTGTAATCTGTGCCACTAATGCCGAAGGCCACTTTGTCTACAACAAGGCAATCGGAGAGCGGACTCTACTCTCAGGCGAGAAGCAGCCACAGCAGCTCGACGATGTGCTGTACCTAGCCTCAGCCACCAAATTGATCACAACTATCGCCGCCTTACAGTGCGTCGAAGACGGCCTACTAAGTTTGGATGGCGACTTGTCGTCCATCGCCCCAGAGCTCGCTGCAAAGCATGTCCTCACTGGCTTTACCGACGATGAAAGCCCTCAGCTCGATCCACCAGCCCGCCCCATTACCCTCAAGATGCTGCTTACACACAGCTCTGGCACCTCCTACCACTTCCTGAACCCGCCCATTGCCAAGTGGCGTGCGCAGTATGCCAATCCTGAGAACGAAGAACCTCGTCTCGTCGAGGAGATGTTCTCCTACCCGCTCAGCTTCCAGCCCGGTGCCGGCTGGATGTACGGGCCCGGCCTTGACTGGGCTGGCCGCGTGGTGGAGCGCGTCACCGGCGGCACGTTGATAGAGTTCATGCAGAAGCGTATCTTCGACCCGCTCAGTATTGCAGATGCTCAGTTCTATCCTGTCACCCGTGAGGATCTGCGAGCCCGCCTCGTCGACCTTAACCCCAATGACCCCGGTGCTCTTGGTAGTGCCGTGCTCGGCGGCGGCGGCGAGATGAATTTGCGGGGCCGTGGTGCCTTTGGTGGTCATGGGCTGTTCTTGCCCGGTTTGGATTTTGTTAAGGTTCTGCGCTCGCTGCTGGCTAATGATGGCGTCTTGCTTAAGCCCGCTGCTGTCGACAATATGTTCCAGCAACACCTTGGCCCCGAAGCGGCGGCAAGCCATAAAGCTGCGCTTGCTAGTCCTCTCGGGCCCTTCTTCCGCGTTGGAACAGATCTGGAAACGAAGGTTGGCTATGGTTTGGGCGGGTTGCTGACGCTTGAGGATGTTGATGGCTGGTATGGCGAGCGGACGCTGACTTGGGGTGGTGGCTTGACGCTCACTTGGTTCATTGATCGAAAGAACAACCTCTGTGGCGTCGGTGCTATCCAGGCTGCGCTTCCGGTCGATGGAGACTTGATGGCCGATCTAAAGCAAACCTTCCGCCATGATATTTACCGCAAATATACCGCGTGGAAGGGCCAGCAGTAGCCATAATTGACGACAGAGAGGGAAGAATATCACTTTTCTCGTTTGGTGTCAAAGGTTATACATAGAAAAGTCCATTTCACAAATTAAGCCTTTTTTGGTCCTTTTCTGTTGTCTCCCTAACAAACTGAGAAGGGGGGGGGGGGAAATATCTATATGACCAAACCCCTAAAAAGACTACCTGCGGAAGCTACCAAAAAAGACCAGTAGAAAGACATATAAAGAGACTATCAGAGAAGAATACCTAAGAAGCCTACTAAGAAGACTACGGCCGCATAAGTTTGGTGTATATTCTATTGGAATGGGAACATGTAGATACACTCTTCGTTCATCAAAGCTAGGATCTACAATATATATTCATCTCGAATAATGATGAAGGTCGCCTTAAATACATGCTGTACCGAGGTGGGTTTGATAACAGATCATAACAAAACTCAATGCTTTTAGAAGAGTAATCAAGCAAGTTTAAATTCTATTGTACAAGCGACCAAACCAAGGCAGGTCAAAAGGAATATTAAAAGAAAAAGAGCTGAAAGATTACCACATGAAGCGCTGAGTCTTGCCAGGCTCCTGCGGCCACTCAAAGCCCTTGTGCAGGAAGACATACCCAGTGATCAAATTAATGATCAAGAACCAGACCGTCTCCACGAACTTTGGTGAGTTGACGATGAGGTCATAGCGGCGCTTTGCTTCCTCTGTGCGGGGCCGAGTTTCTCGGTCCCTGAACAGACATGGCAGAGGAGGAAGATGCACACGCCACATGACCCAGGGGATGATGAAGTAGCGGGGTTCGACAAGGGGTGCTGTGATGAGAGACAGGGAAGTAGCGGCTAGCCAAACAAGGACGAAGCTAACGTGCGGCGCCTCTAGCAACTCTCTCTGCCGCGTGAATATGTGTTGCTGGACCCTAGCTAGGACCGCGGGAGCATTTGGATCCGTAATCTCTGCTGGTAGCTTAGTTGGGTCGGTGTTCTTGGTCTCTGCTGGTAGATCGGCCTTCTTGGTCTTCTTGTTATTGGGCCGGTTGGGCTTCTTCGTTCCCTTTGGCGGCTGTTGGTGCGCTTGTAAAGGCTTGCGCACAGAAGACGAAGTGGATTTGGGCTCTTGGGCTGCCGGAGCAGGAGCGGGAGCTGGAGCTGGAGCCGGAGCCGGAGTTGGGGGCACAGCTGGGAGAGAGTTCTGAACTCGCAAGGCTTTGGGCGGACGTTGAATGGTGGTAAATCCAAAGGCGGAGATCACGACCCATCCACAGAGGAAATAGACTGGCACTGCAGCGTACTTGACTGCCGGGTGAAGTAGAAGAATGCGGAACACGTAGAACACATAGTGTCGGTTATCAGCAAGGGTGAAGGGGTGCACAATGGTGTTGAAGTGGACCACGGCAAGCATAAGCGGGATCACAATCAGGGCTGCTTTGAGCTTGGGATACTTCCTCTGTTTCGGCGGGAAGCCGAGATCCAAACATTTAGGGAGTGGCTTGATGGCGAGAATGTTGATCAAAGGAAGGACGAAGAGAGGCCATGAGAAGAAGGTGAAATACGGCCAGATGTAGAGCATCTGAGCCAGATGGATACCCGCGGCATGGAACTCCTTGTGGCCTATTGAATGGCAGGTGTCAGTCAAAGATCACATTTAATGTAATAAAACAAGCCACTCTTACCTAGGACGACTCCGTTGTTCCAAATTACAAATGCACCAAAGGCCGCAAGGACGATGATGTGGGGAATGAGAGAAACGAGGAGAGAACAAGGCCGCTTCAGGCCGACAGTTGCAAGCGAAATGGTGGTCTTCAGGTAATCTATATGTTGGGTTAGAATGGTCCCCATTGTCGCTTCATATTGTATGTCGAAGAGACCAATTTACCTTCCAAGGAAGCCTCCGAAACGAGGGGATCATACACCTCATTCTGCAGGCCCTGCTTCACGATAGTTGAAAATTTGGACGACATGCAGGGCGCGGCAGACTTCCGAATCATGCGGACCACCTGAAGTCCACCTAGGAAAACGGAGACCCAGAAGATATTGGTCTGTCGGCACACCAGTGCAGCCAGCGCGAAAGCCAAAAATCCCAATGTCTCCAGAACACAATTTCTAGACGCTTGTTTCGTGTCTTTTCTGGGGTCAATTTGCTGGTCTCTCTCTGTTTCTCTCTTCAGGTCCCAATTGTACGCCTCCATAACAACCAGCAAAGCAAGAACATCTGTATAGTACAGACCAGAGAAGAAGAACAGCGGGGGAAACAAGCAGATGTTCAGCACGGTATGAGACACGTTCGCTCCCAGCGGTCGAGTATTTGTCGTTCTCTGTAGTGTATCAAGTAGCTTTTGCAGTCTCCAGGGGAAAATAACAGTCGTCGCACCAACGTTCGTCATGCGCAGGACATCCGGAGTGAGCTTTGTCGGGGACCCGCGTAGCAGCAACACAATAGCGAAGATGATGTATGAGCACAAATACAGACCCGGTGGTGTCGTAAGCTTCGGATCCCATTGTGTCCACTTATGCGACCAGTATGCTTGTGCTTGCGGGACATGGAAGACTTCGTCGAGGTAGGGTTCGGGGACAGCCTTGTTCACAAGACTCACCCAGAGAGGAATCAAGACCAAGCAAAACGGAACCAACCATCGAGCACTCCGGCTGAGATCTGATTCTGGAGGATTGACCATGCTACGCAAATAATCATTCGCAGCAAGCAGGTAAAGTTGCCAGGTGAGCTTCAATTCATCGGCCACCGGGTCCCAGTCATCGGTTGCGGAGCTCAAACCGATGCAAACGTTTCAAACGTTTGGAACATTTGGAACGTTTCGAGGTCGCCATCTCGACGCGACATGAAAGAAGACATTTAATAATAGTCAATGGGGCATTTGAAGAGCAAATACTCGGTTATCAAATAAGAAGAAAAGACAGGGAAAGAAAGGAACGCAAAGCAAACGGTCAAGGTCACGGTCAAGACGACCTATATTATCCTCAGAAAAACGATGAGCTCGCGACTCTCGTGATTAATTGAAACCGCCTTTACCTCCTATCCACACCCTCATGGCTTTCCCTCTTCCTCGGGGCGTCACGGCGTCCGAAATCGCCTTCCTTGCGGAGATGGAAACAGTGACAATTGTGCCCCGCCAGCGTCTAGAAGGCCTCGAACTACTAGGAGTGAATGCGCCTCCGAACTGCTTCATCTGAACCCCCCCAAAGCTAACTATCCCCAGGGCCCCATTGAGCCTCTGATACCGCCCCGACGTGCCTCCCTCCCCCTCTGGCTCGCGCTCCTCCTTAAACGCCAACGCCGTGCAAACATCATCCCACCAACGTGGTTACACCCAGAGCCATTAGCTCTCATCCTCGAAGTCGAGTCCCAGCACCAAGACTACAAAAGCGCTTTCTCCCCACCTCCTCCCCTGCCCGGTCAACCTAGCATTCTGGACCGCGATGTCCTGCCATCTGCTCGGCCACAGTATACTCCAGATGGGAATCGGTATTACGCCGCGCCACCTTTCTTACCTCAAAACACAGCCCAGACCGTGACGTCTTCGCGGGATCCCCCTTCACTACCGTTTCACTGGGTTGAGGTCGGGAATCTGCTGCTTGACGCCGCGAGCGATGATCTCGTGGACCCGGATCAGATACGGAGACTGCTGAAAGACCTGCGTGAGGTGCGCATGGCGAAAATGAGGTCTGGAGTTGATGTGCTGGATGCTGCGGCGACCGGTGGTGGTGGTGTCGCTTTGACGGGTGTCGGTTCTATGGAGCTGGGAGAAGAGCGAGGGTTTGTTGCTGGCGTGGTGGATGGTCTTCGGTATGTCTGACCCCATTCTCGACCACTTGCATATCCGAGTATATTGGAGACTTCATTGCTAACCGGTTCATAGGAGAATTGGGACCTCTAAGGAACAGGCCCGGCGCGAACAGATGGCCGAGCAGAGAGCAAGTGGTGGCTACGATGGCACCCAGGATGATGACGAAGAAGAAGATTACATGGAGTTCTAAGCATTTGAGACATTTCTTTTCCTGTTTTGGGGGTATCTTTCATTCGGAGTTATTCGGTGCATATGTGACGCAGACCAATGCCCAAAACGACTTTCATGTATATAATCCAATATACCCTCCGCAATCCAACGACCAACGGTTATAATCGAAACTGTTCCAATTTAACTAACACCATACAGCATGCGAGCGCTTTAATACAAACGAAGAGGAACGATGTTGCGAAACAAAACCGAAAGAGCGGAGAGGGTATATCGGCCTCCGGGAAACACTGGTGCCGGGTTCGGCCAGGCTTATCGACGCCAAAAGCAGTGTACAGAAAGTCACAATGTCGACAGGCGAGCGTGCAAATTCTCATATCATTGGACATCGCCCTGGTTCTTTTGCATCATCTTCCTCCGCGCCGCTAAGATCATATCATCCCGACGCTTCTGCAGTATCCGTTGGCGCTCTTCCTTATTCTGGGACCAGGTGGACTTGGAAGGTGTCTCGGATTGTGGCTCTGCAGAAGGGCTCTCGGCCTTTGCACTCAGATTATACCGAGATATCAAGTCCTGTGCGTCCGCTTTGGGCGCCCTATCCGCGGTTTGCGTCGGCGGGATGTTGGTGGGGGGGATTGCGACCTGAGGTTGGAACGAGGGAGGAGGCTAAAAGAATGGATTAGTCAATATTCTATATAAATTTGAAGTTGATAATTGCAGCCCGCAACCAAGTCAAGTTGTCTTAGATAAAAATAAGGCGGGCAAATTAATAACAGCATCAACGCAACACGTACCGTTTCCAACCCCCGTCCAGTCAGAATCCTCTCTGTCGTTGCGGCGACACTGCCCCCATTACGCTGCAGATCCCACATTATGTCTCGAGTGCTTAGTTGAGGAAACATCTGCGCGATTTGTTCCACCTGCGCCGGATCAACAGCATTGCCACGCCCCCGACCTCGGCCTCCTCCCGCGGCGCTTTCATCGCGATTAAAGAACCACCGGATAACAAAGTATGATACAACCGCTAAGGTGAGAAGCGACGGTATGTTCAGCGAAGGTTCCTCGTCTGACATCTTGTGTTGGCAGAGCGCAAGTAGAGGCAGGTGCTCAGGGTCCCCGGCGTCGGTATCTGGCTGTAACGGTTCTGAGAAAGGCAAGACGTCGAGTTCAATATGATAATATAAGTGATGCCTAGGTGAGGTACTTTAGGTAACGGCGCAATTGGGGGTAATTTCAATGGGATCGCAATGCGGCGTTGGAAGGTGGCACAGATCAGGTCGAGGATCGGGCACGTGCCGGGTTCCGGAGTTTCCAAGTTTGGAAGTTTGTCTTGAGCGATACTTATATTGTGCACTTGTGTTGTACACTTATATTATATACCCAAGAAGATATTGAAGTAATCTTTACCATGCATGATTCATAAAAAAAGAGGTCCATTCCCATCCAAAAACAACCAAACACCAAAGGCCAGACACAATAAGCTCGTACTCCACCGGAACACACCAAGAAAGAAACTATAGACAATCAAGCTCATGTGCATGCTCATTTTAGATCCGCTGGAGTCAACGCCTGGACAATACTGGTGCCTTCGCTGAACCGCGTGCGGAAAATGCGGTTGGCGTTCTGGAACATGCCGTCCTTCAACGAGACGACGATGAACTGAGATCCCTTGAAACGGGTCTTGATCAGTCGACCAATGTTTTGCGTGTGTGACAGATCGAGAGCGGCGTCGACCTCGTCCAGAATGTACATTGGCGCGGGCTTGAATTGCAAGAGCGCCATGATCAATGAGAGAGCAATGAGCGAACGTTGGCCACCACTCAGTTCTGTCAGACTCTGTTTCCAGACTTTGCCCAGGGATACCTTCACTTCGAGACCATCTGTGATGTCTTTGCCCTCGGGAGGGTCGAGTTTTGCAAAACTACCCGGTAGGAGCTCGTTGAAGATCTGTCCAAAGTCGCCATTCACCTTGACCCACGTCTTATGGAGAGCTTCCTTTTTGTATTCATTCAGGTTCATGATGGTCTCCTCGATCTTTCGCTTGTCACGAATGACTGTCTTCATCATGTTCTTGAGAGCAGCCTCCTTCTTCTCGACGCTGTCAATCATGTTCATGACCTTCGGGTTGATTTTCTTTTTCATGCCTTGAGATCGTTCTGTCAAGCTGCGTAGGGTGGACTTGCATTCGGCAATATTCTGGTTATGGAAATCGTAGGGAGTGTTGGCGCGTCCGAAGTTTTCTTTCTCATCCGCAATCCACTCATGTTCTTGTTCCATGTGAGCCACAGCCTGACTAGCAGTGTACTGATCCTTTTCAAGCTTTTCGAGCTGATGGCCGAGCTTCTGCGCCTCTAGTCCATCCTCGGTGATTTGAGAAGATTTGCTCTTCATGGCTTCTTCTAATTCTCGCAACTCCTCGTCAAAGCCGGTCAGCTTGGCCCTCTCGTCATCAAGCTGAGCCTGCGCGATGTCATGGGCATCCTAGAATTGTCAGTCATATGGTTATCTATATTGCAAGGACATTTCAAACCTTCAGCCGTGCTTGCTCCCGTTTTTGCGATTCAATCTCTTGTACTTGGGCACTGAGGGTGTTGTCTGACTCAACCAATTGCTCCTCAGCCGCGGACAAGTCGCTTCCCACTTGTTCAGAGTCTAGTCTGGAAGACTGCAATTCCTTCTGCAGCTCTTTGACCGAGGTAGAATTTTTGGTGAAGCTCTTCTTCAGCTTATCGAGCGTTGTCTGCAGTTCCTCTAACTTACTATCTTTGTTGTCGCTGAATTCACTCATGTCTTTCTCAATTCGCTTGATATCCTTGGATGTGTCAGCCTGGCGAGACTTAGCGTCGGCGATGTCTTTCTTGAGTTGTTCAATGCTTGCTCTCATCTCCTCAACGGCTTGAATGATCTACTTCGGGTTAGTTGCAAATTGCGGGGAACGGATTAGAAGAAAGACATACCGAAGAGGAAGAATTGCTGTTAATTTGCTCCTCGGTAAGCTTAATCTCGTGGTTCTTGAGGTCCAGATGTTGCTTGATAGAGCGAACGGAATCGAGCTTCTTCTTTTCCCTCTTCATGTGGTCCTCCAAAGTCGCGAGCTGTCGTTCCTTGCTCCGCAGCTCCTTGGTGATATCATTGAGCTTTTGTAAGGTAACAAGAACACCGCTGGAGTTGGGGAAGCTTCCACCGGAAAGTGTTCCGGAGGGATCATACACATCGCCCTCCAGCGTGACACTCTTCATCCGAACTGACGGATTGAATGTTACTTTCTTAGCTGTGTCGGCATCATCGCAGATGAGGGTGTTGCCGAATACATAGTTCATCGCCGCTAGGACTTCCTCGTCGTATCCAACCAAGGATAGGGCGAGGTCAACCTTGCCAGGGGCAAGGTCCTGTGCAGCACCGATCTTTTCCGCGGAGGCCTTGAAGGCAGAAATCTTATTAAGGGGAATGATAGTCACTCGCTTGCGCAGCTTGCCTTTCTGAAGCAGCTGGGTGCCGGTCTCTGCGCTGTCCACGACCACATTGTAAAGACGACCACCGGCGCAGATCTCCAGAGCAGTCGCAGCCGCAACCTGGTCCTTATTGAGTGTGAAAAGTTGAGCAACCAAACCCTTAACCTTGGACCGGTCAAAATTGGGATGAGGGTCTGCGTAGTTGAAATCGATGTTCGCTGCCTGCCGCTTGAGCTCATCAGCTCGCTGGCGGAGGTCGCGAATATCCCGTTGGAGCTCGGTCTGCTCCTGGTATATATGCTCCTCCTTCCCAGGCTCAAACCCAAGCCGAGTCAGCTCAGACTCCAACTTGTTGGCTTGCGACTTCAACCCTTCGAGATCACGCAAAAGCCCCAAGTTTTGTTCCTTTGCCTTCTTTGCACGAGGCTCCTCTTCTTTGATCCGCTGCTCAAGGTGATTGATCTTGAGCTTTGCTTGCTCCTGTTCTGTGGCGGCATTGCTTGCGCGATTACGGGCGTCTTGCAGTTGACCCTGGTAACCACTCTCTTGGCCCTCCTTCGAGGCGACACCAGTCTGCAATGTCTGAAGCAGTTCCTCCTTTTGCTCCACTTCCACATTTTGTGCGTCCAACTCCGCCTTGGCGGTATCGTACTGGGCCTGTAGCTTCTCGTAGATCTTGCGCTTCTCCTTCAAGACTCTCTCAAGTTCAGTGACAGTATTTTGAATAGTCTGCCGTTTCTCTTTCTCTTCGGCCATGCTTGCATTCTTCAGGTCAAAGATCGTGGTCAATCGGACCAACTCGTGCGAGTAGTTCTTGACCTCGTCTTCAAGCCCCTGGAATTTGCCGCCTTTTCGGAGTTCCTTATCGCGAGCTGCGCGCACCCGTTTCACGTCCTCTTCTAAATGAGAAATTTCACTTTTGAGTTTGTGCGCATTATCTTCGAGTGCCTGCGCTTTGTTACGTTTATTTTCGCACTCTTCGCCTGCAACTCTCAACCGCTCACCGCCACGAACATAGTCATGGGCAACAACAAGTCGGGTCAGGCGCTCGAGATCGTTCTGCGTCTGTTGGAAGTCGAGGAAGGCTCGCTTCTCCGACCGGAGCTTCTCGAGCTTAGGTTCAATCTCTTCCTTCAGCAGCTCTTCGATCTCGCGCAGCTTTAACTCTTTCTTTCCCATTGTCCTGTTCGCCTTTTCTCTTCGATCCTCAAACATTCGCGTACCAGCTGCCTCCTCGATCATCGACAGGATTTCGACCGATTTCATGTTCAGGACTTTGGTAATGCGACCTTGCATAATGAGGAAGTTGGGGTTGTTGATATTCAGTTGGACACTCTGGAACAGGTTCTGAACGGTCTGCTGTTGCGCGCGGTGGCCGTTGATCAAGTATTTGCTTGTGCCGCCTAGCACAATCTGTCGAGTGACGGAGATATTCGCATACTCCTCGAATCCGATCGGCGATTTCGCGGTATCCCGGTTGTCGAAAACGATTGTAACGCTGGCTTTTGTAACACCCGCTTGGCCGCGCTTGTAGATAAGATCCTGGAGGTTTTGTGCGCGGACCGTAGTCATGTTGGTGATACCGAGCACGAAGCAAATGGCATCGAGGATGTTGGATTTACCACTACCGTTCAGGCCGGTGATCGAGTTGAAGGCTTCGTCCCTACATTGCGCGATTAGTAAATCCCATCACTCCCAAACTGGCCCAAAGCCATGATTTAATTCATCCTTAGATGCGGAGGATTGCATACCATCCCGAGATCACCGTACG
This sequence comes from Penicillium egyptiacum, assembly GCA_911456345.1. NCBI lineage: Eukaryota > Fungi > Ascomycota > Eurotiomycetes > Eurotiales > Aspergillaceae > Penicillium > Penicillium egyptiacum. Next base: position 1,456,554 of record CAJVRC010000863.1, on the reverse strand, counting down.
CACAGCGTACGATTTGAAGCCCTGACGACCTGGTTAGCGCAATGAATAACAATGGGGTAATGTTGAGCCTCACATCTATGACAATTTCAGTAATCCTCATGATTGCGACTCCGAAACGGCGTTCTGCTCGCTAGCAGAGTGCATAGGTCGGCCAGGTGGGAAGTGGAGGGGATTGATTGTTTTGCTGCATCCGCTGTTGATGGTTTGCCCATTTGGGTCTGGCGTGGTTTTGCTGATGTCAGCGCGGGGGCTTTTCTCACGTGATATTGAAGTATGATCATGATATACTAAGAGGGAACCTTGGAGGCTGCCTATTGCACAAGTTTCGCACCCGACCAATCATTGTCGGCCTACGGTTAACGAGTGGATTTGAGCTACTATCCACGCCTTCAATGTGCATTTTTAGAAATGACTCGACTGAATTCCAATCGCGGAGACATTCTCGGACACTTTCGCGGACACTTTCTATGTGGCCATGGGAAGTCTAGAGCAACTTCAGATATTTAAAAGGCCGTTTAAACCTCGGAAGAACATCTATCTTTCCATGAACCTGAATTTTCGTAACATCACTCGAAGTTCTCTTACAAACAGACATACTCATCTATCAACTTCAATCACCACGATACCCAACCACCTGACAGCTTCGCCCAACCATGGCTGAAAACCCCACGTTCCAGGCGTTCTTCAAGAGTAAAGACTATGCTAGCTCATTCAAGCGCGGGGAGATGGTCACCCGCCCATTTGCTGAAATCCTGGTTGACCAGAGCAAGGTGCTCGCCGAGTCCAAGGCCAACCCTGATCAGCCTCTAGTGGTCCTTGACAATGCCTGCGGCACTGGTGTTATCTCTAGCGCCCTCAACGATAAACTGGATGACTCTGCCAAGAAGATGTGGAAGCTGACCTGTGGAGACATCTCGGAGCCAATGATTGAGCTCACTACGCAGCGTATGCAACAAGAGGGCTGGCCGAACGCGGAGACAAAGATCGTGGATGCGCAGAAGCCAGAGCTGACTAGCGCTCAATTCTCTCACATCTTCACTGCTTTCGGTGAGTTCGTTTCTGGATGCACTCTGATCTGGTTCGACTGTGGCTAACTACTATCTTCCTTCTACAGCCTATATGGCACTACCCGAGTCTCTTAAGGCTCTCGATGGTAAGGATATTTTGCTTACTTTCTTATTACATCCAAGGCTAATAGAGCCTACCACTAGAAACCGTCCGAATGCTACAGCCCGGCGGAACTATTGCTTTCTCAACCTGGATCGAGCGTGAGTATCGGAACGTTTCTCTCGGATAACCAGATTCACTGATATGAAACAGCCGGCTGGGTCGCCGTCGCCCGAGCAGCGATTGAAAGCATGCCAGGCAACCTGTCTTTTCCCGAAACCCCAAAGCTCCTGGCCGTCCTGAGTGATGGGAAATGGGACTCGAAGGCTTGGATCGAGTCCCAGCTAGAGGAGCGTGGGTTTGAGGGCATCGACGTCCGCCCGACAACAACAAAACTGACCGTAACATCCCCTGTCTTCGTTGACATGACCATGTTGATGATTCCCATGATGGTGAAGACCTTCTGGACTGAGAAGCAACGGGAGGAACACCAGGATAAGGTTCGTCCTGCGATAGAGAAGTACTTGGAAGACACTTACGGGTATGGGAACATCGAGACCGAATGGGTGGCTATTCTGTCCACTGCGCGCAAGTCTCGCTAGATGAGAACTCATTCAGACAGTGTCCTGTGGATAGAGGGGTCCATAGCAATCTATAGCATTTTACAGCACTGTGACAAGAATCATCCAGGTCATTGATTTTCAGATATCGTATCCTGGTTTCCCACATAGTCCTTTAATACCAAAGAAATCAACGCGCCTTGTTCCCACAGGTTAATGTACTATCGGCCATCCCCGAGCAATATAACACAGACCAGTAAACCGAACGCCAGGGTTGATTGCTTGTATTCTGCGTGCGCCTAGGTCGTATCAACTTCAATTCATGAGGCATGATGCACCACGCCAGGCGGGCGGGCGGCACCTCGGTTAGGATCCAACCGGTTGTCCAAGTCTTCGTATCGAAGGATAAATTCACGCTGCAATCAAGGTTAGTTTAACCAATTCTTTAAATCCCAAACAAAGGATAAAAGTTACTTACTCGGACCTTCTTCCAGGCAGAGGAATCCCACAGAAGATAAACGCCGCGTTCCGTCACACCACGCTCCACATCAACAGGTCCAGGATATGTCTCATCGCGAGTCAACCAGCACCGTTCAAGCTTGTGGTACCGCCATTTGCGGCCCATCAATTCCTCCGCCACTAGTTCCTGCATGATATCCCGAGGCATGCTGTAGAATATGAAAAATAGTGTTTCATCGCTGAACCCAGGAATGCGAGACTGGAGGGGTTGGATATTGGCGACATTATAGCAACCCGGCAAAGAGAAGTCTTGCTCCAGAGGAACTGCTGACATTGATGACACGAACGGTGAAGCGAATGATGTGTGCAAAGGCCTATGCAGACAGGCATATTAGTATGTGTCAATGGTATGGGAACAAAGGAACTCATACTCCGCCTGGTTTAAATCCAATCCTAGTGTCATCAAATCTTGGCCAACAGCGAGACTTGCAACATCAGGACTCTCGCTGTGAATCATGCGTAGCAGACCCGCCAATCCAAACCTGTCAAGTTCACTCATCTGCGCGAGGGGCGGTTGCTCCGCACTCTGGGGCGCAGTAGAAACATCTTGTCCATCGCTATTTTCTGGCTGCCTTTGCTGTAGCTGTTGTGGATCGCTAAAGTTACGCTGGCCCGGGAGTACACCGTTGTTCAAGTCCTGTCGTAAAGTTAGTGCCGCCTAAAAAGTGAGTTAATTATAGGGACTATACTTCTTTCTCTTGTCCCAAAATGCCATTGGGCACTTGGCTGCCTGGTGACCGTGGTCCCCCAAGACCAGTGCCATAGCCCCCAAAACCTGCGCCTTGCATCAACGAACCAGTCCGACCGAGAGGAAGCTCAGCAGCAGAATTGCGACCCAGAGGGGGAAACTCCTCGATATTGCCTGTCTGGGGCTGGCCACCCGCACCGAGTTGGCTACTGATACCCTGGCCACCATTTCTAAAGTCATCGAGTCGATTGGCAAATTGCGCACCAGAAGGAAACATGTCATCATGCGGTGGTTGAGATTGTTGAGGTGTGGGAAGACCCTGGGGTTGGGAGGAACGAGAGGGGGTTTGCGATGTTGGAGGGAGCTGTTGTCTTTGGACAGGTGTTTGCTGAGCAGCGCGTTGACTTGCGTTGGCCCACATTAGCTGACCGGGAGTTTGTGACTGTGATTGCTGTGATGCTCCTGACAGCGAAGGGAACTCCCTAGGATCACCGACCTCGTCAGTTCGGAGACAAATTGGAAGGCCTAGAGATACACGGGACCACTGCAAACCATAACAACAGAGCACTTACGAGAGATCAAGTGGTGCCGCAGATTGAGATCCTCCAAGACTTTGCGCAAAGCTTCCCATGGTCCCCATTGTGCGCTGCTGATTGCCCGGTAGGCCAGATGTTCCGCTAACAGGTAGATTGAAGCTCCAATTCGCACCGCCGCCTATTGACATTCTTATGTTAGCATCCCTTCATTCAAATAATCGTAAGTGTCTAGAAACTATGACTCGGGCAATCGCACCCAGTTTCCCGTTTGACAGTCGCGCGGAAGCTAATGATGCAGTTCGAGCTTGTGCTTGCTCTTGCGTGGGGAATCCGGACATGCCTCTCAGCAGCTGCGGGCCAGGTTCTGAGACAAGCATGACAAGTCAGCATGATCGTCGCATCAAGAGCTGCTCAGATCAACACCACAGGAATGTGCGGGCATGTCCTTGCAAATGCCTCGGTCGCAAATGTAAAACCACCTGCCCGAAGGCTTGCGATTGGACTCCCCGATGTTTCCACAGTGCTAGGTAACTCTCACTACCAATGAGACTATAGCCCAGCACAGAAGCAAGTCTGACTACATCAAGTATTCCGCGGAGGTAGGTGAAAGATAAGAAAGACGTAAGGGTTTGCGAAGGCATTGAAGGAAAATGACGAACCTGGCCTGTTCATAGTCGATATTTCTTAAGCAGAAAGTAATTCCCGATATCCCGGGATATGTCAAAACAAAGCTGGCCGAGTAATAGACCGGAGGTGAATCTGTGGAGGGGAGAGCAATCCACAAAGGCTTCTTGGTCACGCTTGATGCGGCACTGCTCCGCCGAGTAGTCGATTGGTCGGCTAGACGCGCGGCTATAGAACGCACAGGCCAATTCCGTTAATTAACCGCGGCACAAGGCCAAAGAGATGAAGATTACAGGTATCTTTAAGGATTGGGGCTTGAGATTTTCATTTCCGAATTAAAATAGAATTAAAAGAAACAATATGACTTGAAAAAAGAAAGATATGAATAGCCCGATGAACCCGAGGCTGGCAACATCCAAGCTGGTCTTTGGGTTGGTTGTGGCACGTGACCAGACTTGCCGCCTTCGCGAAAAGCAAGGCCATCAATCTCGACTCCGACCATCCTGGGGAAAACCATCACAATCATGCAGCAGGTCCCGCGCATTGTTAGCCGCCTGAGAGGGCTGGCTATGGCTGAGTTGCCTCCTACTTACCTAGCGCCATCACTTCACCCCTCCGTGACCCTGTCAGCGATCCAGTCTTCAAGCTTTTCTTCCACTGCCTCCGTCGGCGCCAACCCTCGACGCGACAAGAGCAAAAACCGAGGTGTATCGGCCATCAATCGAACCGGTCCCAGAACTCCATTTACCGTGTCAAGATGGCCATTGCCCAAACCTGTGTCGCCGAAAGATATCCAGCCACGGGAAACAAACCCCAACCATGGACTCTGGGCCTTCTTCCCCCCTAACCGGCAACCATTACCTACCCCAGCTTATGACAATGCCCATGGTTAGTTTAATTGGTCTCCAATCTATAGATTGGATGTTCTACGAGCAGTGCTGATGTTGGCAATCTAGGTCGTCCTTGGACTATCCAAGAACTCCGCGAAAGGAGTTGGGAGGACCTCCACGGTCTGTGGCATGTATGTGTCCGGGAACGAAACCGCATTGCCACGTCGGATTTTGAGAGAGAGAGAATCCAGGCTGGTTATGGTGGATTTGAATCTCAGGAACGAGACAAGGTGGTGAGTCTTTTTTTCCCCGGCTGTATAAGCCATCTCGTTCATGTATATCTTGGAAAGCTGCGAGGAGAATTTTTCTTGTTTTTCTTTGTTGCTTCCGAGGCAACGGTCAATTGACGGTTGGAATTGTGAGCCCGACTGACCCATTTGATCGTTTTAGATTCGAAGCACCATGAAGAACATCAAGCACGTTCTACGTGAACGCTGGTATGCTTGGGAGGACGCCACACGAATGTACAAGCGCGGATACCGCCCTGAGAACTTTTACGGACTCGATGACGTTGAGGTTGAGCAGGAGGACAATGGAGCAGCCCAAGGCAAGGAACAATAACCATAAGAAAGAGGTTCCAGACGCACCAGGTCAAGGGAGACTTAAGCCGAGTCCCCAAGGGTGAATTTAAATATGTAACATTAGTTTTTCAAGATGATCTTAGTAGTTCGCATGTCAAATTATACAGAGTAGTATACATCGGATATATATGAGAGATGGTTGATCATCCGACAGTATAAACCTCCTTTAATTTGTACTTGCACCTAGGAATATCGGGAATCGTATTTACCCCTGAGATTGAAGAACCCAAAGATACACAGATTCAGGGGTTCGTTGAAGCCAAATTATCCCATGTCATTAATATCGTGAGGTAACTCACTAGTGGCGGATCCGTCAAATAGTTCCCCTTTCTTACCGCTTCGTTGATCCGCGGGGAGATAGTCATCTTTCTCTTCTCCTCATTTTCTTGAATCTTCTTCCTATATTTCTCTACCTTTAGTATCTTCCATATTCACTATGGACGAGATTGCCCCAGAGTATGATGTTGTGGTGCTCGGCACTGGTATGTTGCTACCCCGCCATCCCCCCAAAAGTCAACAACTGACCAGTTCCTCTTAGGCCTGACCGAGTGTGTTCTGTCTGGGTAGGTCTTCGAGCTTGGATTTTAATGATTCCACAATTTTCTTATTGTTTTCGACTACAGTGTACTCAGTGTGAAGGGCAACAAGGTCCTTCACATCGATCGCAATGATCACTATGGAGGGTAAGTCGGAGAAGCTCGCTATGACGGCACCAAGATCAATATAGCTCACAATTACCACAGGGAAGCAGCTTCCGTCAACATCGAAGCAGTATGTGCACCGATTAATTCCCGACTTTACCCTATTGACACGCTTTGCAGCTGTTCAAGAAATACGGCAACGTCCGCCCCGGCGAGGAGCCATGGAAGAAATACGGGAGGGTCAATGACTGGAACATTGACTTGGTCCCCAAGCTGCTCATGTCCAATGGAGAGTTGACCAACATTTTGGTGTCCACGGATGTTACCCGGTACCTCGAGTTCAAGCAGATTGCTGGCAGCTATGTCCAGCAAGGCAAGGGCCCCAAGGCGACCGTGGCCAAGGTGCCTTCGGATGCTGGTGAAGCTCTCCGCTCATCGCTCATGGGCCTGTTCGAAAAGCGACGTGCTAAGAAGTTCCTTGAGTGGGTCGGTGATTTCAAGGAAGACGACCCAGCCAGTCACCAGGGTGAGTATTTCCAACTTGGGTCTGTGCGAGGATTCGTCAAAGCGGATGGCTAATGGAGACCAGGGTTGAATATCCATGCGTGCACGATGAAGGAGGTTTACGACAAGTTTGGCCTGGAGGATAACACCCGCGATTTTGTCGGTCACTCCATGGCTTTGTACCCCTCCGACGAATATATCAACCAGAGTGGCGCCGCCGTCGAAACCATTAACCGTATCCGCCTGTATGTCAACTCTATGGCACGCTACGGAAAATCGCCATATATCTACCCTCTCTATGGCCTCGGCGAGCTGCCCCAGGGTTTCGCTCGTCTGTCTGCCATTTACGGCGGTACCTACATGTTGAACACCGACGTCGACGAGGTGCTTTACGAAAACGGCAAGGTTTCCGGAATCAAGGCGACCATGAAGGACCGTGACGACCAATCCGAAGCCATGAAGTTTGAGACCAAGACAAAGAAGATCATCGCTGATCCTTCTTACTTTCCGAGCAAGTCCAAGGTCACCGGATACTTGCTCAAGGCTATCTGCATTTTGAACCACCCCATCGATAAGACCGACAGCAGCGACTCCGTCCAGCTGATCATTCCCCAGTCTCAGGTCGGACGCAAGCACGGTTAGTTCTATACAACCTGGTTTATTGACAGGGCACTAACCTCTCCAGACATTTACATTGCCATGGTCTCGTCCGCGCATAATGTTTGCCCCAAGGGCTACTACATCGCCATCGTGTCCACCATCGCCGAGAACGATGCCAACCACCACCTTGAGCTTGAGCCCGGCTTCGAGCGACTGGGCAAGATCGAGGAGAAGTTCATGGGCCCCCCTATTCCTCTCTACGAGCCTATCGACAATGGTAAGGAGTCGAACATCTTCATTTCTAAAAGCTATGACGCGACATCACACTTCGAGACTACGACCGGTAAGTTACTCCATGATTGGAAATGTATGAATTGTTGACTAACCATTTCTCCCAGATGATGTCCGTGACGTGTACCGCCGTGCCACTGGCGAGGAGTTGAAGGTTGAGGGTCTCCGGGAAGACCAGCAACTGGCCACAGAGTAAAAGGTCTACTCGCCTGGACAATGGGATAATCTAGTACTGCTTAGATTGGTGATTATATTCCTCTTGGACACGTGCGATAGTCTCTGTTCGTCTCTTTCTTCTTGTTCCGCCCTTCCCTATCATAACAAACGAAGCACAATATTTCTGGTCACTACCACAGCCATGGATTACATGCTCCTCACTCGTACAACGGGTAGAATCTGACAGATTTATTGATACAAATGAAGTCTATACAAATTTATATCCCAGTAGATGCCTCTAAGAGCCTGACATGTGCGAAAAATCAAATCAGATCCTCTGTTTCACCTCCGGGTCGGTATTGGCCTTCTCATGTTCACCAATCACACAAACATCACCACTCTCCGCCTTTTGGATCTCAGCCCGAAGCAATGCCAACCGCTTTCCAACATGGATAACCTCACAGACGAGACGCACCTCAGTTCCGGTAGGCACAGGCCGCAGATACGTCACTCTGAGGTTGCGACTGACCCCTCCGAAAGAGAACTTGCCCGGCTCGGAAATGCCCAACAAGATAGTGGTTGATAGAACATCGATCAAAGTAGCAGCACAGCCTCCGTGGAGATTGCCCATATAATTGCTCAGCGCAGGAGTGATCGTCAACAGGAACGAAACTGTAGCCGGAGGACCGCGAGTTGCGGATTCGAAGCGGAGGTTACAGCTGCGGGCATCGACGTCCCAGTGCTTTGAAGTTGAGATAAGAGTAAGCGCTGGAATTCAATTCGTACTAGCGCGGCGTAGATGGGAGATGCAGTTCACAGGTTTAATGTTGCACATGGTACTTACTCCTTCATTGCCCATGCCCATGCGGCCCGTATACTCGTAGACGAGCTCCTCGAACTCGTCCAGCTTCCTGGACGGAGCGCTTATTGCGTTATCTGACATATCTGAAAGGAATGACACAAAAAATTAAATTGGTTAGGGAAGAAGTGTTGCGCCGGAAGTAGAAGTACCTACAACATAAGTACACCCCACAGGGCTCGGATCGCCATATTGGACCTCGGCTGCTGGACAACCGCTTATAAAAATGATCGTAATTCATATGCTCTATAAGGATAAGTAAACATATAGACTATTCCAAGCCCTGGATGTTACCTCAAGCGAAGGCCTGAATGAATGTATCACACAACCGGCCAAAAGCAACTAGGTCACCAAAGCTCCCCGGGCGTTTTCTGCAATTGTCCTGATGGCTGTATCTGCCCCATTCTTATTATTTGGCGGGGAGGTACTGAGGGATATTTTGGCAACTTAGAATATCAGATTGAATATCAGGGCCCAATCTCGCAAATTGCACAGCAAGACATAGAGGGACATAACCACCTCCATATATGACTCGCTTACTGCTGTGGAGCGAAATGAAGATGAAGACGGACGATTCGTACAGCCAGCGGGCGAGCATCTACCCATGGACCTCTCGCAGCCAAATCGGCATCTGCTGATGCCCTAACAGCCTGTCCCACTGACATTTTCCTACGAAAGTTGCTGGTCAGCATGTATGATTCTAGTTGGTGGTATATAGATCAGGAAGACTTGCCTTCTTTCGTGTATTTTCGTAGGGAAGACAATCACCCAAAAGCCCGGCGGAACTCGAAGTCCATCCGCCCTCACTGCTCTTTCAAGGGCAAAAGCAGAACGGGTAAGGAAAATATAAAACAAAAAGGTTCTCTTCGAAGTTGTATTGTGGTGTATTTGTATTAACAAAGACTTGTCTGCAATTTATTTCATTTCTATGTGGAATAAGGCCAGGTTTTATAGACTCCACGCGTGTCTTCCTAAAATTACTTGCTGTTTTGATCAGTTGCATCATCGATACATGTACTATGTATCACATTCTCTTACATTTTATTATCGTTTTCTTACATTGCCTTATAATATCATCAGATTATTTATGATCTTAAAATCCGGCATCAGGTTTGCGCTACGATGGCTTTTCAAAATTACCACAGATATATCTACCAGTTAGAGCACAACGGACCAGCAATTATGACCTGCAGCTGAATCTATTAGACACCTCAATTTTACGACAATCTACATATGTACATATGTATAGTTCAATAGTAAGGTTCTCGGTTATGTTTAAAGAACGAGCAGCTAATAGTCATTGAAGCTAGCAACAGGACCAAATACGGAGTACGGATCAGATATGCTTGAATTGGAGATGTGTTCATCTGTCTAAAATTGCATATATGTTCATACTCGAACCTTCATTTCCACATGATTCTTTTTGCAGGGCGAATACTATGTAGTGGATTTCCTGTTCGGTTACTATGTACATAATACAGTTCGACTCCAGTTCTTGATGTTTGTCCTGTTTGAATTCCAATTGAAAGTTCTGGATAATATCAACGAAAAAGAATGTTTTGTCCATATATAGTAAGACAATATCAACGAGAACATCGACTTGCAAGTCTTCCAAGTTGCAAGGAGAACCGAAGCACCTGACTTCGCGTCACGCGTCTCGGCCTGAGGCGAAAATCGGCCAATTGTTGACCCTTGGAGCAATTGAGCCGACAAGTGAACAGCAATTGAACCACGCAGGGGTCTTCTGTTGGAATTTTATTCGGACGGGCTGCACTGTTGGACTTGATCGACAATTTCGCCATTGATTTTCTTACTGTAAGTCCATACATCCGGGGCGAAAGCTCCTAGGCTCAAGCTGGTCGGCGATAAACAGCATTGATTGAATCCCATTCTAATTGACACAGGCGCAAACGCTTATCCAACAGGACAACCACGAGGGATTTCTGCTTTGCGACCTCACCCTGACGAAATTCTATTTTCATCGAATTGAGAACTCCCCGATACCATCGATTCCGTCTTCAAACTACAGCCATGGCCCGAGCATCTAAGAGGAGAAGGGTCTCCGAGGATGTCGATGGAGACATCGAGATGGGAAGTTATAATCAAGACGTATTCTCCGTCCCATCATCTCCCAACAACCACAGAACTTCTCCCACGCCTGTGAAAAGTGCATCACGGCGTCGACCTACCCGCGAAGACAACCAAGACCCCGAAACGACAGGCCAAGGTGGCGAGGACAAGAAAGATGAGACACAGACCCCCGCACGGGTTGGGACGCGAACAAGCGGGCGGCAGCGCAAAACACCAAAGAGGTACGAGGAAGAAGCCGTAACACCCTCATCGAGGAGGAAACCGGCTGCCACTCCTTCACGAAGTGCGCGTGCCACCCGAAGTGCGCAAAAGCCGCGACAATCTCCAGTAGAAGACGAAGATGAGCCTGAGCCTGAATTTGAAGAGGAGGAGGAGGATGACGAGGACGACGATGATGACATGGACCTCGACGAGCCGTCCCCGGAACCCGCCCGTCGTACAAATACAAGGACCAGGTCGAAGAGAGGCACCGCGAAACCCAGATCCACGAAAGCCTTAGCCGTAGAGCCGAAAGAGAAGTCGCCTTCGCCTGAATATCACGATGGCTTGGATGACCTCGTTACAATGCAACTCCAGAAAGACCTTTATCATGACCAGCCGGAGGCATATGAGACTGTCGACGTCTTCGAGCCATTGCCAGAATACGCTGAAACGTTCCAAGCGCTCTGTCAGACAGGCCTTGAGGACGAAATGCGCATTCTCTCGACTATTCTTCTCGAAAAGCTGTCAGGCAAACGACAGGTTCCAGTGCGAGGACTCGAATCTGAATACCAGAAAGTTCACCAGCTCATTGAACAGACCGTTTCCGTCGGAGAGGGTAACTCCATGCTTCTTCTTGGGTCCAGAGGATGCGGCAAAACCGCGATTGTGGAATCCATCATATCGTCCCTTAGGAAGGAGCACAGCAACGATTTCCACGTCGTTCGTCTCAATGGATTCTTGCATACAGATGACCGTCTAGCTTTGCGAGAGATGTGGCGCCAACTTGGCCGTGAAATGCATACCGAGGATGATGCGGCCAAGGTTAGTTCTTATGCAGATACGATGGCGACGCTCTTGGCTTTATTGTCGCACCCAGAGGAGCTCTTCGGGGCTTCTGGGGACCCGGGATCGAAGACTGCTGCGAAATCCATTGTGATTTTGTTAGATGAGTTCGACCTATTTGTCACTCACCCACGACAGACTCTGTTGTATAATCTGTTTGATATTGCCCAGGCCCGCAAAGCCCCCATTGCGGTCATTGGGCTCACGACAAAGGTCGACGTAACCGAAATGCTCGAGAAGCGTGTCAAGAGTCGATTTAGTCATCGATATACTTATGTCCCTCTACCTCGATCCTTCGAGACCTTCTCAGATATCTGCCTAGGCAGCCTTGATCTCAGTGATGCCGAAATGGCTGATATTGCAGATGAACTTGGGTCTGAACGCACGCTTGTAGAGTCAGACAAATGGAAGATCTTGCTTGATGGATGGAAGGAATATTTGAAGGTAAGCTCTGTCATATTTTCCTTCATCCAGTCAATAGAACCTTTACTAAACTTCGCTCATGAAATAGCATATGTGGAACGATAAAGAATTCCAATTCCACCTCAAGCGTATCTACAACCAAACCAAATCAGCAAAGGAGTTTTTCAACAGCGCGCTTCTCCCCATCAGCGACCTGCTACAAAGTGTATCGGCTGCCGAGACACCCATACCCGAAGTCCCGACCCCGAAAAGCTTCGCTTCCCAATCCCTTGATTGCCCCGACCCAGCACCTCTCCCTTTCTCCACATCCATCACATCATCCAGTCCCTCGTTATTGCCACTGGCTTTGTTGGTAGCTGCAACACGCCTGGCAGCCCTATTTGATCCTGCAAACGACGGCTCCCAGTCGCAGAGCATGGGACCACTTGCGCTTTCTTTCCCCGCCGCTTACGCAGAATACGTTCGTCTCCTGACATCCGCAAAGGTATCTGCCTCGGTGTCGGGAGCTGCTGCCACACCAGGCCGTGTCTGGGGCCGAGATGTGGCCCGAGAGTCCTGGGAAAAGCTGCTCAGCTGGGGACTTGTGACCCCTGTGGGTAGTGGGAACGGCACTGCTGACGGGCAGATGTTCCGTGTGGAGATCAGTTTCGAGGAGGTCATTGAAATGGCTGGCTCCGGAGGTGCTTTGGGCCAGTGGTGGCGCGAATAGGCCTGTCAGCAGTTTGGATATATTGCGAGCATGTCTTACTGTCTTGCGTTATTTGCGCCGGCGACGAGCATATCATTTGACTTTCTGACTACATGTATACAATCTATGTGTCATACCCTTTGTTCTTACATTTTCTATCTCGTTATACTTTACAAGAACGCCAACGAGGACGTTGTGCGGATTTTTCGAGCGGGGGCATGTTACTGGCTACGGTCATATGACCGCCTAGCATAGTCTTAGTTCTTTAGTGAGGAGAGCAATGCGTCCTTTTTTGTCATTCTCCCATACTGTGGTTTCTTCGTCGCCATTGTTACGGTGGTCGACCGTGCCCTCCGACGGTTGATCGTCCTCGATGGCAATGGGCCGGCTGACTCTCAGTTACGTTGTTCGACCTCCTGGCTGGTACAAAGGGCATTGATTCTGTGTCACCCAGGGAGGTCGTTGGAGTATTGGTGGTTCTGTCGTCTCCGCCAGCCTGGTTGGATGGCGGTCGGTAAAAATGCTAAGTCGAGGAATGTGAATGAACCTTTGGCGAACTGATTGTTAAGAATCACACGGGTTCGCAACTGGGTCTGTTTATGCAAGGAGAGGGCTTACCGGTCCTTTGGTCTTTTTAGCCACGTAAGTCCAAATCCAACACAGCATTTCAATGGTGGTTTGCATCAGGCTGGAGGGAAGTCAGGGAACCCTCTAGCCTTTTAGGCTTTGATGATCAGTCTGGCCATCATTTCTTAGCTGATGGAGGTCCGTTGTAACGAGCTTCAGTCCACCAGCAGACAGAAGAGAACAGCGGAGCAGAACAACGGAGCAACAGAGGACAGCAATATAAAAAAGAAAGAAGCGAGACAACAGCGAGAGGGAATGGGTAAGGTATCATGGACTGGACGACAACATGGCATACCCTTCTTGGCCTTGCCACCTCGAAAGGCGCGATGGGACTTGTGCTTGTCCTGCAGCAGCCACATTTCAAATTAATACAACCTCCCAAAAAATAGGTATATGGGCCCTTACGGAGACGGGGGCGAAGGTGTTTACGATGAGGGCTGATATGGCCTTGACACGCCGGCAGTCGATTTCTGTATCGCCGGGCATATTGCAGAAATGGCAAAAACTATCATTTATTAGTATATATTCGAATAATATATGAATACATGATAATGTCAGGGAATATGATAGTTGTGCTGGGAGTCTCAGTACATTAGGGATCGGGGCGCTTCAGGAGAGAAAGGCATGACAGTGATTCCCAACACTTACACGAGGGCGTTGGGAGTCCGCCATTGTGACGGAGAGGAAGATTTTGCTTTTGAAGAAAGGAAAAAAGTAACCGACAGCACGGACGCGCGCAAACGGGCAAGCGACGCGAGCAGTATATGGGTGTGTTGTTGACGAAGGGAAGAAGTTCTTTTCGCTGGAAGTCATTTCTTTTGCACAGCCTATGGCTTCTCGACATCTTCCATCCCATGTCTGTTGTGATTGATGATATGGCATAGAGGGCGTAGGGTTGCGTGCGTGCCATAGGACATTTCCCAGGTTAAGCAGTGGTCTGTGTAAGCAACTGCCAGTGACTGTCGATTTGATACGTACCGTTATGCATTTCCTTTGCTAGATAGCAATAGGGATATTCGTTGGTCCTATTACTTGCACTAGAGAGGCTACTAGCTTCATTTTGCTAGTTCAAACGTAGTGGTGACGAGGAGGGAAGGAGGGGAAAGGTGGAGGAAGAAGGGAAGAAATAGACATTTATATATACCCGTGGACTATAAGGAAACACCGAGCTAGAGGTAACGTCTGTTCTTGGTAGATAGAGAATCGACGGCCATACAGACCCATCGCAGACAAACAAGCCGGCAGCGAGGAGCACAGAGCCGATGGCTATGGGCCCCGTCGTTTGGTACCGAAAAGCGTCAGATGTGCACCCCCCAAAACAATGTCATGTTCGCCGATCTGCGGCGCTCGTGCATAAGAGTGGTGAAATCGAGGATCGAGGGGGCGCCTGACACTACCCCGTTCTGAAATGTTGCCGTCTGAGTGCATTGAAGGACCGTGGCCGGACGGTTTCCCACAGACTGGTTCTGAACCTCGGTCCAAAGCTCAAAATTGACGCGGTACAGATCGGCAATCACGTCGATTAATAGCACGAGTTTGGTATGTTGGTGATTCGCATACCACAAACCAGCATCCCGCTGGAGTTCGTTCGAGGGTTCAGGAGTCCCAAATTCAAGAACGAGGGTATTGGTGGGCGGTCGAATCGATCCGGGCATCATACGGACCCATTGACCGATCTGGATGTATATATATATATATATATATATTGCATGCAATTGGGTTTGTTCCTTCCGGTAGATTGAGATACCCTCGCTGGATGGGAGCATTGAAAGACGGTCGAACATATAATGTGCAACCTGGCCTAGCATTGTGTAAGTAAATCATTATTAACAAAATTTTATTCTATCCATGGATCAGACATACCTAATGTAAGCCGCAGTTAACTGATCGCCCTTGTGCATTTTCACCCTTCTCTCCAGCTTGTGTTCATCGACCCATGGTGTCTTTAATTCGCCAACCACTGTTGTAGTGGTGGTAGTGCCGTTGTCGGTCATGACGACGAAGTCAGGGGTGGTCGAATGTCTCGTCGGATCGCACTGGCATCGCCAAATGCGAGGTTCATGCCTTCGCTGCTCGCAATTATGCCCCGAGTATGAGCTATTTTTCTTTGCCGAAGTTCCTGGTACAGCCATGACCCCCGTTGGCTTAACCCGCTTCCCTGCCTTGGTCAGCGTAATCTCCGCTTCCAAGAACAAGCCCATAGTATTCCGTAGCGGGATGGGTAATAGCGATATTTCGGAATTACCAATTATACGTTCATGTTGTCGTCCCGTTATGATTCTTACTAAGGCAGCGGACTCACCTGGGCATTGTGGGCCACGGTGGCTCGAACACCTCGGAAGAGTTCAAGGTCGGTTTCTATCTGGGCGAAGAGGGTTTTCGGGATTTTATGCACCCAAATGTATGTGGTTGTGGAAATCTTTCTCGAATTCGGCCTTCAAGTCTTCAATTGCGTCGTACATACCATCCAGAGAGTGCGGACGGAGTGGTATTGCGTCCCGGGGCACGATAAGATCGTGCGATTCTCCTAGAGATGGCGAGCCACGTGAACAAGCACAGTGGGTGAAGGAGAAAGATGGTATCGGTGCAGAAGACAAGACTGCAGAGTTCGAGAAATTCCAGAACCCACAGGAGACCAGTGAGCAAAGGATCTTTAAAAAGTGAGGTGAATAAACCAGGCCGACACTAGTATTCCCTCACACTTTGTACCTTCAAAGACATCTCATACCTCTTACCTACCTCTCACTTCTCAAACGCTTCATTCTCACTCGCAGGGTACGTACCTTACAACCTCCCAGCTATTGTTACCATTATTTTACTCTCGCTTTCCACTCCTCCTTTAGATGGTAGAATGGATGTCATTTGATTAGAAATTGATGATCTGCATAGGCTTACATACCTGTATATAAAAGTGGGTGGCGATATCGGGGTTTGGATATGGATCCCATGTACGGAGTACGGAGTAGTTGGTTTCAAAATTGGGTTCTTCAGGCAAAATCTTGCATATTCGTTCTTTGTGAGTAGTTTGTACTTCAGATAGGCAATTATAGCAATAGTAATGCTGGCAGCTTTTCTAATCTCTCTTGCCTTATGTTAATCCCTTGCACGGAGAGACATTTGGAAGGTAAATAATATTATAGAGATGTAAATGTTATCGACGACATTCTGTACTGTATCTAATTGGCCCCTCCGAACACGCGGCATTTGGGCATATGCATGTGGCCATGTGTTGAAAATGACAGGTCTAATTCTCATGTCTTTACCCACAAATGGTAAGGAGGGGCTGGTCATGGCAAGTTGTGTTTTGAGCATATTACTCTGTAGGACAGGGGACACCGATCACTGGGGTACCATGCGAAATCTGGGCAATTCATAGGCTTTATTTTATACTTAAGGTTACCTAGATTTATTGGATATGAGTCGGGAATAGAATAATATCCTTAAAATAACCAGAATATGTTATTCCTCGGTGAAACAAAGAGAGCAGTGGAATGCAAAAGATGTTGAGAAAGTCGACTCCACAATGCTGCAACACTCGCATGGCTCTGATGCACATGTGTAATGCCCTATTCATCCCTGTCTAGTCCTAAAGAGCTCGACTAGCCATTAGCAATCCAGCGGCTGCAGCTCGCAGATATTCTTCTTAGGATGGCTACATGACCATGTGGTTGTGCAGAGGTGCAAAGAGTGCATTCGACCATGCGGTAACCCGAACCCCCTTCCGAGTATGTTGTAACCCTTGAGATAGGGACCGCATGACTGTTTCGAGAGAAATAAGAGAGACTTGGTTTTAGGTAAATCTAGACCACGCGTTAATAACGGAGCTTTTGTGCGACGTGTTGTTCTCTGTTTATTTTTATATAGGTAATATAGGTAATATAGGTAATATAGGTAATATAGGTAATATAGGTAATACAAGTGTCTGCTTTTGATCGGACCGCAGGTTTCCGTGTGGATTCTGCAAAGCAATTAGAAAAGAATAAAATAAAATGGATACTTGTGCAATGCTGCACTTCGGGGAGAAAAGCGAATGTCAAGGATCTTCCTTCATTCTGACCCCGCTTTGAAGCAGAGAAGATGCACAGTGTAGAGTGTCCTTTCTTTTTGGCTTGCGTGTCTTGCCCCGCCAAGCTAGTCTAGGCGATTGCATTAACAAAAGTTGCTGATCGGGTTATCTGGAGTCATTTGCTTGACAATCAGTCTCAATCGGACAACTTCCGTCTACCCCACGTGCAGTAGCGGAAAACGACGATAAAGCGAGACCGAGGTATTCAAATGGGCTGATATGGGTGATGGAAGTATCTTGACGATAATAACATTAATCTTTGATTCTTTGATTAGACCAGGTATGCTGTATAGATCCCTGCGATGCTCAAATCTGCGCAAGAACCATACGCAAACTCGGTTCCCGTTGCGAGGTCCCTGACTCTCGACATGGTTATCTGCATAAAAGTTTCTTACAGAACTGCCGTGGTCATACCATGCGAGTGACCGAGAACTAAGCCGGAGTCACGATATCAAGAGAGAATCTGCGCGTGACTAACAAATCAAACAAATCATAGACCGTGAAACAAAGCAGACCGATCTGCATCCTCCAGGGCCACATGGGCGTCAAGCTCCACAGCCAAGATTACCATGCAAGCCATTTAGTGAATTTCATGTCTTCAGCAACTGCAGTTCCACTCATTTACCGCATCAGCGATAACTGTCATAGTCCTTCAAAATCCCCGTACCTCTGATATAGTCGTAAACGCGACCATGCGCTCATAGAAATGATAATAATATATGAAGTCTACAAAATATGATAACTTACGGAGTATACGACCTTGTCATGTCTTTTTAGGGGTCTCCGCATAAATGTCTTCACCCCTCATTGCTGTTCTAGCTAGAATGATAAGAAGAATTAGTCGCAACATATAGAATACAGATAGTGAAAAGGTGCAAAATGTGTTAATATACATCTATGAACGATATGAGTTCTAGTACCCAACTAGGGCCCGTAGACGTTACATGTATCTATGAGATCATTAACCCTAGTGCAATAACCGATCTGCTACCCTTATTTGGGAGCGGCATGGATAGCAAAATCATGAAGACAGAATGATGAAATAATCCCGAGCTTAGCTTCCAGAACTACTCTTCCTGATTTCGAAGAATTTACTTGTGGCTTCAAGGTCATTCAATCTAAACCTCCAAGATGCTTGGGGAATACATGACGTTGTTTACCTCGTCGGGTTATGTATATCACTCTAAGCAGGTCTGCCATGGCCTATTTTCAGCGTACAAGCCTTCAACATACAATACTACCCTCTTTATTGGTATTATTTGGGCGGAAACTTCGCTCCGTTCAACTGTTCAACGAGAAAATGCGTTGAATGACAAGATTGGAGCTGCTAAAAAGCTTTCAAATATCGATGACAGCGACTTGCAATGTGACCAACTTGAAGAAGAGCTAGAGGAAGTCAAAAAAACACGTGCCCATCAAGAGCGGGATCTCTACGAAAAGGAGTCTATGCTTCCTATGACATCGTTGAAAAAGGGCTACGATTCGGTGAAGGGCAATCCTGCTTGGTATCTCCAGAAAGAGCTTGTGGAAGATTGCATAGGTAAAGGAGGTTGCTGCAGTTGGGACTGTGGATGTTGTGAGAGATGTCGATCATCAGCTAAGAAAGGGAAAGGGATTGAGCATCGTACCGTTGAGTGTATTTGCTGTATACACGACCGAGGATTTGAGTTCACGGCGGAGGAGAAGAAAAATTTGGATGATCGATTCGATAGGATGCTTCGGGCTGGCAATCCTGCCTTTTTTTTCAAGATTGCAAACGCGCGTACCTTTCGAAACCTCTGGTCTGGAAAGACAAGACTAAACATAACAATGCCTGGTTTTGGCGGTGTTCGCTTGACATTTGCTTGCTCTACGTTATATTGCCACTTCAAGTTGGCTGTGTGTCTCCCAATATGATATTTTGTTTAGTTGTCTTACTTTCTTTGTTACCTACATGTATACGAACAATGAGCGGGAGTTCCGAAAAGTGAACGTTGGATCTTCTAAAAAGACGCTGAAAATGCGGATACAGATAATGTATTGGAATGTGGAACGCCTGATGAAAGGGAAGAAAGGAATAAATGCACTTTTACAATAATTTAGGTAGCCGGATAGTACGAAGTATCTCATAGGCTAACCTGGCAGGACCGTAGCTGCATATGTAAATCAGCCGTCTCTCCGTTACCGGTGTTTTGCCGATCTGCCACGTGGACTTGAAGGTCCTTTTGTTCCCGTGTGGCTCTTCTGCCGTGTCAACCGTGAAAGGTGGAGTTGTCCAGTGGGTATACGGAGTACGATGTTGTACATTGTACGGAGTACATCGTACGGTATCCATTCATCGGCGGTTTTTCTTTCTCGTTTTCGGCCTTATTCTTACGTACACTGTAGATTAGATACAAGTAGATCCAACATGAGTCTTTTCTATGAAATTGTTTTATATAAAACACACCCCCTATGTATTCTCGTTAATAGATAGGTAGCTAATTGGTTTGATAGACACTTTAGCAGTGCGGACACACGATTGACACTTGCCAAGCCTTCATCTTCGGCTGTGTCCCGAAATCAGTACGAAATCAGGAACAGGAGAAAAATCAACAAAGAATCGACAGAGACAAAACTTTTCCCGAGATATTGTCCCTTAATCAACGGAAAGGGGAGAAATTGACGAAACAAGGATTCATATAGTGGCCCACTGAACCATGGAACAATCCGAAACGAGGCTTCTTAGCGTCTTCCAGCATCCTTCTAGAAGACTTCTAGCGTCTCCTGACTTTTGCCACACCGGAGTTCGCCGTTAACCCCGTTCAGCCGTGACTGTGGACTACCTACTATGTACTCCGTACTCCGTACAACAAAGGTACTTACTCCGTACATGATTCAGGGCATCGTTTAAATTTTGGTTCAACAATTCAGTCTAGAACTTATTCAAAGTCTATGACGTGACTCACTACTACGCTTCATCCTGCACTATCTGTTTTCAGCAAGTGGAGTCGACCACGGGTACAGTCAAATTCCTGGTATTTTATACACGTGCGGTATAATATACTTGTATAATACACGCGGGCAAAAGGGACATTACTACAAACGGCCTATAGGGACCTCGGGTGTATAATGTGTGCACTTCAACCACTACTTCAACCACTCTAATTTGTGTGAACAAAGTTAACTTCGCGATTATTGAAGATCCTCTCTTATCTACGGAGTACTCCGTATATGCCCGAGTATCAAGAACCTTGGCATTTGTGTATATGCAAAAAGACTCACTCGGAAGCTTTCGCAAATGATCGGGACGTCCGAGAACTGATATTCTGGTCCAGCAAATCAAATGTACACGGTGAAAGCCACAAATTTGACGGCAGTTTCAAAAAATAGAATATCAGCGCGGCTCCTCCGTGCCCAGCCCAGGGATATACAACATATGTACCATCTCCCCCAACATGCCACTGAATAGGCAATAGATCCGATGAGGCTCTGTTCACAAGGTGCTGCGTGCACGGATTCCACTAGTGTTTTCGCTAGTGTCGCAAGGAGAGTTTCTCTCAATCAGGGCCTTTGTCAGGATTGTCATCCCAGCAAGACTGGGCATGTGGCTGATTACGGAGGAAAGGCTGCGCAAGCCACATGGTCCCAATACGGACTCATACCTACGATGATAGGTAGGAACCTTGCTTACGAGGCGCGGCCTACTGTGACTAGGGGATGATCAGATCTGTGCTCGAGGTCTAAATTATCAACCTCTCCAGAATTCCACGTGGCAACCTCAGCGATGCTTCCCCCACATTCGTAGCTCCCGACCTCCCGACCTCCCGACAGCTTCGGCCTCTACAATGTGATACATGTCTGGGATTTCTTGCCGTTTCTAAATTTGGACCGCTGATGGGGCTTCGGAAGCGAAGATCGATCCTGTAATTGAATATTGAGCTCAGATTGCGATCTAGAACATCTAAGTGTACTTCTGTAGTCTAGGATTTACATCAAGGGGCAGTAAAGGCGAAGACCGAGACTCATCTAGGCCTTGCTCTATCCCCAGCCCGGCCTAAATGTAAATACTTCACCCAGAAAACATCCTGGGGCTAGGGTCTACCAGATGTTTAGAGTTTAGCATGGTCAGCCCGTCTAGGGAGCATCAGAGCATAGTTCGAATCCCAATCGCGTAAGCCACATTCCTGCAGAAAGCAACCTAGTTTTCGGATGTTGGTTCGCTGAATTCCGTAGAGATCTGCATACACCCATGCAGTTCGGAGTATGTAAGTCCACCTGCTACATGCAGGGACCCTCGAATAGGCAAGGAGGTGATATGTAGGAAAGTACGTGTATAAAGTATACAACATGAGGATCCCTTCTATCTTGCTAGGCAAGGCATGTCCCAGAGCTCACTAATGTACATAAGCTTTCCATTTGCGCGGATCGACATCCAGCTACAGCCCTGGCTCTGAACGATGCTAACTCGTCCCGAAAGGGTTAGGGACTTGGCAGCTGAATTAGTATTTTTGATTGAGCTCTGTGGGTTATTTTGAGTTCCCATGACTCGTGTCAGAACGTGTATCTTGCCCAAATCTACATCATATTTATATTACAGATATGAGAGGTGTCTTTTACCCCTGAACAATGCAAGCCTGCATGAGTCCCTTGTCGCGTGGCCACCAGGGATGCAATACATACATGTACATATGTAGCATGTGGCATAAATGACATGTATTACCAAATACAATACATACTTTATTGCGTCAAGATGAGATGATCGCTGGAGTCTCATTCGGTTCAGTATCTCTCTGCTTACCGTTGAATGTCTGACCGCAACTCTATACTTAACAGGAAAACCTCCTTGAGCCAATCTTTCAGCGGGCCTCAATTTTGGATTCCAATCCACTTGAACATGTGCGGCGGAATAAAGCGACAGGGATAGTTCTTTCTCCTCTTCGGGCTTAGCGTTTCACAATAATGGATCTGCCCAGGTGATGTGCAAACACTAATTGTATTGAAAGTAATTTACGAAGTATAGATGTATATGAGGGTACGGAGTACGTAGTATAGACCACGGAAGTTATCGAATTATTCCACTGAATTGTTCAATCTTATCAGCCTTCTTGAAACCAGCCTTAAGCTGAGCCAAATTGGCATTGCTCATACAGGGCTGAGCCGAGATGTTGCGACCGAAGACTCCTTTTTTGGCCCCCAACCACATGAGCCCCTGCCTTCTGTCTCCACGTGGCACCGTTCGATCCTGTGTGATCGATCCAGCTGGATAGATCTCAACAGTTTGAAGTAGATATGACGTGTCGCTTATTCGAATGTTCTTATCTCCTTCCAAGTTTCTGTTCTGTGATGTAGAATGTCTTCGATCTGCGCTATCCAATTTAACTTCCGTTGGCTCCTCTCGTCTTGCGGGGGAGCCAATCTTGTATCATGCTATCCTATCACCGAGTATCTTTGCTTAATCTGTCTCTATGGCTGCATCTGAGCGGAGTCCAAACCTTCTTTTTAAATTTGTTTTTTGGAAGATATCGGTACGGAGTACTTTTGTTGTAATCCGTATCCGCAGAATACTACTAATCTAGGCAAGGCCGCCCGGCACCTGGCGGATGAAACTCGCACTGGTCTTGCATGGCTGTTTCGCGTGACCTGTTCCGGGAGGTTTGGTTGGCCAGTACTGTTTCTTAGTCAGCACTACATCTTAAAGGGGTCTTGCTGACGTGTCTGATAGCTCGATCCAGACAGGGCATTGGATAGCTTTTCGGAAACTTTACTTTCAATTGAAAGTGTGGTTCATGCATATGGAATCCCTGGGGCCGTTTTTGCGCCCCCGTGTTGGGGCGCTGTCTTGACGGGAATCAGGTGTAAGATGAGGCTCTCATGTTGACCGTTAGGTCGCTGATGTTGGTCTCCACGATCGCGGAGAAGATGAGACTGCCAACCCCTATATCGCTGCGCATTGGTCACCTCGTATTTCAAGCCATGGATGAGATGATTAGCAAAATCGACGATCATGATCCCCAGAGCTTGGAGCGTATGCGGCACTAGCGCGTCTACGGTATGATTGGGTGTCAATCGTTTCGTCATATCGGAAAAACCCCATGTATCTCGCAAAACCTGAACGGAGAGGAAATTGATCTCTCTCCAGGAACCAGGATACGCGAACCACAACCGTTGAAAGGCACATAGGGTAACCCACGCTTAAAACCATGGGATTTTATTAGCGGTCGCTCCCCAGCGCGACCCGTAACTTAGACATTCAGGGGAAAGATTGGCGAGACTGCGCCTCCCTCTAGGCGCAAAACAGTAAAAGGGGATTTGGCGGTCAGACGCTAAGCATCTCCTCCACGTGTGCCCACGTGGGACCACATGGGTTATGCAAACGAAAAAGAAGACGCTTGGAATCGCCATGGAAGCCTGGAGATTAGGATTATTATTAATATTCTTTTTACCGCCTTGATATATTTTGAGGTTACACGCAAGGTCCTCAAAAGGGAAATACCCCTCCCCCACTATGAACATTTAACCTTGTGTATATTGTATATGACAGATTATAAATTAATTGCCGTGTCTCGTCCTTTACGCGCCGTACATATGTAGTTTCAGGCTCAAAGCCATGCGACACGCCAGATTAGGATTAGCGACGAGACGAAACACTCCTCGGTTATGAAACAGCGAAGAAGTGTGAAAAGTGTTCCAAGGTTCCTGATTGCCCCACCATTGGACGATCGGAGGGAAGTGGGGGGTTTGGCCTGATGGCGACATGTGATACACCGTGTATGAGGATGTTTCTGATCTTCTAGAGACAGAGGTAAATACAGCCCACTCTTCGGCAACAGTCCGGACCGATAACAACACTTCTAATCAATTTTCCGACCAGGTTGGGGTGTTGGAGTGGGCCAATATTTGGGAATAAGCACAAAAGCGCCCCTTGTTATATCTAGATGGCAAGGGTTTGCCACTCGATAAGGTTAACTGGACTTCCATGGTAGATATTATTTTGATTGTTGTACTCCGTACTCCGTATATCAACATCATATCAAAAATATCAATATAACGTTAGATTTCGGGAAGTGTAAGGATTCCCACGTGGGCTCAAGCTTTACATCGTTACCTGTTTTGTGGGCATACAGCCTAAACATCATAAATGAAATTTTAGTACGGATTTCATGGAAGCCTTAAAGAAGATCATTCAAAAGACACCAAAATCAGATATAAAATATAGATACATGTGCAACATAGTTAACTGAAGATTCAGATCTGGATTCACCCGTTAATACTCCGAAGCTCCAGATGTTTATCAAAAGACAAAGAACTAGTCCCAAGTCAGTAAGGTAGTAGCGACTCAAGACAGGGGGAACAACGAAACGGGGTTGGGTATGCAACAAAATGTTTTAATGGTGAAATGTGTAGATTACAGGTATTACCAGTACAACCGTATTACGATCGGATCTGTTCGGTCGACCTTGGAACATTGGCAAAAATCAATGAAATCATTGGAAAAAGATTGAGGATCCATTTAATTAAATTCTGTTTCCCTGGTTCACTCAATTTGATTTGGAATTATTTACATGAGAGTAGACTGTGGACTATAGAATCCAAGGTCATTCACATATCCCCAGCCCTCTGGTTAAGGTATCCTTCAATCTTTCCCCTTGCATTTATTATCTATTTATTAATCAGAAAATGGTTGAAGACACCAAGTATGCACTATGCAGGTATGGTATTGTAATACCAGACCCCAGAACCCACCGATCTTCATGGCCCACGTTGTTTGGATGCGTCAGACCAAACTCTTTCGGGCTCACGCGTGGGTTGTGGATCATGGGCTGACAGGCCGAATGGTGCTCTTCTTTTCTTTTTTTTTCCTTTTTTTTCATATTTTCCCTCTTTTCTTCTCTTTTCGTTTTCCTATTCCTATTTTTTAAAATAAATTATTTTCTTATTTTCCCTTCAATCCCGCCTTCTTTCCCCCCTTTAGACCCATCTTTCTTCTTCTCCTCCTTTTCTTTTCTATTGAAATTGATTCAAAAAAAAGAGAAAAATAATACTAATAGGAAATTGTCATAGTGTATAATTTCCTTGCTCTTCCCTTACCCTGTTCTCCATTTTTACCTTTGAGAGTTAGCAAGTCCACTCTTAAATTTTTTATTTTTTATTTTTTATTTTTCAATTTTTTTTTGCAGAATTCCCATGTTTTTTTTCCGGTATCAGGTGTTTGGCATAACCCACTTTTTTCTCCCTCTGGTTCAACCCGAAGACTCAAAACCATTCAATGCCAACCCAAACTAGGAGCCACAGCCGAGAAGATTCTCTCCCTTCAGTTCCTGATTCTGATTTTAGCGGTACAATCTCCCGCAATCGTCGCTCTTTTGCTGCATTAGCCCAAAAGACCTCCAACGCACTTGCTACTTTGTCTGGAAGTACACTACGTTCCTCGACTTCTTACGGTAGCCTGTCGAGACCGCATAAGCTCTCCGCAACCCCTGTGACCCCACCATTCGACAGCGACACCTACGTGCAATTGACGGGAACTTCGCGACCTTCTTCTCCGGCCTTGGTCGACAATCCTCCCAATTCGCTTCTAAAGCGTCGCTTGACCATTCAGCGTCTTCCTACACTCCCCAACGAAACCCGCTCTTCCCCGCCCGTACCCAAAATGCACCAGACGTCGTCAAGGTTATTGCGCATGACGGAGGATGAGCGCCCATTCACCAAGGTAGGTTTAAACAAGAATGGGAAAGGAAACACTGGAACAATTGGGCTGATTTGCGCAGGATTTCATGGACTTGTTCTCCACATTGATGGTCAGCTTGAAGTTGGATTCGCATCGCGTTCGTTTCACAAGATATGACCACACATTCACCTCAGAAGAGGCCATCAACAACTTGGGCTCGCTCAAGTTCTCTCAGTCCAACCGCATGCCCGACCCAAAAGACCCATCCCGCATCGTCACGACCACGACGACCACCACTTTCTCCATGGCCAAGGAAATGGCCCGATCCGTTTGCCAGCGGTTTGTCGATGCGCGCTTCATTGAATCTGTCGACGGCAAAGCACTCTTGATCTTCCCGCTCAAGGGCGCCCTCTTCCAGCTCACTCCGAAGGGTATCAACATCCTGCAGCGTTTCTGCCAGCGGAATGGCATCACCGCTCGTCACGTGATGGATGTACTAGAGTCGCCACGCAACACCATGCAGCTGGTGAACCTAGAGCGTGACACGGATAGCGACAAGTTGTCCCATGATCGTGCGACGATCGAGGTTATCTTCCGTCGCTTTGCTGGTCAGGATGGCCCGAACATAAAGAGCAGCATTTCAACCTCGGATTCGGACTCGCTTAGTGATTACACCAATGGCCTCGTTGGTGTGAAGGTAGCTCGGGAGCGCAAGCTCCTGGATGGAAAAGTTTATAGCAACACATTCACTGGGAAGGCAGCGGTGGACTGGTTGATGGATTGTTCAACTACCATTGAGCGCCGGGAGACCTGCTTGATCTCTGAGCTATTCCTGAAGTACGGCCTGATTACGATGATTCAAGACGACAAACAATTCCCCGATGTTGGGACCAATGCTCATTTCCAGCCTTCCAAGTATGCCATTTACGGCATTACCGAGCGTGGACAGCGTGTATGTGGATGGATTGCCCGCGAGAAAACCCGCGAGGTTGTGCCGACGTACGACAGTCGCGGTATGCCACGCGACTCCAATAACGCCCGATTGACCCATATCCTTCAAGATCCTGCTCTGCGTCTGCTTTTCCGTGAATTCCTTCGCTACTCGCTGTGTGAAGAGAACCTGTCTTTCTACCTCGATGTCTCGGAGTTTACTACCAACTACCACAAGGCCGAGAAGATTGGTACATTTAACAAGGTTGACTCGGTGCGAGAAACCTTGGCTGCAGCATATGGATTGTACAACGCATTTTTGGCTCCCGGCTCACCCTGTGAGCTGAACATCGACCACGCGCTCCGCAACAGCCTCGCCAGCCGCATGACCAAGGCTGTGGGAGACGACGAGTCCATGTTCAAGAGTCTCCAAGAAGTGGTGCACCTGTTCGAGCTTGCTCAAACTTCCGTGTTCAAGCTGATGTCAAGCGACTCTGTCCCCAAGTTCCTGCGCGACCCCAAATACTCTGTTGTTCTACAAGAACACGATGTAGACATCTTGGGAGGCTCGCGTTCATACTCGCCCACGCCGGCCGGCCCGCCCTCAATCCCAGAACGCAGCATGAGCCGTTCCGCCCGCGCCTGACAACCACCGTCCACAAGCATTGACGTAGCCCGCAACCCATTCGAAGACGAATCGTATCACTGGGATTCCGACTCCTCATGAGCCCCTCGGTGCATCACAGCCCGAATCATTCAACACATGCAGTCCAGCAATCAGCATTCGGACGCCCTCAAGGCATAGATTGAATCCGACCACACTGCAACCCCGCAGTCATGCTTGTGGCCCCAATACGGAAACCCCCTCGCCCTAAACAAAAGGGGACATAAATATCCGGTGGACCTTGAGACCCGATTTCATCAATCTCGTCACGGATCGTTTCCGACCACGAAGTTCTTTATTCTCTCCGCATGCAGTCCAGCCATAGTCTCTTCTCTTGACGTGTCTGGCTGCCATATCCATTTTTCCTTTTTTTTTTTTAATCCACTCGTCACGAGATTCTCCCACTCCGAACGAAAGACGTTATGATCGATGGCTCATGTTATAGAGAAGGCCGGGACTGGGAAAATATTTGTAATATTTGGATGGCATTGCTTTTGTTTCTTTTCTCCTTTCCTTTTATTCCCTTACTCTCCCCTATTGGGGGAAGTGTTGAAAGGGAAGACTCAGAACAGAAAAACAGAAAAACAAAACATTGAGAACATGAAAGATTGGAGGTTGTTTCTTTTCCTCTTGAGCATCAGGCCCGGCGTTGTCCTTTCTCTCCCCTTTCCTATTCTCTATTCTTCCATACAACTCATCTTTCCTGCATTTCTTTTTGATCTGTTTTCATTTGAGCATGTCATATGATTCCATTGTCTTTTCTTTCTATCTCCATTTCTGTTTCCTATTCGTTTTTCCCTCTTAAGTTCCCTGCATCGTTCTACCCGGGCACAGCGAGTGAGTTCTGGTCTGCTTGTGTATGTCTTATTATCCTTTAATTGAGAATTGCAATGAACATGGTCTTATATTCTCATATCTTCCTATAGTCAATGGACCCAAGAATTGTGTGCTAAAAGACTACTAAAAGACTACTGAAAGACTACATGCACCAAAAAACCATCGGCGCACTACGGCTTCAATCGGAGGAGACTCATATGTGTACAGGATTAATGACATCACATGTAGGTAGGGTGATAAGACGGCCTCGTTGACGAATATTGGCTCCGGAGAGTAATATTTCAACCCTTTGAATGTCTTCGCTATGAGGAATTATATCAAGTATAGGTCCAAGTTACAGGTTGAAATCTAAAATGGATAGCCATACATACATACACAGAACATGATAGGAACAAAACAAAGACAACCATAACGCCTAGAACTGCGCCTTGAATGCGATGGTCATCATATTCTTGGAAATTTGAGGGTATTGAGAGAACAACATGGCAGGAAAGCGAGAGAGGGAACCGAGACCAAAGAAGAGAGAGAAAGGTCTACTTATTTCCCCATCCGCGAAGTCTCATGCCCTCCTCAATAGCGGTCCAAATACCCTCCACAACCTCACGATCCCGCCAGCGCCCACCACCATGAACACCATTCTTTTCATCCCAACGCTCAACAGCAAAGGTCTCAACACCACGACCCCAGCCCTTAACCTGGCTAGGGACATCCTCACCGCGCCACCCGATAAACACACCGCTGGCGTGCTTGAATAGCTCCGGCGGCGAAGACCACTTGTACGACTTGAACTGCCAGGTCTGCCCGGTAGTGAAGACGGCGACAAGTCTGTTCCAGTACTCGGGTTTGAAGTTGGTCGTGCCGTCCACGACGATGAACTTGGTTGGGCGTGTGGGCTTGCCGCCGGCACGGGAGCTTGCGCTCGCGGGGTTCGAGGCGTCGCCGTTGAGGCGGAGCGGCCGCTCTAGCTTCACGAGATTGGCGTCTGTGGCGCTGGAGAGTGTTGGGTGGTCCGGGGGTACGAAGATGCCTTCTTCAAGGAAGGACTTGACGTTCGACATGCGGATGAGGGATGAGGCGGAGGGTGAGATTAGGATGATTGGGTCGGGGCGGGAGTGGGAGGAGCTCGACTTGCGCGATGCCATCGAGAGGCCGACTGACGGAGCCGGGATGGAGCCCTTGATGCCCGGTTTGGCGTGTGGCTGGCCTGGCCGACTGCGGTTGCGATCGAGGAATAATTCGGCGCTCTTGCGGACGTGTGAGAAGTCCTTAGGAGTTGGGGGTTAGCTTGCTATGTATGGTCCATCGCATCCTGTCTAGAGTAACTCACTGTCGGCTTGATTCCCCGCAGCACTGTGTTGCGGTCACCGGTCTTGCGCTCCCCATTGTAAATCTCCTGTAGTCGAGGGTCAACCTGCCTTTGTGGGCGGCCAAGTTGAGTTCCAGACTGCGCTGCTCCTGCAGCTCCACTGGGGACGGATGCGACGCCGCCAACTGCACCGGCGGCAATTCCGGCGGCATTATCGGCCTGCGCGACACCTGCAGCCGCGGCGGCCGCCTCAGCAGCGGCAGCAGCGCCCTCGAGGGGTTTGATATGTTCGCTGTCGTCGGAGGCACCCTCCAGCCAGGTGAAAAGGTCAAGGCGCTCGAGGAAGATAAGAATCTGAACACTTTCTTCCTTGGCACCTTCTTTCGTCTGCTGCTTCAGCGCTTCGTTGAATTCCTGCGCCTTGGCGATGTACTCGGGAATAGCGACATCTTTGTTCTGCCAGGCGAAAAGGATACTGCGCAGGTCGACAGGGGAGTTGGTAGATGCTGAGATGAACCGTGTGGGGGTTGACAAAGCGATTGTCTGAGGAGCTGGTTGGGTGAAGTAGAGATGCGTGGCTTTGGCCAGGTCATCGGTGGCAGGTTGGTCGGAGAGCTCGGACGAGGTCGTCGGCGTCGGAAGGTTGCCAGAGGCAATCGCACGTCGAAGCGACAGGAGAGGATCTTGGAGCGCGGCCTCAGTTGCCATTATTGTAAATAGGGCAGTGGGCCCTTGGTGTGCAGCAGGTATATGTAAGAAAGTTCTTGGGGCTGGGCTTGAAGAACGCGCATTTAGAGTCGAAGCTCCGCAGACTGCACGTGACACGGTATTCCAGTCCATTTCAAGTCTGACCTTTTGACATTCTTCGAAAAGGATTGTTTGAATAGAATATTTTCATAGAGAGATGCTACCACTTGATTGTATTAATGTCGCTTTGTATTTGCCATCCTCTCCGTAGCTACCTATGTACCACCTTCACTGCTTATTCTCTGCTCAATACACCAAGCCTGTTCCGAACAAGCAACGCAGACACCGCAGTGCAGGGCTGATAATATACCGCCACATCCAGCTCCATGCACCGAGAAAGGCCGTGATGCCAGTGAAAAGAATCAGTGTTCCATACTGGGTTTTGTAACCAGTATTGCCACTCAGACCACTCGAATCCCCCAAAGAACCCGACTGAAGCAGCACTGTACTCAAAGGTCCACTGATAACATTTCCAATCCCTCGTCCACCAGCAAGAAGACCAAACACAAGCCCAGTGTCCAGGGACGGCGATGAGTCACGCTTGATCTGAGTAATAACCCCAGACCAGGTGGAGCTGAACCCACCAGCAAAGAAGCCATACGTGATGGAGAAGATAATAAGGAGGGCAATGGCTGTCTGTGACGAGTCTGAGCCTGATGATGCCATACCCCAGAATACAAGCACTGATAATGTGGAGCCAACTGAAGAAAGCAGCACGATATTTGTGACGGAGAAGCGGTCACAAAGTGCTCCCAGGGCTATCCCACCAAAGACAGATGTTGCGTTGAATAACGAGACCAGCATTGTACCGGTACTCTGGGATAGTCCGACAGTCGTTGTCGAATAAGAAGGGAGGAATGTCGTTGGCAAGAAATATCCAAAACTCTGGATAATATTTCCCGTTTGCAGCATCCAGAATGTGGCTTGTTTTAGGAAGCTCAGATCCAAGCGGCGCGCTGAAGCAGATGGTGATACTGGGATACGGGGTTTCATGAATGGCAAGGCCATGAGGGTGGTTAACAGCTAGATTGACAATTCAGACTTTGTCAGCCGTGGCTTTAGAACGTGAAGCTCATTGACAGCCGGATGGTTTGGTATCAAACTCAAGGCACATCGCCTACGCCAAAGCGAGGGAAGGAGCTGGCTCATACCGTAACGACAGTCCAAGCCCTTAGCGTATTACTGGAGCCAAATCTGTGTAGACAAGCACTAGCAACGAAAGGCAAGGTAACTCCAGTAATACTCTTTGCAGCCCACATAGTTCCAAGAGCAAGGCCCTTCCGGCGCAAGAACCACTGGTCAAGGTACAAGGAAGACGGACTGAACAAGAGCCCATTCCCAATGGCACACATGACACCTTGGGTGGCAATCAAATGCCACACACGCACCGAGAATGAGGATAACAGAGATCCTATCACGGTGATGACCAAGCCTACCGGTGCACAATAGTATTGTAGATTCGGGTATCTCGTTAAAAGCGTGAAAGTGATAGGCGAGAGAAGATAAAGGAGTCCCTAGGATAACGCATTAGATAACCAAACCCAGCCTCGTCTATCCTTTGCATACAGTAGAAGTAGTTCCAACAGTCGCTAGGTCATTCTTGCTTCCCTGTAGGACGTCATGCGTTGAGTAGTACTCTTGAAAGACACCAAAGACAGTGGAGAACCCTATATGCTCCGTTAGTATTTACATGCAGTTTATGTTCAGTCACAACAGACCCCAGACTGGTATCTGAATGAAGCAGCATGAAGCCAA
The DNA here is from genome assembly GCA_911456345.1 of Penicillium egyptiacum. Taxonomy (NCBI): domain Eukaryota; kingdom Fungi; phylum Ascomycota; class Eurotiomycetes; order Eurotiales; family Aspergillaceae; genus Penicillium; species Penicillium egyptiacum. Next base: position 1,424,191 of record CAJVRC010000863.1, on the reverse strand, counting down.
CATCAGCCACGCCGCTTTCCCTCCATCTGCTGGAGGAAGCGCGGGCTGCTCGATCTCGGAGACCTCTGCAGGCCTGGGATAAATCTCGTTTAGCACGAGGCTTTCATGATTAGAACTGTTCATTTTGCTTTCGAATCAATGGTATAAACTTTGTACATGAGTTCTAGATGAGATGACAGATAATAAGGGAGGAAACGAGGGGTCGCGTGAGGCATTTCCCCTCTCGATGCTTGAGTCATCTTCTGCTTCAGCCTATTATTTTCACATAGTCAAATTGAACGAGCTTGACTTCGGTTTGAATAGAAAGTGCATGAATCTGTCTTTGGCATTAGCAAAATCTGACAGAGAAACATGGGAGAATAAAGCACGGCTGGTCGAAATATACTACTACCAAGTGATAAAGCAGGAAAAGTTACATTGTTCATACAAGCTATCTAGCGTCTCGAAAAGAGGCCATACATATCCAAGATTAACTGGACAAATCGTAAAAGATCAAGTGCTGCATCTCAGGCAGACACAATTCTCAAAGACCCTGACCCAAATGGTATTTCCCATAACCAAGAACCAATCCCAAACCACGCCATACGCCATCCAGAGTCCGAAAAGTCGGAGGGAAAGAAAAGAAGCCGGCACAGAAAACAAAATGAGAGAAAAAAAGGTTGAAAGTAGTCCGAACGCCTGTGCCCGCCTCGCTGTAAGGTATCGAAATGAAATCACACGAGAAAAGAAATTTTGGGTCGTAAGAAACGTTAAATCCACGGCGGAATTTTCCTTTTATCACAGGCCCACCATTACTACCACGCGGATGGTCGTATTACGAAGAGATAGACGGGTTTTTGGTGGGTGTTGCCTCCGGTGCATCCTCCATAGAGATATCCGGAGAGTCAGAGGGCTCGTCCTTGTCAACTCCGGGTTCGGTCTTGCGGGAAGGTTCATGATTATCACCAAACACCGTCGTGATAGCCAGAAAATGTTGGGTACGTAGACGAGAATCGCCAGTAGGCGGAGGAGGGGGAGGAGGAGCAGGAGATGGGGCAGGAGTTGATTCTGAAGTTGGGGTGGTCGCCATCGTGCCACGTCGAATCAGATAATCACCAAGGCTGAGTTTCTTCTTGGCGGGTGTGGGTGCGAGCGCAGAACCAGAAGACGGCATGAGAGATATTGGGGAAGCTGTGTCATGAGAACTAGGCGATGCGAGACTCCCTGTCGACAGAGAACCAGGACTAAGCGCTGACGGGATATTGGAGGCCCTTGGTGGTGGCATGGAAACATGTAGATTGCCACTATTGCCCGCCCCAGGAATCCTGAAGATATGTGCTGCAGTGGATGGCCAATAAGGCGGAACTGCCGGCTTGAGCAAATCACTGCTAGACCCAGATGCCGAGGATTCCAGTTTGTACGAGACGGCGACCCGAGTATCAACATCACCTTGGCTAGGTCGCGCTGGAAGGTCATAATGCATTCCTCGGATCGCAATGCCATGGTACTTGTATTCAGGCTGGGGATACTTGGATTGGTGGAAAGACCACCGAGGGGGCATCGCAAGGGGGCCGTGATCAGCAGGTATTCCCATTCTGTCTGAGTCTTCCTTGAGCAACTCGATATGAGACCTGTCGTCGATTGGGAGCGGAAACCAACCATACCACCAGGGGAGAATTCCAGATGGCACGACACTCAAGTCGCCGGCCTCCCATGCATTTCGCTGAGCCCAGTCCTCTGCGACGTGGTGTCCCGCACACCACCGAATCTTAAGCATAAGTGTTGGATGGATCATGTCGAGTTTGTATCCTCGCCTCAGACGTTCTGCGCGCAAGAACGAGCGCTCAACATCGTCGGCGTAAAGCTCGGTTTGAGAGTCGACATAAGAAACTTGACGCCGAGACGACTGTCCTGTCATGTCAGAGGATCGAGACGGCCCAGGCTCGTGATACGGCTTGAAGTTGTCACCAGTTTGGGTTGAGCTTGAGACTGTTGCAAGGGTGGACCGTGCCGGACGGCCACTAGAACGCTTTTTCCTTTTGGGATTGACGGCTCTGTGCTGTTCTAGCTGTTGGAACTGCTTTTCGGCATCAGCTATCTTGCGTCTTTCGCGACTGGAGAGCTCTGGCAGTGTTAGCTGCGAATCCATGGGGCTGAGATCGCGACTGCCAGTATGTCTACCACGCGCGGAACCAGAATTCGATCGGGTGTCGGCTGCGGGTTCGTGCTCGTCAAGATGTTTAGTGGTGTCGCTGCCGGCGCGACCGATATCGTGAGTACCAAGGGACTTTGGCTTCCTGCCCTTGCCCTTCACCTTCGACTTGGCGCGTTTGTTGGCAGGGGGCTTGGCGCGTCGATCAAGCTTGTTCAGTACGCAAGCTTGGGGGTTTCCACAAGCACAACCACCGAAGTTCGCCAACGTGGTGCTGATGCAAATAGCGGCGTCCTTCGGATCTACCACTCTGTCCTTAAACTCCTCCTTCACTGTCGCGTCGGAAGGAAAGAAAGAGTCATCGAAATACCACATTGTGGTAATTTCCGAGTTTGCAGGAATGTCTCTTTTAGCAACGAAACAAAAATGGTACTGCCGGCCATTGGTGATGTAGATTTTCAGGTTAACGTTGGCCTCACATGACCGCCTGACGTGACGGAGCTCGTTTCCTTCCTGCCGACTGTCGATGTACAAGTCTAGCTGCCGGTTGAAGAACACGAAAGGCATGGCGTGCCCCAATTCATCCCATCGGTTGCTGTCGAGCTTTTTGTAGTCCTTGACGTGGCCTAATTTGCCAAATATTTCACCGACAACGTCGTCCCTTCGTACCGGATCCTGTGTTTTCAAGATCTTGTGGACTGGGTGCTTACCGCCGATCTCAATTGTCGAGTCCGTGATGGTTTCGGTTGCCAACGAGGGCCAGCGAGACCGATCCATGGCCTCTTCAGACCGTTTGGCGAAGTCTTCAACACTGAGTCCATCGGTAACTCGCGCCAAGATCTGTGGGTCCTTCAGCCATGCAACAATTTCATTGACAAAATCCACGCCGTAATTGAGAATACTCTTCGATTCAACAAATTGATCATCGTGGTCGTAAAGAGAGAGAAATTCGTCGGAATAATGAGGGATAGGAGGGCCAGGGAGGCTTGTTGGGCTCATCGCAACCGAGGTGGACGATCGACGGTTTCGCGATTCAGCCGACAGACCCGGGGGAACCGAAATACCACTTAATGAAGTCGATGGGCGAGACACCTTTGCTTTCTTGGAGGGTGGCTGCTCATGGGAACCCGAATCATGTCGTCTGTGACCGAAGGCATTCACATCGGCATCATTTGACTTTCTCTTTTGTGTTTTGGGGCCAGATCGTCTTGATTTCCGGTCACCATCCTCGCTTTTCTCTCGGATCCGCCGCTGCCGTTGTCGTTCATGGGCACGACGGTTGTCAAGGGGCCTCGGCTCGCACTCGACACAGTTGTGCACATCTGGTACTTTCTTGTCTGGGTAGTAACAGAGAATGTGCTGCCAGGTCTCACACCCTTCGCAGAAAACCGTGTTGCCATCATCTTCATCGAACGAGCAAATGCATCTGATGGTGTAAGGTTCTTCATCGGGTGCGCCGGAGTCAGAGGCGGCGCCGTCAACGGCGGCAGGGGACCCGCGATGGGCGTGGACCGGATAGGAATCCGTTGTGGCGTGCGTGATGGCGAGGGAGGAGGTATCTGTCATCGCCGACAGATGACCCCCTCTCAGGCGAAGACAAAATGATGTTTTCTCGACAGAGGCGTAGCCAGGCTGTCACTGTTCAAGTCGCATGTCAATTTTCCTCGTAGTCGTGTAGCTTTCCAATCTCGTCTCGTTGGACAAAGGACGCGTTGGAAAGTTAAAGACGGTGCGGTCACAAGAAGGAAGCGAAAGGGGGAAAGGAAGTCGGAGAATCGATATTCGGGAAGAGATTAAAATAGGTTGGCGCAAAAGGTTATAAAAAGGAGAGAAAGGAAGGAAGAAAGGAAGAAAAGCGCGAAGAAAAGAGGGTAGGGGAAAGGAGAGGAAAAAGAAGAGAGCGAGTTTGAGGAACTGGAGACAGAGGAAGGAGGAGGCTACGGGGGCCTAAGGCAGAGAATGGGCCGTCCGGGTAGGCAGAGAGACCAATTGTGTAGGGGGTGAACGCGATTCGAGATTTGAGGAGAGGTCATCCGAGGGCCTCGAGAGGAGAAGGACTCGACCCGAAAACAGCCATCCGAGGGTCTCTCTCTTTCTTTCCTGCGTTCCATTGTGAACAGAGACACCTAATTCCTGTCAATTTCGAAAATTCCAAGTGTACCGGTATGGTAATTTGGTAATCTGCAAAACCGACTGTTCTCAGCGAGCCATGGAATACACTAGCCCTAATACGGACTAGCGTCATTCAACGCGGTGGAGAAAGTCACGGGGAATGTCATTGGATGCCCTAGGCATCCTGGAGGTAATCAATGGGGCAGAGGGTTAGCATCTAGATGGGTGAGTAGGAAACTGATATGAAAAGAAAAATCAGATAGATCTACCCTCAGTCGAAAACGAATCGAGGGGGGCAGTCCTATTGGCCCTTCCACTGGATTATAATGAAAGCCAGGCCTGTCATGCAGTAAAGCGAGATATCTCTGCAAAGTGAGCAAGATCCCAAAATGGTATAGGTCTTGAATGTGCTGGAAGACCTTGTGATCTGTTCCTTTAAACCTCGTAGAAAACGGGGATTTTCATGAGGGAGGACAAAAGAATTCCTACGAACTCGGCTCGGGAAAGAAATCCGTGAGAATGCAAGGGAGATCAGAAAGGCGATATGGGCTACCTACGGGGAGTATGAGAGGGTTCAAAGGGGGTTTTCAAGTGTGGACCGATGAAGTATCCAGGCAGTATGACGGGAGTATAAGAAAGTATGAAGAAGCAAAGTAAAAAGGTAACATGGGGAAAACACGGGAAATGCTTGGGAGAGATAGGAGGGAAGGGATATGGTCTCAAAGAGGGGCAAAGGGTCATCTGCTCTTGTACGACAAGGTTTCAGGCATATATAAGTTGGTATAAATGGTGATCGGAAGGGAAGAAAAGGGAAAAGAAGTTGAAAGGTTTCGGGGATTCCGAAATGGTAAAAGGGGGGCTTCCAAGGTTGTGAGGGATTCCGATATGATTTGTGATTTGGCTTTTGCCACAAAAGAACAAAGAAAAATAAAAATATCAAATGTCAAATGTTAGTTTCGGTATAATATATGGAAAGTTACTGTATTATATGTATTTATCTTCTTTCTCCATGTACCCATGGTCATATATCAAATCACCTTACAACATTGAAGTTCTTCTATTTGGCATTGTTGTGAATACGACAAACACAAAGTCTTGAACTCGAAACGAACGACAATTAATCACTAATAATAACAACAATGCTGGCTCCTAGACATGCCAATTCCATGTGTATACCGTCTCGGAGTCCTCCCGTCAATCATCGGCGTATTATATTGTACACTCAAGGCTCTGTGAACATGGTCTGGCGGACTCGCAAGTCAGATGCCCCAGAAGCCTCCGGGATTGCATAGACTCCCCCCCGATGCGGGTGCATCTTCTGTGTCCGAGGTTCTCGCGGTCCTGCGCGGTTGCCATAGCTGCGTCCACCCAAATCCATTTGTTTATCAACCTCAGCAACGGACACAAAGTCTTTGAATAGATGGACTAGGAACAGCAGGCTGAATACACCGATATTGACATATGAGACGATCAGTCTGATTGCTCGGGACCCTGTCAGGTTTCCGTTGGGTGCTACCCACAAGCCGCTGCCCAGCAGCAGTAGGGTACTAATAACCATCCCGAAATATGTGGCAAATGGCTGCAAAGAGGAACTATACCGTTTAGCCATTCCCTTCGCTCTGAGTCGTCGATTGAAGCGAATATAGGTGGCGCATGACACAAGCGAGGAAATGAAACAGGCGCTCGTGACGAGACGAAGGAGATATGTGTTCATGATCGTACTCGGGATTTTCACTGAAACAAAGGCAAGAGAGGAGAACAAGGCGGATGCCACAACGGCCAAATATGGAACATTCCCACGGTTGCGGGTTGAAAATGCCGACGGTGCATGGCCGAGCTCCGACATTGCACAAAGCGTGCGAGAAGACAGATACAAAAAGGATCGCCCAGAAGCCACCGCGGAGAGAAGGATCGCAACCATCGCGATCGTAGGTACAATTTGAAGTTTTGCATCCCTGAGTCCGATCAGGTAAGGAGAAGACCCGGAGCCCGTTCCGTTGTTTGTCAGACGTGTGTCATTGAAAGGAGCCATAACGCCCATGGCCAAGGAGCTCAGGATATACGGAAATGCCGTTTGAGCAACGTCGGATTTGACTATACCTGGGATGCTGGCGCTTAGAATCGCTGCTTCGCCAACCGACGCTGGCATAAGTGACGCTGGCATTTCCGCATGGTGCACAATCAGCTCAGGGGCAAACGCGAAAGCGATGGAGCCATCGAAAAGGCATTGTAAGAAAGCCAAGACTTGCCCCCATACACCTCGAACTAGGTACTCGTTCATGGCCCCTGGGTGTTTCCAGTATTTGAATCCCCATGGGGGCTGCGCATCCACACCTCCAAGACCCAGAGCCAAAGAGAGGACGAAGAGGGTCGCCATTGTACCGATCTTGATTGCGGTGAACAATCGCTCGGAGCTCTTGAAGAGTCTTTCCGGCAGGAAGTTGCATCCAACAACGATGGTCGTGATGATAGCCAATCTGATTGCGATCGTAGAACCCGGTTTCCACAGGCCAAGGTTGACCATCGCCGATGTAATTTCGTATGGGACGAACAAAGCGAGGGTGTACCAGCGGAGGTATGCTGAAGCAAATGCGAAACTTTTTGACATGTACATGTAGCCATTGGTTACTAGTGTCCCATGTTGCGATGGCAAGTGGGTGGACACTTCGGCCATGCTCGTAGTCATGGCAAGGGTCAGAATTGATAGGATTATATACGACAGGAGTAGCGAGGCAGGTCCGCCAACCGCGAGCGCCTGGCCAGCGCCGATGAACAAGCCAGTGCCAATGGTAGGACCGATAGCCATGGTGAATTAAAAATGAATGTAGATAATGAAGTAATGATAGTGACGAGTGTAGAAGGCTGAGAGTGGTTTCGACTTGAGAAGAAAATTGTCAGGGGATGTAAGGAAACCAACCACGGCATCTCCAAACATGGCTCTTTCCTCGTGTAATCGGGATAGTTCGAGATTAAAAAAGAAACTGCAACCTTGAATTCAACTAATTAGTTCCAGAAATACTACCTAGTGAGATCACAGGAGTATGCAGAAATCAAATGTAAAGGGTATCATTGATTGTGAAGGAAAATAAAATGGGGTGATGGCCGAAAGGCACTTTTCAAGAATTTCCAATGTCTAGCAGTGCTTGGGAGAAGATCACTGAGAAGCCATGTCTGTTTCGGCAAACTCGAGCCATTCTCCAGACAAAGATCTTTTCCAGAACCGAACTGCTCCATCGTCCCCGGAGGAAATCAACGAGTCACCTAACATTGTATTAGCGAAAAGACTTAGGGTTGTGGATAAACGAAGAAATACTCACCAGAGAAGGAGAATTGAACCTGCCACACATCGAGGTGTTTGGTATCAATGCAAGCCACCTGTCTGAATGAGTGCCGGAATTGGGATTCCCCGTTGGCTTGGCGATCAGCCACCGACGCAGGCACACGACTTGCTAGAGCAGAACCGATCCCGGATTGCGACGTCGCTCGGGGCGACGGCGACTGCGACTGCGACTGGGATTGGCTCTGCATGCGAAGTTCCTCCTTCCGGCTGTTAGAGCCCTGTGCTTGGCCAGCTGGCATCGTGTACACTTCAAAGATGCGGACCAGACCATCCTTGCCGCCGCTCGCAATAAGATCGTAACCACGCACAGAACCATTGGCCCAGGAAATGTCTCTCACAAGACCACTGTGACCATTGAGTTCAATTGCATGGTAGAATCGTCGGTTTGCATCAGTGCGGTAGACCTTGACGGTGTCCATGGCAGCCACAATTAGCGACAGGCTCTTCCGATCGGAATCCGGTAATATAGTGTGAGTGATGTCGGTAGGATCATGATGAAACTGGACTTTGAAACTTGTTTCCTCCCCGCGCTCCGGGGCGGTACACACTCGGAACTGGTCAACAGGCTGCCAATCTGCAAGGCTATCAGGGCTGACGGGTTCCATAACCATGAGATAGCCATTGCGTGTTATCACCGCCAGCCATGACTCCAGGTCAATGTTGCGAAAGTCCAGTGATACAAATGGATGTCTTTGGGGTGCGGTCATGCGAAAGACCGATTTGAAACGCCGTCCTGAGTTTGGTGGCTGGGTTACATCTTCTTGCCAAATTTTCAACTTCATGTCCTCCCCAACACTGCCAATATGTTGGCCTGTGAAAGGACCATTCCACGTGGCCTGATATAGCAGTTTAGTACATGAGCCGCAATGGTAGCCTTAGAATTGCGCCCTAGCTCGTTTGGGGACATACATCGCGAATCTCGGCATCGTGGGCGCGCCAGGTATCTACCAGTTGCCATTGGCCATCCTTGAGATCCCAAACTTTCATGCGGTGATCGGAAGAAGCGGTGACAATACGGTTGCCATAGAAGTTAAATCTGGTGACAGTGACCAGATCCCGATGGCCAGCGTCAAAGTCGGCAAATCCGGCCGTTATCTCGGGACGCTCCACTGCCCCCATCGAAGCGGACTGGGCTATAAAATTGACGAATTAGACAGCTGGGCCAATGACGATTTGAATTTCATGCATCTGCACGTATGAGGTATGAAACAGGTGGTTGACGTCGCCTTACCTTTATTGGTCGCTAGCATCACGGGATACTCTCTCACCGCCAAATTTAGCGGTCAGACAACTCTGGCAGAACGCGATAAGCTTACCGAGTATTTGGAGAATGAAGACAGATTGCGTGTTGACGTGGACTTTTCCTCTTGTTGCATAGGTCAATTCCTTGTGGATATCTCTTTGCAGCAAAGGGACACTGTTCCTTCCATCTTGGTCGTATGTCCGTCATGCATACCTCAAATACCCTCTCCCGTAAGGAGACTTGGCGTCTACTGGCCCTCGTGGGGGCCGGATTAGCGATACTCAACGCCACGTTCCAAGGTGATGGAGCGCCTTTAGTAGCTTCAATTGCGCTATGTGGCATAGTGTTTGCAGTGACTTTCAGCCTGATCCGGTGGCTCGGACCTGTATTCATGAAGGCAGGACTCAAGGGAAAAGATATGGCAAAGCCTAGCCGGCCCGAAATGTATGTATATGGCTTTTGAACCTGCGATCATAGCATGTACTGATACTTAGGTCTAGACCTGAAACAATGGGCGCAGTCTGCGCGGTTGTGTATCTGATGTCGCTCATTATCTTTATTCCGTTTGCCTTCTACAAGGATATCGTCGCAGCCACATCGGGCGGCGGAAACCGTGATGTTGTGATTGAATCGCAACATATTGAGAACGGCCGATTCCTTCATAGATTCCCGCATGGCAAAGTGAGTTTCGATTTTTATTCGTTGAGGCTGGCCTCAAGCTAACATGCAATTGAATAGCTTGCCTCTTACCTTTCTGGTCTTTTGTCTTTACAATGCGTCGTGATTCTAGGGATCGGTGATGACCTATTCGACATTCGCTGGAGACACAAAGTCCTGATCCCTGCTTTCTCTGCAATTCCCATGCTCATCGTGTACCTTGTTGACTTTGGCGTCACCCAAGTCGTCGTGCCGGTGCCGCTGCAACCCTACCTGGGCGACATTGTTGATCTTGGATGGCTGTACTACATGTACATGGCAGCGGTGTCAATCTTCTGTCCAAATGCGATCAACATGCTGGCAGGTATTAACGGTATCGAGGTCGCTCAGTCACTGGTGATTGCGATGCAATTGCTATTCAATGATGCGATGTACCTTGCCCCTATGACACCATACCCGCACCCTGCCACCGACTCGCACTTGTTGTCGATATACTTCCTGCTTCCATTCATTGGTGTGTCAACAGCCCTTCTGTTCCATAACTGGTATCCGTCGAAGGTGTTCGTGGGCGATACGTACTGCTATTTCGCAGGAATGGTGTTTGCCGTGGTTGGTATCCTAGGGCATTTCAGCAAAACCCTGCTGCTACTGTTCATTCCGCAGATCTTAAATTTTCTGTACTCAACGCCCCAACTCTTCAAGCTCATTCCTTGTCCTCGCCATCGGTTGCCAAAGTTCAGCGCTTCCACTGGGTTGTTGGACGCTTCTGTCACAGAGTGGACGAGTCCACCGTCGCCTTTGATCGGCACCGGACTGCGCTTATTACACAAGTTGAGACTGGTGCGAATCACCCAAGACGACAATGGTCGAATTACTGAGTCGAGTAACCTCACCGTCTTGAATCTTTGGCTGGTGTGGATGGGTCCAATGCGAGAAGACCAACTTGCGTGGCATATGGTTGCAGTGCAAACTTTCTGTGGGATGATCGGTTTGTTCGTGCGACATCGTCTTGCATTGCTTGTATTCCACCATGATAACAGGGAATTCGGTTTTATCGCATAGCTTTAGAAGTTTCCTGGGTTGCGAGAATCCTGGACACAAGCTAATCATAGAACCATAACCTTTTCAATGTATATTTTCAACGCGGACAAGCGGGTTTACTCCAAAATTAAAGTAAATATCCTTGTGCGGTATCAATTCTTTCATAGACTTGCGCTAGCATTTGGTCCCTTGCTCTAATCATTCACTCGAGATCCAAGGCCCCGCGCAAACCAGTGGTCTCTCTAGCGATCTTTTTGTCCCCAAAGGCTTCTCCGACTTCTTTGACAATAAGCCAGGCAGGGAATACCGCCATAGCCCACAAGCCAAAGTTGAGGTATATACTACCCACCGCGGCCATGATGTTCACGCTACTTAGGCCATACTGGAGGAACCTAGTTAGTCTCCCTGTTGCACAGAAGCGAGATGAGAAGTGTACATACACTGACACACTGAGCGGCGGATTCAGTCCCACGCAACAAGCCCGCAATCCGGACGACCTCTTCTTGATCATCCGCAAGGTTGCCCACCAAGAAAAACCTGATCAATCAGCATAATTTCAACTGAACCGTCACCCAGCGAGATTCAACTTACAGATACATATAGTTGAGCTGGAAGCCAGCAACCCAGAACAAGAAGAGGGCGAAGGCTCTCCCAAAACCTGGGTCTGTCCAGTCGTATATCGGGTGTGTCTTGTTAAACTCCGTTGTCAACACCGAAGCCCAGATCCAGCACATGCCTTGCCATCCGACAACTAAGAAAAATGCATATCGGCTTCTCTTTCTCAGTGATATCCGCTTAGTGTCAAGGAAAGCTCCTAGAAGGTTACCGATGATCAAAGCAATCACACCGGAAAGGAATGACCCGAGAGCTCTGGCCCGTACTGAGAACCACAACGCCTCGTACGAAAACATCACAGCCTCTGCATAAACAGCCTGGCAAATAAACGGAACGATGTACAGGAACTTGCGACTGATCCAAAGTTTCGACATACTCTTCAACTCGTATCCGATGCTATTCGCCACCTGAAGTTGAACAGGGATTCCATCTTTCCGCTGTACCTGAGACGGATTGTTCAAAAGCAGACCAGCAAAAGGACCAAGTGCCTGCAGCGCAATAAAAATCAGGTACACAGTGTATGAGATAGAGCCCGAGGTCGATCGATGGGCATTGACCCCTAGACTGATGGCACCGCCGAGTATTTGTCCTCCAACTCGAAAACTGAGCCAGAATCCCAAGAAGCGTCCTTGGTTGTATGGCTCGGGATATGAAAGTGCAATTGCTGCCTCTGCCATCCAAAATATGCCTGCTGACATGCCGCAAAGTGCTGCGCCCAGGATAACCAGCCATTCTTGACCAAATCGGTTGTTTGTATATAGCCCTGCTGCGTAAGGTGCGTATCCCATTGTTCCCACGATGAGTGTCCATTTGATGCCGATGAATCGCACGATAACACTACCAAAGAAGCAAGAGACTACCATAAGCCCGAAGGTCAAGGCGTTCGCTGCGTTGACGAGATAGGGTTCCTCTTCGCCTCCTCCACCCAAAGAGTTCATGGCGCCCCAGATTCCGGGGGCAAGAAAGTTGCAAAGGCCGAGGATAAAGGCATTGTAAAACGTCGAACGGTACCATTTGACTTTCAGGGTAACAGTCAGCTTCATCAACTTTGAACAATAATAGTATTCCAAACTCACCTTTATGTGGCCCACCAAGCGGCGAATTGAAGGAACTTGCACTATTCCCCTCGTCACTTGGCGTAATATCTTTTTCGGAGTTTGCCATAATAAATAGGAATGGATTACTGAGTAGTCCAAGTATTTTGGACAGGCGTTGTGGTGGTTTATAACCGGAGCGTCCGCGCGAGATCTATACTCCATATTCAAAGCTGTCGGCTGTACTGCCTTGAACACTCCGCCCCACACGATAGTAATATCGGGAAGGAGTTATTGTTTTGTGGTCTTTCAGACCCCCTGTCTAGCCTCAAGAGATCTAGCCTTGACACTCAGTTGATGTTGTCGTCCTATCGTGGAATTACGTGCTCGGAACTTTCAGGAGGCGGCATGGATCCTACAGGCGAATACCCCGAATTGGAAAACGGTTAAAATGCTCAACATACTGAGAAATAGGCTTGTTAATGAAGATTATGAGGGCTTTAGAAGATAATACCAAATGGACTGATAATTATCAAGGGGAATTTGAGGAACCGGATATGGAATATGGGGACATACTGGGAACCCTAGATTTGTATTCTATACAATATACGTGAAATAGACTCGGAACATTGAAATATTCTTTATATTAGTGGTATCCTGGGGTTTAAGTTGGTTGTATTAATCAGTATAAAAAGGTGTGTTTTGTGTTACGGTCACGACAGCAAACTTGAGCGCATATATATACTTCCAGATCTACAGTATTAAAAACCAGGCCAAGTTAATTAACAATTCAAACAAAATCAAATTTTCGAATACCTCACTTAGATATTCGTGATTTAGGCCCAGATTGTTGAAATCCTGTTTGGGGAAGTTGCAAGTCGTCATCCCAACTCGGGATCACATCAGTTTGGAGATAAACTTGGAGATTTGGGGTTTGAGAGCCAAATTTTCGAATTTGTAATTCAGCGGAGTAGAGAATATTCGATTTATATTGAACTATTCTGTATATATGGCTAATCAGATTTATATCAGTTCCCTTTGATCATCCTAATCCTCATAGCCCTCTAACCTTCGACGAATGTAAGACCGTTGATCGACCCTCGGTCTTCCAGTTCATCACGCCATTCATGCCCCGCGATGAGCAATGTATAACGACTATGGACAGGTCTCGGAAGTACGGAAACGCTTATATTGCGCAAATGTGAGACGAAATTATCCCATTGATCTTGCTCGGAAGCCCCAGGGCCAAGCGTTTCGTGGAGGTGCTCCAACATATGTACGTGCTTATGGGGAAGGATTAGTATCACTGCCCCGCGAGCGCCCTAAAGTGAGGCGTGCTTTGGCTTTATCTTCTCGCCCGAGAGATCATATACACTGGTACCAAGGGTAATATAGATAGAACCTAGTACTTGGATTGGCGTTTCTCTGTGATCCAGCTTCAAGTCATGCCATTACTACCCCCAAGCACCATGTCGACTACCTCTACTTGCCTCCAACTCAAAAAGTTGCAGAAGACCCCTACAACATTCCACCATAACCTGTTTTCGAGGTCTATCCCAGATTACTCCAGTGAGTCAATATCTGAGAGTGAACCCCCGTCGCCGCGGTCTGAGGAGTCAAGGCAAAGAGTCTTGCTTCTCAAGGGGGCCCGTGAACAGTACACATTGGTAGATGATCATGCTATTCCTTCTGTTTTGCATGAGGGGGAGATTCTTGTCAAGGTATGACATGTCCCCGCCGACTGGACCTTGTATAACATGAGACGCTGATTATTGATTCGAAGGTCCTCGCAATCGGCCTCAACCCTATCGACTGGAAGGGACCGTAAGTATTACTGTTCTACAGCTGGACATCAACATCCACAAATTATAGTCGATGACTAACCGATGAATCGATTAGGGCATTCAACTTTGGTATTCCCAGCCTGCCATGGATCAACGGGCGTGATCTGGCTGGCCTTGTCCTACAAGTCCCCAAAGGGTCATCGCGTCTTCATGTAGGCGATGTTGTGCTGGTCCCATCAACAGATTACCGGGATATTAGGAAAGCAGCATTCCAAGAATACGCCATTGCTAACGACTTCAATGCTGCCCGAATTCCTTCTTCAACATCTATCCATGCTTCCGCTTCTGTTGGAGTCGCATTCGTCGCCGCTGCGCTGGCTTTGGGTGTCTCGTTTGGGCTAGACTTCTCCCTCATCACACAAGCTCCCGGTCCTAGTTTGCCCAATATCATCAAAAAACTCGACAGAAATGATGTACCCGCCGACATACATGAAGAATGCTTCGCGTCATTATTAGACTCAGAAAAGCCACAGCGTGGAGACTGGGTTGCTATCTGGGGTGGTAAGATAAAAAATGCCTCCATTACTGTGATCTGGCCACTGACATCCATACTACAGCCTCAACAACTACGGGTCTGATAACTCTTCAACTGGCCAAACTCGCCGGGTTACGCGTGATTTGCATAGCCGATGCAGCACGGCATGGTTCTAAGCTTGTACAGTCCGGTGCAGATCTGCTAGTCGATCGACTTGACCCTGATCGTGCAGTGGAAGTTATTCGCGGTGTGACCGGAGGCAAGCTGCGATATGCCATTGACATAGTCGGAAGAGACACAGCAACACAGCTTGAGAAGGTTCTTAATCCCGATGGCCATGCCCATCTCCTTGGATTAACCGGGTTGCCTAAAGAGAGGAACGCAGGGATACAATATCACACTGTGCCCATTAAGCTCTTCCATACCGCTCCTGCAGTGGGTGAGGCTATGGTGTGCTGGTTGGAAGATCTTCTGCAATCGACGAATCTTACACTGCCAGAGATTGTTCATGCAGAGGGTGGGTTAGAGGGTGTTAATGCGGCGCTAGAGACATTGCGGAGTGGTTCAGTGTCTGGAAAGAGGATCGTGGTCGATCTGGGCTATTCGCCTCGGTAGCCTAGGGGTTCCGTGGTCCCTTCCGACACTTCATGAAATTTGCTTCAGAGATACGGGCATTGGCGTTTGGTATCTGACTTCCAATAGATTGGATTTGAGACCATGAAAATGTAAATAAGTTCAAAATATGACAGTCCTTTTTGTGAAAGTGTCTCTTGATACTCCCCAAGGCTGTATTGTGGAAAGACTTGGCACCGGAGTGAGAGAGCGGATGAATGTCAATGTATACTCAACCTACATCAGTTCAACGCTATAAAATAGAACATAGGGGTATATTTGATGTTTCCCCAGATGATCCCGGTATCCACTTGGTGATGCCATCATGCCGTGTTCGCAGTGCTAAGCGTATAGCGTTGAGTCAAAAAATGGCGGGCCGATCGGAGGCGGAACCTTGGGAAGTGACAGCCAATCAGCGCGTTTTCATTACTTGGTCCAGAGCGGGTCTACAAGTGTCCGCCACCAAGCGAGGTTACCCGCGTTCCCCTTTTTGGATCATCCAGCGCCGACCGATATCGGCCATCCCTTGTGTTGCCACTTCGGCCAATAAAATTGCTACCATTCGCCGCTGACCGGCCGAAATCGGCATTGCCCCTCGAGAAGCTCTCCAGCGACATCGCGGATGCTTCAGAGCAGAAAAATATAACAGTCATTCTCATTCCAGTTCCCCAGGTCTCGGTATTTACTATTTACTATATTGCTCTTCATTGGAGCTCCCACCTATTATCTCTCCTCTCTCTCATCTTCAAACCTTGTACCCTCATATCCTCTGTTCACAGCTATCCCCAACCATGCCTTCCGCCGAGTCAAAACCCAAGACTTTGTATGACAAGGTCTTCCAGGACCACATCGTCAATGAGCAAGAAGATGGCACTTGCTTGATATACATTGACCGACACCTTGTCCACGAGGTTACATCTCCTCAAGCCTTCGAGGGCCTCAAAAATGCCGGCCGCCAGGTCCGCCGGCCGGACTGCACACTGGCTACAGTTGATCACGTATGTCAAATCCCATAGTTACTGGCAGCTCATGACTCATTGGACCCGTTTTCTTTGGATAGAACATTCCCACCTCTTCACGAAAAAACTTCAAAAATGCCGGCGACTTCATCAAGGAGAATGATTCGCGTCTCCAATGCACAACCCTGGAGGAGAACGTGAAGGACTTTGGGCTCACCTACTTCGGTATGGGCGACAAGCGCCAGGGTATTGTCCACATTATCGGCCCGGAGCAGGGTTTCACTCTGCCCGGCACGACTGTCGTCTGCGGTGACAGCCACACCTCCACACACGGTGCTTTCGGTGCCCTCGCGTTCGGTATTGGAACTAGTGAAGTCGAGCACGTCCTCGCAACCCAGACACTCATTACGCGCCGCAGCAAGAACATGCGCATCCAGGTTGATGGCGAGCTCCCTGCTGGTGTCACTAGTAAGGACGTCGTTCTCCACATCATCGGTGTCATTGGTACTGCTGGTGGTAATGGTGCTGTTATTGAGTTCTGCGGATCCGTCATCCGTGGACTGAGCATGGAGGCCCGTATGTCAATGTGTAACATGTCCATTGAGGGTGGTGCGCGTGCTGGTATGATTGCACCCGACGAGATCACCTTCGAATACCTCAAGGGCCGCCCTCTGGCCCCCAAGTACGGCAGCGCAGAGTGGAACAAGGCCACCAGCTACTGGTCTAGCCTGAAGTCTGATACTGGGGCTAAGTACGATAGCGAGGTCTTCATTGACGGCAAGGATATCATTCCCACCATCTCATGGGGTACTTCTCCCCAGGACGTGGTCCCGATCACTGGTGTTGTCCCCAGCCCCGACGACTTCGAGGATGAGAACCGCAAGGCCTCTTGCAAGCGGGCTCTCGAGTATATGGGTCTTGTCTCTGGCACGCCCATGAAGGAAGTTGTGGTTGATAAGGTTTTCATTGGATCTTGCACAAACGCCCGTATCGAGGATTTGCGTGCCGCAGCCAAGGTTGTCAAGGGCCGTAAGGTTGCCTCCAACATCAAGCGTGCTATGATCGTCCCTGGATCTGGTCTCGTCAAGGAGCAGGCTGAGTCCGAGGGTCTCGACAAGATCTTCACTGATTCAGGTTTCGAATGGCGTGAGGCTGGCTGCTCCATGTGTCTGGGTATGAACCCGGATATCCTGTCCCCGAAGGAGCGCTGTGCTAGTACCTCCAATCGTAACTTCGAGGGTCGCCAGGGCGCCCAGGGCCGTACTCACCTCATGTCACCTGCCATGGCTGCCACTGCTGCCATTGTCGGAAAGCTCGCTGATGTTCGCGAGCACGTCGTAGCCAGCCCCGTCCTCGGTAAGGCATCTCCTAAGATCGACGTCCAGCCTGTTTTCGAATCTCCCGAGACCGAGGACGAACTCGACCGCGTGCTGGACCACCCTGCCGACAACGAGCCCCACACCAACTCTTCAGCCCCTGCTAGCGGCGGTGGCAAGAGCACCGGTCTTCCCGCGTTCACCACCCTGAAGGGTATCGCCGCGCCTTTGGATCGCGCCAACGTCGATACCGACGCCATCATCCCCAAGCAATTCCTCAAGACCATCAAGCGTACAGGTCTCGGTACCGCTCTGTTCTATGAGCTCCGTTACACCGATGACAAGGAGAACCCCGATTTTGTCCTGAACCAGGGCATTTACCGCAACTCCAAGATCCTGGTTGTTACCGGGCCCAACTTCGGATGCGGTAGCTCCCGTGAGCACGCCCCCTGGGCGCTGCTCGACTTCGGGATCAAGTGCATCATCGCCCCCTCCTTCGCCGACATCTTCTTCAACAACACCTTCAAGAACGGCATGCTTCCTGTGGTCGTCTCCGATGAGGTTGCTCTGCAGAAGATCGCCGATGAGGCCCGCGCTGGCCATGAGGTCGAGGTTGACCTTGTCAACCAGGAGATCAAGGATGCTCAGGGTAACAAGATCACTGCCTTTGAGGTCGAAGCTTTCCGCAAGCACTGCCTTATCAACGGCCTGGATGATATTGGTCTTACTCTCCAGATGGAGTCTAAGATCCGCAGTTTCGAGTCCAAGCGCACCCTTGATACTCCCTGGTTGGATGGCAGTGCCTACCTCCGCCGTGACCGCCGTGGCGCGACTATGGTCGAGGCCGCTCCTGTTCCAAAGACCAACCGTGGTGATGTGACGAACGAGCCTCTTGAGTGGTAAAAGTTGTCTTTCGTACTTGTCAAATGCCTGGGTTTTCTCCTTGGCACCGCCATTCATTTTTGTGTCCACCTTTGGATTTCCGAGTCATATTCCCCTACTTGTTGCGGCTACTATTTGTGTTTTGTTTTGCCTGATAATCATGGGCTATTTTATAATTTGGGTAGCCTACGAATTTCAACGAGAATGAATTATGATCATGGATCTGTAGTTCTATATACCAAATTCTTCTTGTATTCCTCGCTCTGCATTCTATTTTATTCTGTTAGTCAGATATAGGATATTAATACATGTCCTCTCCAAGGGGAATATCTTAACCCCTTGCTTGCCAGAGTGAGGTGGAGTCCACTAAGTCTCGACGTCTACAATAGTCCAACTTGGATTAGCGTGTGATTTTCAAGGTTATGGATTTGCAGGTCAAGTATCGCACATAATGGTCCAATGATTCCTGGGATTTGGATTCTGAAACGGAAGAAATCCGGCAACACTTCGTAAAGAACCTCCAGTGAGTCCCTGTAATTATTTCCCTGTCTATGATTTCGTAACTCACATCGATACTAGCGCAATGAAGGCAATTAGATACTTCCCTGATAGCTCCGCGCTTAGTCCTGGTTGCTTGTCAACTGACATTATATCATTATATTAGACACTAAATACTTCGGGCTGTTCTGTTTGACAAGCCACAACGAACAAGCAATTATATCCTCAATGTAAGGAAATTCGAAAAGACATCGCAAAGCTTGACCAGTCCATTCCACCCACTTCCAACAAAACAAATCCACATTTGTTCAGGGCTTCGATAATTGCTCCCTTCGGAAGAAAAGAAGAAAGCCACCACTTGAATTCAAACATTAGACGGTGTTCACAATAAATTTCTTATGGGGGAGCACATACCAGATCGAGAGCTGCAATAAGAGAGCAATCCAAAACCAAGCGTTACCTAATGCACCCGCACCAGCCGTGATATCTGGCGAGATAGGCCCTGGTCCAATGTTGTTTGGTGCAAAGGCTCTTGCACAAATAGTCGCGACGGAGCCCAGGACCTGTGACACCAGAAGGGTGAAGCAGATATGCATACGTGTCAGTGTTTGCAGCAGAATCATACCAAACCCGAGACCTTGTAATGCGTCCAAGACCCCAAGCCAGAGCCAAAGACTGCGGGATACAAGAGCTCCCGAGGTATAACTTCCAGCCCAAGGGAGGAAGAGCCCGGTCCCAGATGTGCCCCACCAGATTTGGGCCCAACGCGGAGCACCTAGGCCACATGCGAGAACTGGGAGGATCCAACTATGGGACTTGGATAGTCTAGCTAGCAGGAAGAGAACCGCTATCCAGGCAAAGCCAAAGAATGCAACGCAGAGAAGTAGGATTTGCCACGAGCTGGCATGCTGGGTAATCCAGAGGACTGTGATGAACATTAGTGCAATCCAAGGCATAGGAAGGGGGGAAGACATAGTAGGAACAGTATAGAAAATGGTCACTTACAATTCCAATTTCGACCATATGGGGCACTCAGAAAGAAGTTTTGAATAATGACGACAACCCAGTTCCAAAGTACAATCTTGCGCCGGAAGACAGATTTGTAGAAGGATGGCACTTTACCGGGAGTTTGGCGATAGTAGTTTGGCAAGCCGAAATAGACGATGAGCCCAATTGCCCACAAAAAGAGGGTGATTGGGGTACATATTGCTCTATAGCGATTGTTAGCAAGTCTCCGATCTTTTGAGATAAAGATGTCGATGTTATACGCACGTCATCCTCCAGGTGTTGGTGATGCTGCCCTGCACATCCGTAATTCCCGCGTTGGTAGCTTTAGTCAAAGTTGAACCCCAGTACCAAAGAGCAATGACATAGGCTTGCTGCGTGCCCTGAATAAGACAAGCACGGAAAACCCACTGCTTGACCGGTGCACCGCTTTCATCGCCGAAATTGAGGGCAAAGAAGATCGAACCGCTGGACGATGCAGCAGCATAGAGACTACTGCCAACATTTTGGATCCATCCGCGACTGTGTGGGTTGGGCTCAAAGTGTGCCATTCCGATGATCAAAAAAGCCGTTCCGTATAGGAACCATGGCACACTCAGAACGAGCACGGATTTGCAGTATCGGAAGAAAAACCACCAGAGAATAGAAGTAATAAGGTAAACCGTCGCGATTCCGTACAACTTCGTAGCTGTCTGACCGACTTCTCCAGTGAGAAGGGTAATCTGGTAGGAATTGGCAGCAATGATCTGGCCCAATCCGAGGAAGAGAGAATACACTGGCCATTCTCCAATGCGCATTTGCATCCATTTCTTCAACCCTGTTGGTGGCACGTAGTCATCACCTAGAAGGAATTCATCTGGCTGAGCATCCTTTCTCTCACGCTCACCACTTTCATGGGATGTCGCATCGTCGTTGGTAACTGACCCCGTCGGGGACGTTCCTGCTTTGCCCCGATGCACTGAGCCTGCTGGAGATCCTTGATTGAGGCCAAGGCGTGCATCACGGAATTTGTTGAACCATTTCTTTTCGCTCTTCTCGAGGTATTGCTCAATGCAGAGTTG
Organism: Penicillium egyptiacum; assembly: GCA_911456345.1. Lineage (NCBI taxonomy): Eukaryota > Fungi > Ascomycota > Eurotiomycetes > Eurotiales > Aspergillaceae > Penicillium > Penicillium egyptiacum. The sequence continues at coordinate 1,403,366 of CAJVRC010000863.1, read as the reverse complement.
GTTGTCTGAGTTCGCCCCATTGAGTTCTTCCAGTCTCTTTTCAAACACTCTGTAGTACTCGCCGTTGCTGTCAGTGAAGAACGGGTCAACTTTTTGAAGTTTGAAGTCTTTCTTCTCTCCAACAACGGAATCGACAGATAAGGCTGATGCGTTACCGAGACGGTTTCCTGGCTCCGCCCATGGGCGAGAAGGAGGAATAAGGGTGTCATCTGTCCCAACAGTGCTCGGCGCCGTTGAACTAGAGGGCGTGTTGCTGCATCGAGCTAGCAAGGAACCTTGACTAGCGCGTTGGGCTGAGAGAGCCTCTTTGGTGAGGGCCACACCCGGAGGCTGGGGAGTTTGTGCACGTCCTGGGTCTGTTCCTTCGGGTGACATGGAATAATCATCATCACCGTAACAAGTGGCCATCATTTCGTCATCGCTATTTTCCTCGGCCTCTGGAGAGACTCTACCAGCACTGTCATCACCCTCGATAACACTGCCTTTCCCGAGGTCGGATCGACCACGCTCGATGGTGCCGGTGTGCCGAACGCCATGAGACATTTGTCGACTGAGTCCCGACCTAGGTCTCCCATCGTATCCAGGGCTTGCATCACGACTGTAGATTATGGAGCTTCGCTGCAGTGAGCCTGTAGTACCCGGGCGACTTGAGGGTTGTAATGGAGGTGTTGATGCGCCCGACCTTGTCGACGCAGCCTGCGGCGTCATCATCCCATAGATGGCGTTATATGCACCAGCAGCGGCGGACTGGGTCTGGGCTTTGGTTCGTTCCTTTTGATGGACTCGAATCGATGTGGACTGTAAGATCTCAAGATCTTCGATCCATTGGGCAACTGGGAATCGTTGCTTGGCAGACCTTGCGCGCATCATCGCCCGCACCTCGGGCTTGGAGTTTAACGCACTGTCGATGGCCAATTTGAATTGTTTCAACAGGTGGGAGGTAGTCGTGGACTCGACTGTATACCACCAGCCAGGCATCTGCCCGAGTCCCCCTACTCTGGCCCCAATACCAAGGGCACCCTTCCGACCGAATTCGACAGCGACAAGACCAAATGGTTCATCGCGTGAAGGAATCAGTGCAAAATCTGCGCCAGAGAAGATGAACTGTGGTAGCACCGTGAACTGAGGTTTGGAGCACACCCGACCAGGGTAAAGCTTCATCATTCGGTCCAGTTTCAACGCAGCAAATTTGCCATATAAATCAATAAGGGGCCCGATGCAGATCAGTTGGACGTGCTCTCGACTCTCTAATACACCGGGCAAGACATCAGCAATCAGGTCGATACCTTTTTGCATAGACCATCTTCCAACAAAGACCAACAGATCAGCGTCAGGTCTTTGCTCGAGACCAGCCCATTCTTGAGCTTGGCGCTTCAGCTCTGCTCTGCGGTTCTCGAAGTCATTGTCGACGTTAATATCGCCCTCCTTATGCAAGGCTCTATCCCACTCGCCTGTATCAGAGGGGTCGGGATTCGGCAGATTTCCGACTTTTCTTAAGCCCCAAAAGATTGGATATCGAGCATATGACCGTTTTCCATACTTCTTCGAGACAGCGACAGCACCGAAGCCTTGTTGATGAATGCGAAGATAGCTTGCACCGGCATGAAGAATATTGAAGATCTCGCCGAACTGAACATAGCGTGTTACAATATCCAAATCAAGGTTGAAAACAGAACAGACTTCGGTTTTTTCTTTCTGTGTCCGCATAGGCCATAGACCTTGAAATTCGGCATTGTGAAGTGACAGGCAAATAGGAATCGTCTCGGGCAAAAGATATAACGGAGCCACTGAGCCGTGATAGTCATTAATGTGGTACATATCAACGGGGAACCGCTTCATCGCCTGGGCAATGCATTGATTCCAGGCAGAGTAGTAGATAGCGCTGTCAAGGTCGTCCATACGGGCCGGGTAAGGCTCTGTGACGGATTGTTGGCGGAAAACGGGCGCATCCAGTAGAACATACGTGATGTTTCTTAGTTGGTGGTACTGGATCTTGATTTCGTATGAATTCCCCAAGATCATCACAAACATCGAATCTGCCTGTTTATCGATGGGATATTTCACTCCACCGACACAGGGAATCACCCATATAAGATCCTGATGTCCGAGCTGTTTGCCCATCAACTGTGCCATGACACCCAAGCCACCAATTTTGATCTTGATAGCCCAGTCGTCAATGTCATATTCCATGGTTGCAACGAGGACCTTTCGTCGGTGGCCGGTTCGATTGCCAAAAGCAGAAGTACTTTGAAGGAAGTTTGACCTGCTTGCAAGGCGTCTGAAGGGGTTTCTGGACTGCCCATCTTCCACGTGGCCGACCTTGAATTTATTGACGAAATCCATTGAAATGAGCGTCTTCTTCTCACTCACGCCGACTTGGTTGAACTTGATCCGGTAGAATGTTTTCATGAACACATAAGCGCAGGTTGACGCTGTAATGACGGGAACAATGCAAAGAAGGAAAAAGAGGGCCATTTGAACATATTTGGAGCCTGCAGGAACAAGCTTAAACTGCAAATTCGAGTCATCGAGTTGGATCCTCCAAGCGAGGTGCGGGTTGGGTGGGTGGTGAGTGATGTTGATGGTTGTCACACTGAGCGAAGAGGGTGGTAGACGGTCTAGGATTGAATCTCCATCGGAATCTCCATAGATGTAGCTTTGGTCCGGTTGATTGTCGGGGTTCATACCCCAGACATTCAGCTGACCCTGGGCAGGCCATTCAGCCATAAAGCGGAATTTCCAGAGGCCATCGGCATCTTGTCTCACGATGTTATCCAAGCCGGCATCATATCCGTACCTGTTGAAAGGTCCATTGAAAAAGAGATGAGGGAAGCGACGTCGGATAGCAGGGGTCCAGTCGGGGCCATCACCCTCTTGGACATAGTCGCTACTACCTGTGAGACGACTCCAGTACTGAACTCGGACGTGTTTCCCCTCCCATCTCTGTTTCTTTGTTCCAGACCAAGGCAGTTCTTTGATGCTGTGGTTTCCTCCCTCGTATGGGAGCCATTCAGTGAAAGTACTACCCCAGTTGGTAGAGTACCGATATTTGTCTGCTCCTGCTGCGTGTTGTGCAATGAAAAGAGTACCATCTTCGCGCTCGTGAAGCAAGCTGCTGGAGTAGTCTGCCGTAGTAAAGATCATTGGATTATCAGGCTGCCCAACTCGGATCAAGAAATGGTCGATGGCGTTGGTTACTCTTCCATCGGTACTCGTCGCATTGTTCACCGTCAATTTATGCACGCCATTGTAGACGCCGGTCAGGGTAGCTCTCCAAGACCAGATAGATGGGATTTGGCCAGTCCAAGATGTACTCTCCGGTTCAACACTTTCGCAACTGACACTGTCAGGGTCTACATAAGGCCATTCTCCAGTTTCAGTAGACGACTCAACCGATATTGACTTGGTCACCATAGAGCAGTTCATCTCTGTGGAGAAGAACAAGCTTATATCCACTGATTCACTTTCATCTGGTGCGACAGCAGATAGCAGCGGAGCGTCGTGCCCAGGTAGGAACTTGGTTATCATAGGACGGGGAGAGACGAATTTCTCTTTTCGGATGTAGGCTCTAAATTCGTACGGTTGAAGCCTCATACTGTCGAGACAACCGTTGTAGTTGTCGGAGCCGTTCAAAGCAAGTTTGACAGGACCCTCTTGCAGGATCAGCTCATCGTGAGGATAGAACAGGTTCTTCACTGTGGTGTTGGTATCGAATGGAGCAATCAATGCCGTAGTTGGGTCAGAGCAGTCAAACTCATAGTCTACCGTTCGGTTTTCATTCTGGTATACAAACCAGACCGTTTGGTTGCCCATTTCTCCCAAATCCTGCAGCTGGTAATATGGACTGCGCAAGACAGACCACATGCCAGTTTCTGTGGGGACTCCGTTAGAACCCGGGAGATATATGTTATGCGTTTGATTGGAGAGTAGCTGAATCCACCATCCGTCATTCAGAGCACCAAAGTCCTGTCGCATTTGATACATGTGTTTGATAATGTTCCGCACGGGGTGAGCGGGATCACGGTGGTCGTATGTGACTGTCTCATCGTGACATCCTAAACGTCCTGACTTGATAGGCCACTGGAAATATTGAGTGGAATTCAACTGGAAACATCCGTGATTTTTCCAAGCTGTGGCGGGAGACATTGCTTGACGGCCATAGATATAGTTAGCAGCGGAAGCATCTAGAATATAAAATGCTTGTTCCTCGCCCCATAGAAGCATAGGGATACCGGGCATATGCAACGTCGTGATGAAAAGAGCTAGAAGTTGCCTTTCAATGCCATATTCGACGGTCGGCCATCGGAACACATCCTGGTTTGTCGCTCCATACATATGGCGCGGATCAAATTTGCCAGTGTTGGCATTGATCATATCATTAGTGAGCACCATTTGATACCAGGCCTCGGTCCAATTGACTGGAATGTCGTAGCCAGCAGCCAAGTTACCATCCATACCCAAGAACCGGGTGAGCGAGCGATAGACGGAGTAATGAAATGCGGCAGCATCGGTGGCCTGCTTGTTTTGGTCACGAATGAAGTAATCTGGATCAGAGGCATTCGTCATCATAAATGCCTCCGCGAGCGTTTGGGACTGCATATCAGGTTGACGTCCTCGCCCGTGAAAGATAGAGCCAAGAGTGTTCCCACTTGTAATCTCGCCCGGAAGGAAGAAATTGTCTTTTCCCACACGGCGAGCGCAGTCGCGATACGCCCCAGAGATATCCCCAAGAGCATCGACGGTGGCTTGTGTAGCCTTGTCGTAGCGAAAGCCGTCGATGTCGAAGGATGCGATGATCATACACGAATGACGAATAAGTCTCTCCCTGACACTAGGCACCCATTCACGCAGCCGATCTTGCACGGAGGCGAATTTAGCGAGCTCTCTTTTCCAGTCGGGATAGACACCAAAGGCCTCGATGTCACCATATTGATCAAAATCGCTGTCGTAGCACCCGCCTAGCTCATAATCGACATACTCGTCCACGGGGTATCCAGTCTCATTCCAGAAGCGAGGATATTCACATGTCTCGTTATAGGTATTGCCATATCGGAAGTCAACATATTGACGGTCCGATTTCCAGGAAGCCTTGTGCTCTTTGACTGAAAATGGAGTCGTTGTATTCATGTATCCTTCAAACCCAATGAGATCTCCCATGCTAATGCTGTTAGATCCTGACACGATAAGGAAAGATGGTTAGACTGGAATACTTACGTTGCGACGGTATTGTCAAAAATAACGTACATGCCGCGGTTGTGGATCTCCGTGATAGCTGCTCTCCAAGTTTGAATTGTGCCAAAATGCTGATCGAGCAGAGTCGTGTCAAGCGCCGAGTAGCCATCCGATCCCCATGGCTGGTTCATCAATACCAAACCTGCGAGATAAAGTCCCTAAAAAGTTCAATTGCTGGTTAATGTTGGATATTCACACAAGATCCATTCAGAGAGCTAACCTTGATGCCCATTCCTTGTAAATAGTCCAAAGTGTCCAGCAAACCAGCCACATCACCTCCATGTCGCATTTGGTTTGAATTGATGTCATGTTCAAAGAGTGTCCCATTTACGTTGTCGTTTGTTGGATCTCCGTTAACAAATCGGTCAAGAAAAAGCGTATATACAGGGAAGCGCCAATTTTCTGGAGAAGGAAAGTAGGTGTGGTCGGGCCATTCTCCCCAGTAGTCCAAGGGGTTGGTCGCTGTTTGATTCTCATTGATGTTATAAGCAACAAGAGTCTCGTCGTAGGGCCAACCGATTCCTGGAGCTGCGAGAAAGGCAAGCGCTGGGATTGTATATTTCCAATTCATGGTCGACAAACAATGTAGTAAGCCGCTTCAGAGAAACTTAGGATCGTAGCATGTGTCGAATATGAAGAGCAGGAGGAAATTGATCCGACTGGAGCTTCTGAGAAACAGCTACTATGTTTCACCATTTCCTGTTAGCAGATTCGTTAATTTCTTCAGAAGGATATGCGAAAAGACGCTCGTGTACCGGACTGGTACCAATGGCAAATCAGATATTCTTGCTCAGGGTATTCTGAAAAGGAAAGATACTAACAGGCCAGAGATAACTAACAGTTTGCTTTTTCGGAAAGTCGCAGGGGTTGTGAAAGGGTATGTTGACGAGTAAAAAGGACTCAACGAGAGACTTCAAGCATTTTCCTCCAAGTAGAATATGACCAATAGTACTCCAATCTATAGGAGCTCTCCTAAGTAGAAAAGAGGGGGAAAGAAAGGGAATCGAGAGCTGCGGAATGGTTAATAGAAATAAGAGAAACCTGAGAATGTTTGAGAGATAGTAGAGCACTACTAGCTGTGGTAAGATCACTCGATGTGGTTCAAAGGAAGCATGATACTCCACCCTCTACTTCTTCCAACCAAGTCTCCTAATGTTCTTTTTGGTTCCTAATACTAGGCGTGGGCTACTTCGACAGTTCTCATTGAATCCCGGAATGAACGGTTAGAGTCGAAGACGCAGCTGATAGGAGGCAAAAAGATGCAAGTACACGGAGCTCTGTTCGCTCGTTGATTGACATCCTAATTACCCTGTGTGCTATTTACAGAGACCATGGGACTCAGGCGGCGAAGATCTATGTCTTACGAGGCGTCACAATCGCTCGGGGTTCAAGCAATAACCATAGTTGTCTGCATGGGACGGCCGCCATGGAATGGCCGTGGCTCGACGAGGCTAATCGAGCAATCCATGCATTGCAGGTATCACAACTCCGTGAGACTGCCTTATGGATGGTGTTTAGAGCAGCGGGGAGCCGAACAGCGTGGAATATACATACAATCTAAACATTAGTCCAATTGAAACTTTGACGGTAGACAAACTGAACTAATTTTGCCGCCAAAGTACTTGGGTTGGAGTACATACATGAGCCATATATCATTGAGATTGAATCATCGACGCGGTCTCGAACATTGCCTCCAGGGTCCTGGATGTGTGGTAGAGGCAACAGTTGCAGCAGAGATGCCGTCTAACGCGCACCAACTCTAAAATGGTGTCCGCCAGAGAATAATAGGTCAGCTCGGTGTTTGAATGCATACGAAAGCAAGATATCTTTATTTCCTATTGGGGTAGGTGTACATTTCCAAAGTTGTTATCCAGCCTGCATAAAGGTATGGAGTACGTAGGTATACAGGATCCGAGCCTCCCTGTACGCTGTATTTTGTAGTAATTTATATCAACTGCTAATTTTGTTACTTGCCATATTCTATCCTAGAGAAGGCTGAGTCACTCTAACAGGCGTTCAAGTTACTGCTCGTATATCTTTACCATTCAAATTCCCGAAACACTGTTTGCCCATGTAGTGAGCCTCCTCAATAAGGAAACATGGCTACATATGCTGTATTTGCCAAATGTAACCTGACGTCCATCGTGGATACCGGGATTACCGGTTGTTCTAGAATTAAGTGGCCATCAATGAGCGATCCTAGCTTATCGTGAGAGGACAGGTGAAGAAATATATATGCTTTACGGAGTTATTAATTGTGTGTTTATGATATATCACTAATCTGCGAAAATTTCAAGTAGTAAGCCAGGCCCCTAAGACTTGATAATAGAACTCGAGACAATTTAGTTATTGGGATCTGGTTAATTGGAAGATGGCATGTGATACTAATTTAGAGACACATAGCGATGTCTCCAGGTAGTAGAGTAGTAGAGTCAAAGAGCACAGAGGTAGCACCATGTCACCTGTAATCCACTCTGCGAAAAGGGTCATAGGTTTAAGTGTATTCACTAACCACGTCAACGAACCTCACGGCGTAGTATTCTCTGGGGTACAGAATGGAACAACATAGGGAGATACTATCAAATAAAATTGGTCCACTTATACTCAACTGGTTAGCCTACTTTTTATAGACGTCGAGTAGGATATAATACAGAGATACTCCAAGACCGAACAACTAAGACATGGCATATAGTTAGTAGCACTAAATCTACTTACTAGATACGGAAAAACGTTCTGATTAGCCTCTTAGCCTCTTGATGAATCCACTTTTGAATCATGGTCCAAACTTATTTTCTTTCAGAGGCAAGATGGTTGCCTTGGAGATGCCAATACTAAGTGGCTGGAGCTGCAATGTTGATTTGCCTTGTCTTACTAGTTGAGAAAAAGCCATTGAAGGACCTTTGTGCGCTATATATATAACCACCAAGCTAATCACTACCTAATTGCTGGTTAGCTGAGTGTTGGTGCTGCTAGGTCTTAAAAGCCTTCTGTCGCTCAAATAGAAACAGAGCCATATTAGTTGTAAGTACCTTCAAAATTGGATCTAGTTGAGCAATAATTGTTTGCGATCTCTAATGAGTTGAAAATAACTGAATGGTCTCGGCTTTGCGGTCCTGCGCTGTTACTCTCTGTGAAACGAAGGCAACCATTGGGATATCACCGGAAGCTGGCGCATACTAGAGGTATACACAGCACTGATTAAATGTCTCATTTAGGATCTGGGGACAACCCTGGAAGGTTTCATAGATAAACCTGACTATTTCGAGAGAATTCAGGTCCAATCTAGGATATAGTTCTCATCATTGGAGAAACCCAAATTGCATACATATATGTCTACCTAGTTGTTCATATCCACATTGTTATAGATTGTAGCTGCGTAGGAAAGAGGTCTTATCCATTGCAGTTGCTACTTTTTGCAATTAGTGTGTAAGATGTCAAGTTATGTCCCACCATGTAACTGATCAAGCGATGAACTTGGTAGATACATATTGCCTGAGCGCAGCATCTAATATATACATCTCTCTACGTCAATAGACTGCCCCATTTGTTCTGAATTGGGTACTTGTATTGCTTTTTGGAAGTGTTAAACACAACAGAGCACTAGTAGCATCTGCCGTGCTGTGTGTTGCTTGCCGCGTAATATCAATGACTATTATTGGCTTGCCGATATACTTAGATCCAGACTATCTGTTTCTTTAAGCTTATGTGGAACATTGTCTTGCTCACAGGGATTCCGACGTCCCAGTGGAACCAGTCAGTTCAGGGGTGTGTTGGAATACATAGTAGAAATATTAAGATAGTAAAAACTGACACGCCAGATTATCAATGTGTTCTACATAGTAAAGCAGAGACCGCAGAGCTGGCATCACACGGCTCCATGTTTCCCGATTGGAGTATATATCTAAGTTCCTATTGAACACCCTGGTTGATCGCTGGTATCAACTGTCTGCCAGGAACCTTCCCGGGCGATGCCAAAATCAAAAGTGCGAGTCACTTTGATTGCCCATCATATCATGTTTTTCCAGATGGGCAAATAGGAAGGCCATTTGCCAGCTAGTTTATAGCATATGGTTATATCAATTATCGACCAGTCAAATAGTCCATATAGAAATGTGCCCGCCTCCCGATTTTGGATATGGTAATATTTAAGTAATAATATTTTCAGACTCCAAAATACCCTGGTATCCATCCTGTTGTCTTTGCTCATACATCATGCCTTGGTTTGGCGGATTCTAGCCGATGTCTATTGGGCACCGTAGCGCTCACGGTAATCCTTCAACCGCTGGATCTCGCCGGCGCCAATGCTATCACCCAGCTTCTCAATCAGGTCGTGCAGACCAATGACTGACCGGATGGGGATCTTGCCACCAAGATCACGCTGGGCAACGCCAATGGCGCTTTTGGACTCGGTATCACTGACACGTTCCTCCCGATCCAGCAGGACAACGACACCGGCGACGATACCGCCTTCCTTCTCGATAATACTGACAGCCTCACGGAGTGCAGTGCCAGCAGTGATGACATCGTCCACAATGATGACCCGCTTGCCCTTCAGCGGGGCACCGACAATGTTTCCACCCTCGCCATGTGCCTTGGCCTCCTTGCGGTTGAAGGAGTAGCTCACATTGTCCCAGGTAGTCTTGCCGGATAGGGAATCCCGCACAGCGAGCTCGTTGGTGACAGATGCGCAGATGGGGATACCCTTGTACGCAGGTCCGAAGATAATGTCGAAGTTGGGCTGAGCGGTGCCGTCGGCGTTGGTAGTGACGAAAGGCTCAGCGGAGAGGACACTAGCGTATGCAGCAGAGGAGGCGCGCAGCAAAGGTGCAGTGTGCAGGAGGGAAGAGGTGAAGAAGTAGGGCGATTCACGGCCGGACTTCAGGACATAGGTGCCGAACGAGAGAACATTGTTGGAGATGAGGAGGGGTAGGAGGGCGGACTTGTAGTCCTGATCGGCAGATGGGGGAGGAACAGTCGACATAGTGAAGTTGGAGGGATTAAGTAAATTCCTGAATTGAAGCAACTGTGAAAGATCCAATCAACGAATTCGAGTTGGGAAAATTTTGCCGGAACTTCCATTTCTATGGAGGGGCAGGCGGTATGGCTCCATATTGCGCCTTATCAGGTCTGGGAAACTGATTTCTGCTATAAAAGTCCCATTGACAGTCATTATCTAATAGAGAAAGAGATAAAAATGAAAGAAACACATATTATTTCCTATAGTATGCAGTTTTTGTCTTAATTTCCTCCCAAATTCCCCCTTAATTCCCCTTTAAAGAAACGAAACACGTGCTCCGATGGCCGGCCTTCCCCGCCAAATGTTGTCCCCCAAAATGTTCCGCTCACCGGATCCCTCAATTCCTCTCCTTGACTCTCCTTGGAGCCTCACAATTCCTTCTTTTATTCGATTTTTTATTCGATTCTTTTTTTGTTTTATCCATTCCCTCCATTCCTCGGTCCTAGACCTTTTAGGTGTCACAGTACACTGGGATTGTGCTCAGGCTCTCAGATAGCAGAAGTAGCCTGTCTCATCTGCACAGGTGTTCAAGTTCCACAAACAATCTAATTAATTATTGCTAGCTCTCGGTATGTTTGTCAAGAACACAAAGACAAGCCCTTGATGGAATCGATGGCTCCTTAAGACTATGTGGTATGCTTACGGAGACTAGATTAACCCGACACCATGCATATCCGAGAGAAGCTTGCCAAAAATGAGGCGGAGGGAAAGACTGGAATCTCCTTCGAGTTCTTCCCTCCCAAAACCGCCCAGGGTGTACAGAATCTTTATGACCGAATGGACCGCATGCATGGGTTGGGTCCTTCATTCATCGATATCACCTGGGGTGCTGGTGGTCGCTTGTCGGATCTGACTTGCGAGATGGTCAGCGTGGCACAATCGGTATATGGCTTGGAGACCTGCATGCACCTGACTTGCACAGATATGCCGGTGGAGAAAGTTGACCAAGCGCTCCAAGCTGCCTACAAAGCTGGCTGCACCAATATTCTGGCTCTTCGGGGAGACCCACCGCGAGAAAAGGAGGCATGGGAGGCCACGGAAAATGGATTCAGCTATGCGAAGGACCTGGTCAAATACATTCGGCAAAAGTATGGCAACCACTTCGACATTGGCGTGGGCGGCTATCCCGAGGGCGCCGATGACAACACCGATGTGGACCAATTGATCGACCACCTGAAGGAAAAGGTTGATGCGGGCAGCTCTTTTGTCGTCACTCAGATGTTCTACGACGCGGATAACTTCATCGAATGGGTGAAAAAGTGCCGAGCCAAGGGCATCAATGTCCCCATCATCCCCGGTATCATGCCCATTCAGACATACGCTTCTTTCATTCGTCGGTCCAACTGGACCAAGGTTAAGGTGCCTTCTGAGTGGATGGAGGCCCTTGAACCGATCAAGAACGATGATTCTGCGGTTCGAGATATCGGAAAGACTCTGATCGCCAACATGTGCAGGCAGCTGATCGCAGCTGGTATCAAGCACCTGCATTTGTAAGTTTGCTCTACTACACTGCTCAACTCCTGGTATCCCGACATGTCCTAACAAGTTGTAGCTATACAATGAACCTGGCTCAGGCGACTCAATTGGTTCTCAAAGAGCTCGAACTTACCCCGTCGGAAGAGTCCCCAATTCAGCGCGCACTGCCCTGGCGGCCCTCCCTTGGCCTTGGCCGAAGATCAGAGGATGTGCGGCCAGTGTTCTGGCGCAACCGAAACTCATCATACGTTGCTCGTACCCAGACATGGGACGAGTACCCTAACGGTCGCTGGACCGATTCTCGTTCACCGGCGTTCGGTGAACTCGACGCTTACGGCGTGGGCCTGAAGGGCACAAATGAGCAGAACATTAAACTTTGGGGCGAGCCAAAATCGATCAAAGATATCTCGGACATCTTTGTGAATTTCTTGACGGGAAAGCTTGACCGACTACCGTGGAGTGACTCACCAATCACGACCGAAGCCCACGAAATTCAGGAGGACTTGCTCAAACTGAACCAGCGCGGATTCCTGACAATCAACTCTCAGCCCGCTGTCAATGGAGTTAAGTCATCTCATCCCGTATACGGATGGGGCCCGAAGAATGGTTTCGTCTACCAGAAAGCCTACCTTGAGCTTCTGGTGCCCTCCAACTTGATCGATGAGCTCATCACACGCATCGAGAAGAACGATGATTTGACCTACCACGCCACGAACAGGAAGGGCGAGCTCAAGACCAACACACGTGACAGCCCGAATGCCCTGACATGGGGTATCTTCGCTGGACGAGAGATCATCCAGCCCACAATCGTCGAGACAGTTAGTTTCTTGGCCTGGAAGGATGAGGCATACCTCTTGGGCGAGCACTGGTCCAAGTGTCATGACGCAGCGAGCCCTAGTCGCCAGCTGATTCAGCATGTTATGGACGACTGGTATCTCGTCAATATCGTCGACAACGACTTCCACAGATCTAATGCTGTCTTTGAATTATTCAATGGCCTCGAGATCAAAGACCTCAATGTCGAGGTGCCCGGAAGGCCATTGACCAACGGCCACGCCGAACCAAATGGCGCTTCTGCCAACTAAGCCAGTTCCCTTTGACTCAGAACTGGTTGCTACCCATTCACACCCTCGACCCCGTACCTCGGTTGTATGCCATCTTTGCAAACATCTCATAACAACTCAACATCTTACCTAATTCAACATCCCTCATCTCAACGATAACACAGCCCATACAAACAACTACTCCAACACATCTCGGGCTCCCCCTGCAATGTCTTATGGCGTCACGACTGAAGACCTCTCAACGATTTCTTCCTCAGCGTTTTCATTTCAACATAATGTACCGATACCCCGTCTCTTTTAACAATGGCGCTTCGTCGATCGGATTCTCTTTTATTTTCTCGGATCTATTCTTTCTCGGGGCCCGGTGCTTCTCTTCTGGACTATTTCATGTTTTCTGTTTGGTCTAATCCAGTTCAGAAGAATGGACGAATTAAAAATATGGAAGAAGAACAAAAATTCAACATAATTTTGCCCTTACGGCCCATTCCGTTTTTATCTTTGTTTTCCTTCTGCGCTTGGTCTCAATTCATAGAGCTGGCAGTGGCGGCTATAACTACCTACGGTAGTAGCCTAGCCCTGCTTTTTTCCCTTGCCTTTTTGCCTTCTGCCTTCTTTTGCTCTTGTTTCAGTTTTTGCTTTTTTCTTGAATGCTGCTTTTATCTCACGAAACGCCAATTGCACCTTGGCTACGTGGATACCTTGTTCGCATGAACTGAAAAGAAAAAAGGATTGCTCAACGCACATCCGCATGGAAAATGTTTGAGAAAAGAACTTTCTATGTTTAGATTCGTTATCTTTCTCTGCCTTTGCATTGCTTTTGCAAGATTATTCCGGGATAGCATACAGGACCATTTAACACCAGGATGACGGAGTTCGGTCTTTTTTGTCTTCATTCTTTTTTTGACAGCAAAAGGGAAACATCATACACAAGATTGAATTCTGGATTTAAGGGACACAACAAAGTCAGACATTATTTTATTTCCCTCTACAACATGGGAGGGTCGACGCTGGATCAGGCTCATCCCTGTGTGCTCGTGGTCTTCAGGTTTTGTCTCGGTTTCGGGTCGAGAATATCAATATCAATGCAAGTTGTTGTCTACCTCTACGTCCCTTGGCATACACAATGATAAATAGTTTCATATAGAACATCCAAGTTTGAGACCTATTTAATGATGCGCTAGGAATATAGCCGAAAGACACAATTAGGTAGGTGAGTAGGTAGAACCGCTCGAGACCAGGACAAAGCCCCGAAAGCACCAAAAGCGACCAACGTCCCACTTCCAAACTCGAGACCTCCAGAGAAACATTTTTGTGCGAGCATACAGCTGACGGTCTGGCTGAATTTACATTATCATGGCACGGCCAACACATTGAAAGACCCACGCAAATGGCCTGGCAAACCATGCAATCCAACTGCTCACGAGAACGACGTAGCCAATAGTACGGGCTATCAGCATGGCTGTAAACCCAAGAATTAAGAGATACACAATGGCTTGAAGAAGTTCCACCATGAACCTGCTGATAGCCTGGTCACTGCGAGGCTTGGGCCAGGCGCCTGTGGCCTGGTAGTGAGACACCGTGGCGTAGATGCATTTGGAGACATGCCAACAGTGACAGGTCATGTTCAGGGTCTTATTGACCACAAATTTGGCATAAGGGCTGTCGATGCCCATTCGGAGAACTTTATTCACTTGGGTGACAGCAACAACAAGAATATTGAAAAGAAGTGAAAAGGCCAAGGGGTTGAGTCCCTGGCCGTCGGAATCAGCCTTGTCTTCAGAGTGCATGTCACCTAGATCGGCAGAGACGTCTGTGATGTTGGATTGAAGAGACTCCTTAGGACTTGCAACCTGAAGCCCATCTAGTTCGGCGATTTCCAACACTTTACCGGAAGTATGGAGACGAGGCAGTGCCTTCACCTGCTCTTCCTTTTTTTGTGAAGCATCGGGCGTCTTCGCCTTAGGAGAAGGAGACTTTCCAGACGCGGGTGGGGTTATAGATGTAGACTTGCATATTTTGTCCAATTTTGACGGCTTTGCTAGTGCGGAAATCTTTTTTGTTGACGTACGGGGCTTATCAGGTTTTGCTGACGATGGAGGTTCCTCTGACAAGGTCACTCTTTTCGTTGTTTGTTTGCTTGGGGCAGGTGGTCGTGAGGAGGGCTGCTTATTTTCCTCTGGTTTATTTCCCGTCGTGGCGACTTTTGGCGGCGAAGGAGGCCTGTTTGCCGGGACGGGTGAGGTTTCTTTGATGGACTGAAATGACCGTTCCGATCGTGATGATTCCGAATTGTCCCTGGACGGAAGAATTGGTTGAGGACTTGGCGATTGCTTCTGGTTCGAACGCTGGAGAGACCCGGAACCATTCCGTAGAGATTCGGCGCGTGTGCGAAGGGACTCGGTCCTGTTGCGCAGTATTGTAGCAAGGCTATCCGTAGGTGATCTGACTAGCCCTGACGGTTTTGCGAGCCCGGAGGTACGGATGAAGCCACGGATAGTATTCGACGTTGTACCTGCTCCTCGTTCTGGAGCGAGATCTTGCACATGATCTTGTTTCCGATCCTCCTCCTCTTCGTCTTTGGCTGTTGTGGAGATGCTGCTGACCGGCAGCGTCTGAGACGTTGTCAAGGTACCTGTTGGCTTGATATCCACGGTGGGTTCCCCGGGCCGCAATCCCGGTGGTGTGGAAATCATCTGAGCCTTTGCCCGGACGGCCTTGATCGCCTCGGCGGTGACTATGTGATTTGTGCCACCAGGACGACGCAGCCCTTGCGGCTTTGGCGAAGATGCTTTCTTGTCGGGCATGGGAATCATAGTGCGTGTGATAGTGGGTGTGATAATGAACACATCGTCGTCCCCCCGGCTTTCTTCCAGGCTTCCGGACCCCGCAGGCGTATTGCTGGTAGGATGGTAATTCTCCTTGCTTGAATCCTGGGACCTCGTCCGCGGAATTGGAGATGGGTTCTGGGAGCAATTCCGATCCCGGTACCTGGCAAACGGCTTCGAGCATTGGGCAGGTCTCGAATTCTGAGAATTTTGCGGTCGCTCTTCTCGAAGGATTGTCGTCTCCTCGACTCTGTGCGTGGCTTCTCGGTCTGTCGCTTTCTTCACTTCCTTCGACACCTTTTGCTTGTTTTTGGAACCCAGGGCCAATGGGAGTGGATGGAGACTGGCATCGTCTGGGGAAGCGAACCTGAGGATTTCGTCTGGATTCTTCTCCCCGGATATTTCCCTGCACCCTAAAAAAGACCCGTCCGCGTTTTGGGGGCGTCGCTTCTCCTTGGGTTTCGTGGGCGATTCCTCCCAAATTGTGCTAATCCGATTACACCCGATTTCATCCGGGCTGTAGTAGCGGTTGGCTATTTGACGTTGCGACGCAGTCGTGGGCTGGGGCTTCTGGGGGTGAGGCTGTGAAAGTTGCTCCAGCTGAGCATCTTGCTGAGGCTGCGGCGATGGGCAACGTTCATCTCGCGAGAAGCTCGGCACTTGAGGTCTGTCGTACGCCCCGTCATACGCCCCGTCATACGCCCCGTCGTATGTGATGACACCCCTTGGGCTCTGTACTTTTTGTTCGCTGGGGTTGAATCTGATCTCGGGAGACACGTTACGACTAGGCACTGTGTCCGGGTCTGCCATTTGCCCACCGTCCCGGTGTACCCTTTCAATGCTTCTTTGATACTCGGCAATCTGTTGAGCCGTCATCATTGGCGGACTGGGATCTTTTGCAGTTGGCATATTCACAACGAATCGGTCTTCCCAGTCAGTGACAGAACTGTTCTCGGCGGACACTGGCGAAACGGAGGGATGAGATCGAGGGCTGGAATCAGTCGTCGCTTGTGTCCCCGCTGATTTCTGGGACGTGGTTTCGGTAACATTCATGAGCACCCATTGGTCGTCTTGCTTCCGCCATTTGTTTTGGCTGTCCATAGGAAGGGTGGTGGAAGCATTGTTCCTCGACCCTTGCGCGGGACTGCTATTGACAGTGCCTGGGCTCGGGATGCTCGATCGTGGAGTAGTGCAGGCGGGAAGTCTGCTGCGGTGGTAGGATATGCGCGAGTTGGGAGAATGGTTATTGTTGCCTTCCTTGCTCCTGGCACGTCCGGTTAATAACGGCGACTCCTCCAACTTATCACGGATTTTCCTCCAGTATTGATCGTGGCCTTTGTCTAATGATCTAGACTGGTCACCGAGCCGTTCCGAGGAGTGGCTGGCTGGGGACGGTTTAGGAAGTGCAGTGGGACTAGGCGTTCGACTCGAATCATCTTTACGACTTTCGGCGAGACTCCTCGGGACCGGCAGCTTGGTAGCTTTTGGCAGTTGCGAGATATTCCCCGATGCGCCTCCTGAAACAGCGTATTCTGATGATCTTCCTTCTTGCAGGTATCGGGGTGGAGGTGTTGCCGAGGCCTCCGTCGATGGCTTGTACTCTGCTCGGTACGCTTTGTAGGCACCTTGGCGTATCGGTCGTGGTGAGAGATTCACAAGGTGTCCATCGGGCAGTTTGACATGAGCTTCGTCCATATTGGGCTGAGGTGACAGCGATTGTAGTCGGGGTTGCAAATGCTACAGGCACAGCACAGTGACTAGTTGTCCTAGCCCATGCCGTGTATGAGCGAGGAGCGAAGAGCGTGAAGTGATTAGTCTGTCCCTGTGTTGGTTTTCCTGAGCAAAGGTCTATGTCGGTCGGCGGCTGTCGAAGGATACGGTAGACTCAGAGGAGCGGGGCGATCCAAAAAGACTGGCTAGTGAGAGATCTTCATAGGTGATCGCGCTCATAACGCGTAAGAATAATGTGCTCTCGTTCGTCGGAATGCCAAGTGGGTGATGAGGAATGCCAACCCCTGGGGTGAATGCAGTTTGAAATGACCAGCCATCTGGAATGGCAGTTTCCTCTGAGTCCCACATTTCAAGAATGAATTGCATCATCTGTGCATGGCAGTTGTGAGGGCTGGATTTTGAGAAGAAAGTGCGATCCAGATATCTGATTCAGTGGCGTCGCCTGTGGCCGAATCCATTGTCTTGTGTCGGTGGTATTGCAAGGGAAGGAAATCCTTAGAGGGATGTGATGAGATACGTTGAGAGCAATATCTGAGCAATTTCAGAGTGAAACAAGAACTAAATCCTCTCCTGTTTTGAGCTTGGAGCTGGCAATTCCGGTGTCAAATGCAGAAATTGCAAGAGACAACAATGCGATATGATCGAAGCATTGCGGTAACCTTGGAAGGCTACCGAAGGAGTACATATGTATGCAAAATAACGTCCGTCGCCCTCCTTAATCGGAACATCACATGTATAACAGCGACACACTGGCCCTCGATAAGCTCCTAAGGGGAAGCCATACTACCTTCAGACCGCGGGTACGGCAGTACCTAGCCGCCAGCGCGCCATATCGGATTTTGCCAGCAGAACATTGGATAAAATAAGTATACGTATATTTTATTGACTATAGATTGATAGAAATTAATAGTGTGGAAAATGACACTATAGAAGTTGATATTGTAGGAATTGAGATATTGTAGAAATTGAGATATTATAGACAAGAATAGTCGGCCACTTATATGGCCGCAGTCTAGTGGTCTTCTCCGATAGTCTTTTTATATGTCTTTTTATGGCCTTTTAGTTAGCCCTTTTAGTAGTCTCCTTAGGTAGTCTTTTTACATATCTAATACGATATGCCGCACTGGCGGCTATGCACTGCCCGCCGGGGGCGAGGCGGATAGTGGGTCTCTCCCTCTATAAACTAGCCTTTATAAACTCGCCGTTCACAAATCCGTAGTCTGCTGGGAGATTGGAAAAGCATCTCCGCTCCGACGAGGATGGTAACATGAATATCTTAAGAACTCCGAGGCAAGCAATCCGCCAATTGAGTTGAATACAATGACCAATTCAATCAAATCAAAGGCCAACGTTGAGCGCTCGGAAACAAGAGAAATGGCATGGAACCTAATGTCAGTAGGCTGCCCTAGATGAGCAGCTTGCATTCCCCAGTGTGGCGAACGTGTGTGGATACCATGAAACAGACATCAGATGTAAAGATGTATCAGGCATAGCCTCAATTAAGGATGGGATATATGTACAAAGGGTGCTGCTATCGCGTCATTACCGCGCATGTCTCGGAGAAAACTGCGCATCTCGGTCGGCAAAGTTCCATGGGCTTGTGGAAATGGATTTTGGTCATTCATTCGTCTTAGAACTGGCCCGTTTCTCGGCGATTGCTGAGGTTATCTGATCTATTGACGGTTGCTGGGCCACCTGGGTTCATGCCTCCCGGTACACTGCTTCTTTTCAGCGGACTGGAGCTCCGCATCAAGGGAGTTGTACCACGCTCCTTGTAAACAAAATCTCCGTTGTTTTGTAAGCGGCGATCAAATGAAGTTGTCGCAGACTTCCTCAGTGGAGAGTTTGCGTGGCTGTAAACACCGAGGCTTCCTCCATCACCTGTTGTTGTTGCAGTAGATCGGAACTGCGGTTGCCGCATTGTTGTGCGACTAGCACCTCGAGCCATCGGGGAGCCATCTCCGGACACGCTCGGGGTTTTGGTCGGTGGTCCCTGGGACATAGACGAGATCAGAGTAGATGCAGTCGACTGGCGGACCGGGGTGAAACCTTCTGGGTCGACGTGCTTCAGGTAATTAGGGTTGGGACTGGTCTTGAAACCACGGTTAATGATGTGGGCCGGGCTGTAAGTCTCGACCCTGTTGCACTCCTCCTCGGTCTTTGGTGGTTCACCATACGGATCCGAGAACTGAGTGCCGACATCTCTCATCAAGGGATGTGTCCGAGGTTGTACATATTTAGTGTCATATTCTTTGAAGACCTCTTTGTGCACAACCTTCTGGTCCTTGGCTTGCTGTGTATAAGAAGAAGAAATGAAGGACATCTGCACAGACAGAAGAGCTGTCAAAACGATTGTTGTCACAATCGTCACGCTAGGCCGTGGATCGGAAAGCTGCGTCGGGAGGAACAACCAGTATACCAAGACGTGCCCCGGGCTGAATAGGCAAAAGAGCCGGAGGCAAAGTGGCGAAGGATCCCAAATCGCAAGTTCCCAGACGTCCCGCTGTGCATCGGGGTGGGCTCTCGAGTGTGCCGATTCTGTTGATAGCGCCTTCGCAATGTATCGCAGAGGAGACGGCATCATGGGGCTGGAATCAACGCGTACACGATGTGCTGATGGTGTCGCCGGGTTGTTATCAATAGAGTTCTCAAAGAGGCGATATTGTCTCGTCTTCTGGAAGGTGTAGATAGCATTGGCCGTAGAGGCAACGGCCATCAAATGGACGATGAATGAGGCCTAAGTACAACAATCACGGCCGATTAGCTTTCCATCAATCTCGCGAATAGGTAGGCAACATGAGAAATATAAAGACGGGGGAAGAGTAACGTACAAGCCACCCAAGCAGGGATGTGCCATCGTCCTCGCCGAACACATCGTCAAAAGCCTTGCTACCACCGGACTGACTATTTGCTCGCACAATCAGGAATATCACGTTGAGCGCAATACCAATAGGCAAAGCCCAGTATTTCTCCAGCTGGTCCCAGTCACCGCCTTCAAATTCCTCAGAAAGCCAAAGCAGAAAGTCATATGGATTGAAGTGTGAGAGTATGCGCTCGGAGAGCGGGCGGCGGCGTACAAGTCGAGGCATGATGTCAGAGGATGGGGGTCGTAGTAGACGGAAGCTGTTCCTCAGCAGCTTCGTCCTAATCAAGGAGATGATGCAAGGGCATCAAAGGTCAGGGGCGGTCGAGTCAGAGGTCACGGTTGTTTTGCGGACATTGAAGCCCTGGAGTAAACAAATCTGAGGAACCCTTTGCATCAGCTTATGTAATATTCGCAGCTCCCGGCGATAACCACGGCGATCAACGGACAGCTGGACCAGATCTGTCATTTACTTGATCTATCTCGGACTTCCAGTTCGAAGATTGTGTGTCTTGGAAATTTCGGGTCTTTCTTTTCTTTCCCCTCATCATGGCGGCATCGGCCGCAACATACAAGGTACTTGACATCGATTCAATGGAATGACCCCTCCGATCGCTAACTCGGGACCCCAGGAGCGGCAATTCCTTGCTGTCATTGGTGATGAAGAGTAAAGACCCTTCTTCCAAATTGCTCGCCTCGAAAAGATCGTGCCTAGCTGACCTAGCTCAACCTATAACGCAGCTCCGTTACTGGCCTTTTGCTCGCAGGCATCGGGGTATGAACTGTCCACTAACCCATCTACGTCCCGTCTCTTATGACCTTTATATGAAAAGCCATCCTAACCTAATGGCTCTTTTTACAGCATGTCACCGAACCACCTGACTCCCAGAGAAACTTCCTTGTCGTTGACTCCAAAACTGAGACCTCGGAGATCGAACGGGCGTTCCAGAACTTCACCCAGGAGAGGAAAGACATTGCTGTGCTCTTGATTAACCAGCATGTGAGTTGCTTTTCCATATCTTGCGCTAAATAGTTCCAGCGCTCCCATCTCAATGCCTACATATTCGCTAACGGGCGCCTCAACCACAGATCGCAGAACGCATCCGCCATAGCGTCGACGCATTCGCCGATCCTTTCCCAGCTGTCCTCGAAATCCCCAGCAAAGACCACCCCTACGACCCAGAGAAGGACAGTGTTCTCAAACGTGTGCGCCGCCTGTTTGGAGAGTAATGTTGTTCTACGTGAATCTTTGTCTTTGTCATTTAGCCGTTCCGCCTCCAGGGTTTACACGACACCTGCGGTCCCGTCATTGATGATCTTGGCGCTTGAGTATAATTGGGAAGCAAACATGGAAATATCAGATAGGGAATATACCCAACGCAACTGGAACGACTTCGTATACCCTTTATATATCCCCTTCCCAGCTATACGGAATCTATTTAGCATACGTAGTGGTCAGTGGAGATGACTTGATTGTATATTATAGCCACAGACAGATGTAGCTGTCAGGTTTACAGTACCGTGCTCATTGTGTTGTAAACAGACGATTGTAAAAAGGGATAACAGATGCAAAGAGCGTAGAAACGAGAAAGCCAAATGATATCTGAATGTACTGCAAAGCGTTATAGAACTCGAAACAACGGATGCGAATATCGAATAGTCATAAGAAGGGCATGGAAAAGAGCATTGCGGATGTTTGGCACCTGAGTCAAGCACATAAGCTAATGATGTTGACAGTTCAGCAAATCGAGAGATGCCACCCGGTGAGTGGATGCAAAGCAATGTCTAAAACAGACAGGATTAGAAGTGGAACACAATGTCATCTGCCTTGAGACAAGTGACCTGGTTCTGCTCCTTGTTGTAAGCATCAGCAAGAACGGAGTATTTGCCCTGTGCAAAAAGACATTAGCTGCTTGCCTGGCTCTGAAACGATTGAACACGACGTACCGGTGGGATCTGCTTGGGCAAGTCCACTTCCTTCGTCAGAATCATCTCGCCCTTCTCAAGAGGGCACTCCAGGTCCACGTTTTTAAGCTCATCGCATAGGTCGACGGTCTGCTTGATCAAAGTGATGAGACCCCACTTCACTTCTAGGTTCACGGTAGCGCCCTTCTCGATTCTCTCGAGCAAGGTACCTTTGGCGGAGATTGTCAACTTCCGTCCTCTGTTATGGCCAAGATGTTAGCTGCTAAAATCTACTACATTTAGATAATACTCTTGGTGGATGACATACGGTAGAGGCGGGTTGGGTGCCAGATCCACCGACTCGATCTCGAGCCTGTAATTGTCTGGTTTGGCACAGTACTGTAAGGGGTTTTCACCCTTGACTGGGTACTTCTCATCGTCGTTCACCCTCAGTGACGTCTGCGTAGGATCGAATATAGATAATGCGGCTGCATTTGCAAGAGGAGCGGTAAGAACCAAGAGGCTGGCCGCTGATAAGAACTTCATGGCTGTGACGGTTGTAGTTTGGTCGGGGAAATGGACGCAGATGGTAGATCCCTTGGGTACGTGCAGCCGAATATCACGAAAAGAGTGGGTTCTAGTTCAAAAAGATCAGGAGTTCGGGATTAACAGAGATAAAGGTTGGGGTGAGGAGAAAGAGATGTCACTTGATGACGCCTCTACACGTGATCCCAGGGGCAGATCTATACCGTTTCTGTCGCCCCATGGCTCTACGCATCATGTACCTGCATGTGGCTGAGGGAGAAAATCCCTGCTATCGGAGAAATGATTTTCTGTTCAGATTTTCTGTTTTTTGTTCATGTTGTTCAACATTGAGAATATTCATATGCTACAACACGGGTGGGGAGTTGATCTGACCCACTATACTCCAGTTCCTTATCAATGATCGGCATCCGAATGGCATCAGACCACAGCGGGCATGCTAGGGATTATTATATGTCGATCCCATTTCTGAAGCGACATCCGTTCCAGGCTTCGAAACGCCGCTATAGTTATTTATTGAACTTCCAGCATCCTCGAGCATCAGACTTCCACGTAAGTGACAGCCATGTGGGTAATTGAAAAGCCAACAAAATAGTGATGGATTGACAATGATGTGGAGATGTAGATGACGAACCGAAATGATATATGGATAGTATATATTCCCTATAGGCGGTCTCTCGCGGTGATAGCCCGAACGTATAGCTGAGGAGAGTAGGTCGGGACGCGAAGCCTTAAGCAGACGTTTTCACATCATTCATAGCGTGCACTAAAGCGAGTCCAGCATGAATGCAAGTTTTGCGATCGATCACAACTTTGCTAGTAATTGTCCACGAGCTGAGCTAGTCGATGTCAGATTCGAAGCCAAAACTCACGGTGGGACACATAGGATGATGAGTAGATCACAGTTATAACCTTACCTAGGTATGTCTGGCCCGCTGGACAGCTCCACTGGCTCATTATGCAAAAATGTACACTCGAGATATAGAAGGCTTAACTGGGGAATCATCTTACGCTTTGTGAGCAACATGACAGCCCAAACCATTACCCGGCAACCGTAGCTCACGATCACCGCTACCACACCGACAATGAAGGATGGAATTTCTCAATTTCCCCAAAAGTAGTGTTAATGTTAACAATTTGTAAACTCCCCAGATTTGCTTATTCCTTTACCGCAGCCTCCTAGCAGTATTCCGCCCCCCGAGATGATCGCGTCCAACTCCGTTCTCTGCACATTGTTCCCTTAACTACATATGTATTAATTGCACCTCGCTAAATTCTGAGGCCGAGAGTAATAGGCCTAGGGCGCCTCGATGTGGAGCTAAAGGGTCAGTGCACACCAGTGAGGCTCAATTAGTGAACTAGTGAACTGACTAACTAGTCATAAATTGCCCTAAAACGTTTCACTTCGCAATTGTCTTTTATCATCCTCCCCTGAGTTTGAAAGAAACGCGCAAAATCCAACTTGGGACAAAATGGCAAGCGCCCAAGACTCAGCTCTTGCGACTGTGGAAGTCCTCGAGAACATACTTCTCAACCTCGACATGAAGACCATCTTGACATCCACTCAACGTGTATGCTACTCATGGCAAAATGTGATTTCCATATCACCTTCGCTTCAGAAACATTCTTTCTCTGGCATGACTAGCATCGAAAGCATAAAGAACGCAATCCTCTTTTGGCCATGGTTTTCCCAGGCTGGTTCCCACTCAATGCTCCCAAATCTAAGCGGCAAAATCGTGAAATGAAATTGGTCCCGATGGTATCAATTCCAGCTGGGATCTTGATCAGCCTGACAGAGGGCTTCTTTCATGGAAAGAAAATGCCAGTTGGCGTCGCATTTTGGCTCAAGAACCACCTATTGTTGATATCGTTTGCTTCAAACAGGTGCTGGGTCGAGTCGGCTTGTCGGGCCTCCGTGGGCCGTACACAAGTCCGCGAGAGACTCGGACTCACCCCCATCGGCCGCACCTAATCCACTCCGTATGAACTCCTTCTTCGACCAAGTGCCACACGACAATGGCTTAGCGATACGCTGATATTATGGGAGGGCTACCGAATTTATTGCAGATATCCAGAGTATCCATTTAAAGCAAAGAAAAAGCAGATGCTGCCAGGAAGCACTGGAGGAATGTGGAATGATTGTGGTTGAGCATAGAATCGCACAATGTGGAAAGGGGATAGATCGTGGACGGTGGTAGGTTAGAGAGGGAATAGATTGGTCTGTGCTCGCAAGTCGGAAGTAGGACCTGAAAATGGAGATGTCCAGGAGGCTCACAGTCTTTTAAGAGCGCGTTACTAGAATTGAGCATGTGCCAACAGTGCCAATGTGTACCCCCCGTCCACTATCGCTTCCATCTAGACATATTTGGGTGGGCCCAAAGCTCATCAGTGTAACGTCTCTACAACGGCGTTTATTGTCTGGCTGACTCCGTAGTGTATGGGTAAAAAAGATGGACAACCTTGGATGCACTGGGTACATTATAAAGAGTAAAGGCTCAGATTTTTGCTTTACCACTCTCAATCTCCGCCCAACTCTGCTCTTCCAACTTCCGATACTTTGTGCCGTCCAGCCAGTACAAAATATCGCCGCTCGAGTCCTGCCGAGGATTCCAGCCTTTCTTCGCTAGGTCACCTTTGGCCTGCTTGAAAGTGACACCTGTAGCAACCCTGCAGATTACATTTGATTAGCGGCACGGCCAAATTATCCAATCAAGGGGATGCTTACTTCTCAGTGAGTCGGACCAGTCTAGGCAGAGCATATGAAGGAACACCCTTCTTCTTGAGCGCCTTATACAAGGTCGACATCAATTCTGCCTCAGCTTCCGGTGATTCTAGCGTAATACCAGCGGCTCCAGCTTGACCATCGTACCTAGTACAGACTATCAGCAATGCGATCTTACCAAACAAAATAGAACACAGTCTCAGACGTACCCGCCCAGCTTAACACCATATACCACAGCGTCATGCACACCCTCAATCCGGCAAATATGGTCCCGAATCTCACCCGCGCTAACGTTCTCACCCTTCCAGCGGAAAGTGTCGCCAACCCGATCCTGGAACCTCACCCACCCAGACGCATCTTGAACGACCAGGTCGCCAGTCCGCTGGAACAGATCTCCCTTCTGGAAAACATCGCGCAGCAGCTTCTCTTCTGTCGCACCCTCATTACCCAGATACTCAGTCAGCATACCACGGTCCCGAACGCGACCAATTGCCTCACCCTCCTGTCCAAGCGCAGCCCTCACACAGAACCCAGTCGCAGGATCCCGGTACGGCGTCTCGTTCTCGGTATCATACTTAACGATGAAAGTGTCATTTTCCAAGAACCGGCGGATTGGCCCAGAAAACCCGACCTTTCCAGCACCCCAAGCCCCAACACCATGGTTATCGAATTTGGCGACTCCCTCGGTTGAGCGGTAGAACTCGCGGATCTCAGGGACGTTAAAGCGCTCACGGAACTTCTCCCAGATCTCCCCGCGCAGCCCGTTACCGCTTGCCACAATGCACTTGTGGTCTTGGTCGTAGGGCGATGGCGGTGTCGCGAGAAGGTACCGGCATAACTCGCCGATGTATAGGATGCGGGTTGCGCCTGAATCGTGCACTTCTTTCCAGAATTTCGAGGCAGAGAATTTTCGTCCAAGGCATAATGTGCCCCCGTTTCCGAGGGCGGCACATAGACCGGTGAAGAAGGCTGTACCGTGGAATAGGGGTAGAGGGGAGTACACGCGGAATGGGTGGTACTTTAAGTGGTTGTTGACCTCTGCTGAGAGCGGGTTGGAGGTTATTAGAGTGAGCATGTTGCGGATCGCGCAGGCTTTCGGCTTCCCGGTTGTTCCTGATGTGTAGATTAGGAGGGAGAGGTCTTTCGGGTTGCGCTTGGCTGCTGCAAGTCCTGATGGGGAGAATTGCTGGAGGGTTCCAGAGGTGATTAGCTCGATTGAGCCTGTCTCGGCAGCTTCGAATGAAGCCAGGTTGAGTGTGAAGTGTGGCAGGTCGACGCAGACATGTTGAGACAGGTCTGCGGTTGAGATGATTAATTTAGAGCCGGAGACATTGACGCAATGGATGAACGTATCGTCTGCCACTAGTGTCAACGGTATATTCCCTTGGATTGGAATTGGACGCTTAACAAACCTCGCAGGTTGGTATTGATCATCGCTGCTACAGCGCCCAATTTTGACAGAGCGTATACAGTCATGACCATCTCCGGTGAGTTGGTGGTAAAAACACCCACTGTATCACCGGGATTGATATCACGGCTCGTCAAAAGGGCAGCCATTCTGTCGACCACTGCAAACAGCTGCATCAGCAATCAGATCTCAGATCTAATGCTTTCTCCCAACAGAGGAGCGATACTGACAGTCTTTCAATTGGCTGTATGACCACGTCTTCTGCTCAAACCAGAGCGCATCGGTGGCAGCTCGTCCTTCCACCTCCACCGCCCGCTCGAGTATCTTGTAGATGGTTGTTGAGCCATCGAGTCCAGCGATGCGCTCGTTTAAGCGCTTTATGGCAGCTTTATCGCTGTAGATTGTTCGCAAATCAGTGGTAATGGCAAGCTTCGCGTTCAGATAAGCACCGGCGGCCACCGACAAGGCGGATGCCATGGCCATAGCAGGCGCACCGACTTCAGAAAAGATGTCCATTGCGACAGAGAAGGCTGAGCTATTCCAGTCGAGTGCTTCTTGTTAATTCAGCAAGAATTTAACGTCTCGATAAAATGAGCGATCCTTCTGCAACGGGGTTATCGTCTGTTCTCTGTCTGGAAATTCAGAAGCTGTCAGAAACCGACAGATATACATATGTAGAGATGGTCAGGCCTTGGCTCTGACGGAAGTTAGCCAGGCTCGATCTGCCGTCCATAACAGAGGCAATTCCCCTTTACATTGGCTACAATTAGTGGAGTCTGCGGGAAATCCCCCATATTCCTCTCCCCGGAAAGGCTTGGGCTTTCCCCAGCTTTTAGGTC